>JAJQQW010000001.1:54854459-55396959 GCA_025583905.1 Ia io
CAGTGATCAAGAACATCAGATGGCTCCACATGGCCTGTAGATTCAAGAGTAAACTTCTTAGCATGACTGTCAAGACTCTTAATATTCTGATCCTATCTTTCCAGTCTGATCTTCCACCACAGGCTATCACACACATTTGTCCCAGCCACATTTCACTGCTGGTCATTCACTGAATGAGCTCTGCACCTTCTCATCTGTCCTTTGCTCACATTGTTTCTTCTGCCCTTAATGCCTTCTTTCCATCTCTGCCTATCACTGCCTTACCCAGTTTTCAAAGTCCAGCTCAAATGACCACTCTGCTATGAAGACTTCCACATTTCCCCTCTCCCAAGCTGAGAACAACCTCATCCTCTTCTGTAATTCTGTAACACTTTGTGCCTTGATCATGGTACTTATTACATCCTACCTGTATTCAACTTAGTCATTCATTCATTTATAATATACCTATTGAGCAATTACTTTATGTGAAGCACTGTGCTAGGTGCTTGGAATACAGCAGTAAAAGACAGACATATTGTGGATCCACAAGATAACATGATGTTATACATTTGGCAACCATGATATGCTTACTAGAACATTGAAGTTTTTATCTCACCAAATGTCTATGAGGAGAGCCAAGCTTTCTTGGTCTTGGGGATAGAGAAGAGATGTAAGGGATTGGAGGCAGCTGCATACCCATAGTGCTAAGGCGGTAAAGGGCACAATGGCTGTGCTCAGGAAGTAGCCCTACCAGCCACATGTCCTTTGACCCTTACAGCCACCCCTCTGAGCAACCCCTTCGACCCAGGCCCAGGCCTTAGTGTTCTCCCTTCAGTTCCATCTAACTGCAGACAGTCTCAGTGGCTCACAATCCTGCAAGTGCAACAGTGTCACCTGGAGAGTTTTCACTCTAGCCCTACCAGCAGAGATTTGGATTTAATTAGTCTAGTTTGGAGTCCCAGCTTCAGTACTGTTTAACAAACTCCACAGTGATTCTAATGTGCAGCCAGGCTTGCCAATCATGGATGAAGAGAAGGCTGGAGTGACATGAAGTTCTTGTTATTTGAGGATAAGTGGTGCTAGAAAAAGGCCACTTACCATGAATCCACTTGAAGCAGAGATCGACATTTCACAACAGAATAAGGGAAAGAAAGAGGAAAGGGTTTGATTGGGACTTTGCCTTGAGAAATAAAATTGAAAATGTGGAAAATATTTCTGTTTAAATTTAAAATGAATAATTGCAAATATGCACTAATTCTTAGAATGAACAAAAACTGAATCAAGCATTGGGAAAATAACATAATTTTCCTGACCAAAGTGCATGAGAACACACTGACTTTTGACACACAATCATAATCACATAATCAGTTTTTTTTATTACTGGTTCACTTTCATTGCTAATAATCCATCTGTTTAGATTTTCTTATTTCTTCCTGGTTCCTTGGGAGGTTACACACCTCTAGAAGTTTCTCCATTCTTCTAGATCATTGAATTTGTTGTTCATAGTATTCTTTAATGATTCTTTGTATTTCTGCAGTGTTGGTTGTAACTCAGTCATAAACAGTCTTGCTTTTTTTAAAAAATTAGAGAGCTTCTTCAACTATTCCAAGGACCTCTTATTATCTTTTAAGAGTTGAATCATTCTCTTTGAAGCCTTGATCCTGTCATTACCCAGGTCAATTTTCTCTTCTGCCAGTAGTAACTGGTCTATCTCTGCCAAATCCTCGCTTATCAAGGACTTTACATGACATGTAAAGATGGCCTTCAGCATCACTTTTTTTTTGAGAATACAATATTTTTTCCCATCACCATTTATCCCCCCGTACCCTCTTCTACAGCATCACTTTCATTGACTTCATGAAACCCTAGATCTATTTAAAACCTGCAGTTTCATTCTGAAATTTATTGCATTGTACAATGCTAACAATTCACAAAAGGCTGAAATAATGGGTATAGATAAACAGTAGTAGGGTGTGATATGAAGGGAGGGACTTATGGAGGGTGCAAAATATCTTGTGCTATGACAACTTTGGCCTTTCATAAAGTCCCTTTCCCTTTGTGGATTTTTATCAGCTTATCTCTAAAATGAAGGGATAAGATTAGATGTTGTTATAAAGATTAAATAAATTAACTTAAATGAAATAATATATGTGAAAGTGTTAAGCACAGTTCCTAGCACAGAGGGAGAACTCATAATTCCTGCTTTGCCTTCTCTCCCCAAACATTTTTAGATTCTTTTAGATGACACTAAGGACAAAGAATGAAAAATAGAGAAGTGCATCAGGGTAACTAGAAAGAAGACCCAGGACTTCTGCCCCAGGCTAAAGTTTCTGTCTTATTGCCATTTCCTCTTGTCATATTCTCTGTGGAGATGCACCAAACACCGAGCACCTATTAGACTAACTGCATAGGTGTGTAAAATCCAAAGATCACTCAGACAGGGAATCTGCCCTCAGTAAGGTCCTGGGTTGGTTGGGAAGAAAACACATGAACAGAATTTGTTCAAAATACCTCTAGAATCTGACAGTTTCCCCCAACTCCATGGTCATCATCTAGACCAGGCCATCATCAACTCTCTCCTGGAGCACTGCAATGGCCTCCTAACTGGTCTCTGCTTCCAATCCCCCACCACCACCACCAACAACAACCCAACATTCCACCCAGAGTTATCTCTAAAAACTGCAAATCAAATCCTGCCTCTCCTCTGCTAAAATCCTCCAGTAACTTCCCATCTTGATTGGAATAAAATCTGAAGTCTTTACTATGGCCCACACTGCCCTACATGACTTGTTGCTCTCTAATCTCACCCAGTATATCCTTTACACTATCCTCCAGCCACCCCACCTTATTGGTTTTCTTCTGATGTAGGTTTGTTCCCGTCTCAAGACTTTTGAATGTGCCCTTGCTAAGCCTGAAATGTACCCCCCTCCCATTTTTTCCAAGGCTCACTCCTTATTATCAGATCTCAGCTCACATGTTACTTTCTCAAAAAGGCCATTCCTGACTATTCTAGGTATGTATGGTAGTGCCCTTCTTGGCCTGGACACTCCATCATATTGTCCAGCTTTTTATAGGATCTAGTGCTGGTAACTATTTGAAATGAGCTTGTTTATACATTGGTTTTCTTGTTCATTGCCTCTTTATTTGAATGTAAGCTCTGAGCAGACAAAGATCTGTGTGTCCCCTGTCTCCCCAGTGCTTTAGTAAAGGTTCACTGAATGAATAGATGGGGATGCAGGGGAGTAGAGGTTTATTTGGGCAGAAGTGAGTGGTGGCAGGATGTGGAGTGGTGGCAAGAGATGAAACTTGACAGATGGCTTAAAGTCAAAACATGAAGGTCTTTAAAGTCAAACTAGGGAATTTGTGCTTTATACAGAGACCCACTGGGAGCCATGGAAGATTGTTGAGCTTAAGAGGAATATTATCAGTTGACCTGGAGTAAGATTCATCTAGCGCCATGTGCCAGATGGATTGGTGGGTGAAATGAATGGACGGCCTGCTGTAAGAGTCCATCAACTACTATGTGCTGCGCCTTCACATTCACTTGCCTCCAGGCTTTCCACGGAGGATCCTTTCAGCTCCCTCGATCTTCTGGGGCCACACAAGAACCCTGACTGCTGTTCCCCGCCACCGGCCGCTGGGTGGCGCTGTGGCTCCTCTTACCCAGGTTGGAGACACCAGGCAGGCTGAGGAGCAGCCGCCTAACAGGATCTGGCGCAGGGTCCCCTGGTGTGCCTGCCAAGCAGGCTCTTTCTTGTTGGCCTCTTTCTCCCATTTCCGTGCTGCCAGGCGTTTCAAGCCCGTTCCAGCCCCTGCTCCACCCCACCCCCATTGCCTGCTTCCCCCTCTCTTTGGCGATCCTTGGCTTTCTGACCCTCCAGACCAAAGTGGGGCCCGAGATGGGGGCCCAAACAGAACGCAGGAACTGCTGGGCCCATATGACTCTCTCTTTCCAACCCATCCAAGCCTCAGCCTCCCTGGACTCCAAGGACACGCTGGATCCAGCCAGGCCCGAACTAAAGGGAGGTGAGGGCTGCAGGGACAGCCTTTTGATGAAAAGGGGCCTGAGCCATTAAGGGCCAACTTACCATTTGTGTTAATACCACTGTCTTTCTTCTTGGCCTCTAGAGCAGCCAGTCGTCTGGGACTCCCCCTTTGGTCCCTTCCACTCCCCTACTATATGACCCAGGTAATCCTAACTCTCTATGTATAGTACATATCCTAAGCTGATCCCTCCATCGTCACTGCCCAGATCCTGGCCTCCCTGCCTTCAGCCTCCAGCCCCAGACTTCATCTCACAGTGTGGGCAGTTTCCTGGAGCACTGGCCTGGCAACATACTCCAGCAATGTCTCCAATTGCTTGGAAAAATCTAAAGCTGGCATTCAAGACTCTGCATACTCTGACCTCACCATTTTGGCCTCACTTCTACTCAAATATGTAGTAAAAGGCCTACCCCTGGTAGGTTGCTTGAGTAGAAGAGCTAGAACAGGAACTGAACACAGTACAGGGCTCCACAGGCATCTATTTGGACAGCCCTAACTCATGATCACAGACTGCAGAGATGCAGAGAACACAGTGCCTGCCTCCCCTAGAGCACAGGAGCGCATCCATGTTTATTCTTTTGCCCCCTCCTTTTGTCTCCCTGTCCCCTGGATCTGTTCTGCTCTCCTGCAATCGCCCTGTCCCCCTCCCATCCATGTTGACCACTTTCCTATAACCCTCCTGCTGGTGCATGAGGCTTTTTCTCAACAAAGACAGACCATTATTTCACAAAGTGGTTGATGACATGCATGACCAGGTTTCTCCATAATGCTGTTTCAGTTTCAGCAGGGTTTTTTTTTTTTTTTTTTCTTGAGGAGCCTAATATTCACAGATGCTAAGACTATAGGTAGCTCTTTGTGAGGAAAGGTTAGAGACACTGAATTAAATTTAGCCTTGTTGAATCCAGCACACAAACATGTAAATTAATATGGAAAAGCATACAAGTGAACAGGAAAATTGATAAAGGCAGATTTATTGGCAAACAAAGCACCGGTGGTCAATTTAAGGCTGCCCTGCACCCCTGTACTCCAGGAATCTGTGCCTAGTTAAATATGGCTCAGTTATGGTCATAGAAGTTATGGTGGACAAAAGAGCTTGTGATAAAAAAACATAACCATAAGAAGGGTGGACAAAGAGGAGACAGCTCATCTTCCCTGTCTCCATCTTGGGGTAGCTTTCCCTGGGAAATTACAGTTTCCTGTCCCCCGAACAAACTCTGCTGCTAAGACTACTCCTTTTCCATGTGTACTACTAATGGATACAGTGTCTCACTGCTCCTCAAAATAACCCTGTGTAGTATGGATTATTATTTTGTGTTTTCAGATGAAGAAACTGAGGCTAATGAGGCCAAAAGACTCCCCTCCCCTCCCTTAGCCCCCCCCCCCCAAAAAAAAAGAAAAACTTAAAAAAAAAACCACATCAGTACAAAAGGCCAGGACTAGAATCCAAGAATTCCAACTCCAAGATCAGTGCCAGCGTCTTTTCAACCAAAGTTTAATGACCTGTTGAGAAGTCAAAGCTAGGCCAACCATCCCTGTACCCTCACTCTGTTCTCAAGAGTGAATATAAATGCAGGCAGTGTAACTGGAGCAGCAGAAAGGGCTTTCACCTGCCTCCTGGGTTGTGTTAACACCTGGCCTGGGTCTAAATGATAGCAGGGGGACTCAGTTGAAGTTTGTAGAACCAGCAGAGCAACAGCCAGCCTCCAGGCAGGTGCCTCACAAAACCAAGGTCTCCAACTAGAGGCTTTCAGAGGCATTTTGTTTGGCTTGACAGTGTCCGTTTGTGCAGTGCTTAAATTTGACTTATATTTCCTCAGTAAGACATTAAGTTTAATAAAAGTTAAATGAAAGTATAGTCATTAACAGCATGGCCTTGGTTTGCATCCTGACTTTGCTACTTATTCTGTGTGATTTTGAGAAGGTTACTTAAATTCTCTGTGCCTCACTTTGCTCATCTATAAAATTGAGATAAACAATAGCACTCTACCTCATAGAGTTACAATGAATATTAAGTTATGATATTTAAAGCACTTAGAATGGTGCCTGACACATAGTGCTGTATGAGTATTTACTATTATTATTATATAAATTGAGGAGAGTTTGCATATAATCCACATTTCTAGCTTCTTAGCAATTTAGAAGATCTGACAGTCTGGGCCACCATTGCCAGCTGGAACTGAATCTGCCCTCTGTAGGTGGTGTGTTCTCTCCTGGTCAGCATCAGCCCCACAACTCCCCATTTGGTCTCTGACACTGAAGAGAGGTGTCAGTTGCTTTTTATCATATTACATGCAGGTCATTTGTGGGTTTCCATTTTCTATCCGGTTTCTAAAATCAGTCTATCATCCCGCTGCTGCTTAAGTGGTTCAAGGGGGAAAAATGTGACCAAGTATAAATTGTTAGCCAATGGGGACATTGTTAGCCAATTTGGGTTAGACCCCTACCAGGCTTTGACTTCTTCTAATGTCCCAGAATGGCACTTAAACGCATCAGCTTGAAGATCAAGAAAAGAAGCAAAGTAGTAAAGGGAGGCAAAATTAAGCTATAACGTTCCAGAACATTCTCTCCTGCAGCCTCACAGTTGGGTTTAAAATTTGGTTCAAGGGTAGTAAGATATACCCACATATATGCCAAATTATGTATGTTCAAGATTCATTTTTGCAACATTGTGAATAATAAAATGATTAGAAGGAACCTAAACGCCATCAATAAAAGACTAGTTAAATAAATTTTGATGCATACGTATAATGGAATACTATACAGCCATTAAAAAGAACGTTAGCAATGTGTACAGAATACTTCCATTTTTGTGGGAAGGGAAATAGAAATATACATATTTGCCTATATTTTCATAGAATATCTCTGGAAGGTATATGAATATAGTATAGGTATAAAATATCTGTGGAAGGTTACATCAAGAAATTGGTGACCATGGTTGTCTCTGGGAAAAAGCATTATGTGACTTGGGAAAGAAGAAGACATACTTTTTTTCAAGATATATCTTTTTATTCTTTTTAAATTTTATACCATGAAGCTAATAACAAATATCTCATTTAAAGAAATTCTGCAGTAGATACAAAAGGAAAACTACAATGAACAAACAAACAAAACTAACTTCACAGTTTCTCAAGAGACAAACTGAAATCGCCTGCCAGTCAAGGATGGCTGCATGGGAAACAACCTGCCTCCTATGGCACCCAAACCCTTGCTTAGTAAGCTGCTTTGCAAAATCATTTCCACAGTCATCATTCCATGTCCAAGTGTACTTAAAGCAGTTTCACTCTGGTCCTTCTTGCCCAGGCTACCTCCTCTACTCTGGTCAGCTTGGCTTTTACTCAATCTCTAAAAAAATCCTGGTTGGACTGCCTCTTGGGCACCCAGAAGTGAAGCCTTCTGGGAATGGAGGCTGAAATGGAAGGGGGTTTGACAAGAGTGATACACCTGAAGACCAGGTCTTAAATCCTCCTTCTCCAAAAGTGTTTCTCCCAAATTATCTGAAAGGGAGCTCCAAAGGGGGCAGAGCTCTTGTGTTTGGGTTGGGTACCCTCCCAACCAAGGCCTACCTCCGTTACCTGACCAAAGGTCCCCAATTCAATCCAACAGACTTTTTAAACCTTTAAAAAAAAAACTCTACAAAGTCATGGGCCAGGTATAAAGGTCCCAAGGTGCTAGGGACGCAAGGTAAAGGACACAGAGTGCCTGCTTTCTAGGGACACACGTCTAGATTCTGAAAAAGTCTGAATTGGAAGGAATCTGGGGAGATGACTGAGGTGATGGTTTTCACCCAGATGACCAGATGATGGGCACCCTTGAGCTGTATAGAGGAGCTTCAGGAGTTCTGCAAACATTAGATGTGTTGGCAGATTTCAGACATCTTAAACCATTGATTTGATCAAAATTGTCTCATAATTCTAATTGATTCACTTGATATAAGGTAAATGACATAAACTTGAACTCAATAAACACATTTTTATTAACAAAGCACTGCTTTTATCTGTTCTATATAAGTAGGGTTCTGTGTAAGATTTCATTAAAAGGGGAGGGGGGTTTCCGCTACTTTCAAAGGTTCTCAGAAATAGACTCAGAGGAAACGAAGGGACTTGCCCAGGGTCATACAGCCTTGCAGAAGTAGAGCCTGGTCTAGTAGGGCCCCTGCCAACCTATACCTCTTATGTATTGAATACAAAATCTGAATTAAGAATTGAGTTGGGTTGGGAGCATCCTACCTAGGGCTGGAACAGATATCCCAGGATACTTTGGAGCTCAACCAGCCCAGCAAATCACCTTTTTTTCCATCACATGACCTTTTTATGGGGGCCTAAGCTTGCAATAGGCCCCAAGTTTAGGCTTCTTTCTGTCAGAGGTACCTGATTACTCTGTTCTCTGGGGATTCCAGGGATTCCCTCAAGCCAGGGCCTGGGCTAAGAAAGCCAGAATGTATTACGTGCTCAACATGGCTTGACTCCCAAAGGTTGGGTCTGAGCTCTAACCCTCATTCTGCACCCTCCCTCCCACGTGTTTGCCCTCTTCAACACCCACTTGCTGGCAAACATTCTTGTGGCCCCTCCCCCTTAGCCATCACTCCCCCTGAAACCACTACTTCGGCCTCAGACCTCCTGCCTTTTATCTTGCCCCAGAAGCTGAGCCCTTGGGTCCCTTAATTGTTCAGGTTGCTCTTTTTTGAACTCACTCCAATTGAGCTCCATAAATTGAAGATAATTGGACTGTCTCACTCAAGTTATGAGCCCCTGGGGCAGTGTCTTCTTGGTCTGGTATAGCCCTGCCCAGAAAGGGAGGTGGTGAGGGGAGGGGCACAAAGCAGGCCAGATCCCTGGTTCAGATCCCTGGGGAGAAGGCACAGGGCACAGTGCAGACATTCATGCTCCATCAGCCAAGCTTTGCAGCCTTGATCCCTGCTGTCTTCCTTAGTCCTCACAGGTTAGCGACTGTGTGAGGAGCCAACCCTTATCCATCAACAATGTTGAAAGCAATTGTCTAGTATATAAGGTACTTTTGCAAATAGTATCTGAGAAGTTCTAGGACTCTGGTTAAAAGGCCCTCTTTGGGAGGACACCTGAATGAGTCATCAGTGAAGAACAGCTAGAGGCTTATTGAAGGGAAACTCAGACTGAGGAAAATCCAGGGCAACTTGTCGTGAACATGTTCCATTCCACACAATAACATCTTCCCAGAAAGTTTATGTTTCCACCCATCCTGAGCACTGCCAGGAAGGTTGACTTGGCTACATCTAAGATATCCAGGGAGGTGGAGATAATTGTTGCTCTAAGGGGTGGTTAGAGCAAGGAGTAAGGGGCTAAAGAAATAAAGTTTTGCTCCAGACTCAGGACTCCCTCTTTGGTCGCCATCTCATGACATCTCATTGCCCTGGTACTGCAGTGGGCCAGAACATATCCTGGAGCAGCTTTTTGCCCATTGTCCCTGGACAAGGGAGTTGCTCTACCCCCCACCAAAGTCATGCTCCACAGGCTTATCCTTTTCTAGTTCCCATTTTGTCAAAAGCTCCTGTCACTGTCTATCAATGCACCTGAAGACAGCAGAGCCCACCATCATACCCTCAAGGCCTGGCATGGAGCCTGGTACAGAGTAAATGTCTATTGAGTAAATTAATTAATGAATGAATTTTATAATTATTATCTGAATTCTTCCATTCTTTAGACCTTTATAAAATCTACCTGCTTGCTTCCCTTATGGGTCTAACATTATAGCATTCCCTCGTGGGGACTGACAAGGGGAGGTCATATCGTCTGTCCTCTTGCCTCCAGTTGGGACTGCATCCAAATGCCCCCAATCAGAAGGTTTCCAAGACTTTCATAAAACTAGGCAGAAAGGTAAAGAAATTAAAGATTGAAAGAAAAAAAACTAGGCAGAAAGGGAAACAGTTGAAAGAGCACTCAAACTTGGAATCAGAAGACTTGTTATGAGATCTGTTCTTGTACTCCCTAGTTAGAACCTAAATTACAAGAGAGAAAATGAGGCTGGAAAATAGTAACAGGCTTTGTATATCAGCCCAGAGAGTATTTGGACATCCATTCGTTCAATATCACCTTACTGAATACCTACTATGTCCCAGGTACTGTACTAAAGGCTTTCCATTACTCTGGCTGCTAGGTGAAGCAATCACTGAGGAGCAAGAGTGCAGACAGGGAGACAAGTTAGGAGATATCACTGGTGTTGAGAGATAAAAACCTGAATGAAGGCAGTAGCAATGGAGAGAAGCAGACACACTGGAGAACTATTTAGGAAGTAGAATTATTAGGACTTGATGATTAATCAGATGTGGCTGTTGATGGAGAGAGGACACGCTAGCTACACCCAGGTTTCTGTTAAGAGAGACTGAATGAATAATGGTGTCATCAATAAAAATGAAAAACACCTGGCTTGAGTTTCATAGTTGGATGCAAGAGGATTTAGGAAGATAATGAGCTTGGTTTGGAACTTGTAAAATTGGAGGAGGAGAAGGAGGAGGAGGGAGAGAAGGAGGAAGAGGAAAAGGAAGAGTAAGAGGGGAGGAGAGGGAGGAGGGAGAAGACAGGAGGCAAAGGAGGGGGAGGAGGCTAGATAGTCTCCTTAGTATAAGGCTATCTAGGGAGAAACAATGCCTGCTAAGAACAGAACCTTCAAATCTGCCAACTTTTAAAATACACATAAAATACATATGAAGCAGTCAGTCTGACATGTAGGACGTGAGCCATGGTAGGGGAAAATCATGAGAGCCAAAGTAGGTTTTCAAAAGACAGAAGTGGTTTGCACGGATGGTATGGAAAATAGTTCTAATAAAAAGAAATATCTGGGGGGGGGGAGAAATATCTGGAAATGTCATTATGGATTCTGCCCTGACCATTGCAGTTAGTGGAATAGTGGGAGCCTGGTAGCTGTGGTTTGAGGAATAACGAAGAGGTGAGGCATGAAGACACTAAATTAGACTGCTCTTTCTAGAAGCTTGGCTGATATCAAACAAATGAAAATAGTAACTGATGAAAAATATGAGCTCAGAGTTTTAGAAGGTAAGCTGTCTCAGGGTAGGAAGCCAGCAGAGATTGAAGATTCAATAAAGAAGAGTCATGATGATAGGATAGAGAATAATTGTCAGGAAAAGGAACACTTCTCTCAGAGCAAAAGGAAATAAGAAAGGACACTAGGAGATGCAAATGAGCTTATAGTTGTGAAAGAGGAGTTCACACCCATGGCCTATATTAAAAAAGGGGCAGAGGTTTAGGATAGTGGTTAAGGGAAATGGGGGAGAGTGTTGAGCAGAAATGAAAGGATCAACAGTGTTCATAAAACAATTAAATTAGAAATCATACATTTGTAGTGGTACCCATCTGACTGGCATTCAATTTTTCTCCAGAAATTCTGGCAAAAGAACAGAGGAGGTAGATTTTCCAGTTGATTTAGGGTCTGGGGTTTGTAAGGTAAGTGCAATAGACAGGCAACAGAGCTTGGGTGAAGTTATACTTGTGAGAATGATCCACCATAGGAGCCAGGATGTGTAGAGAAAGAAGCAATGATGAGGGACTGTTAATAAATTAGGAAAAAATTATGGGGTCAAGGTCTGAAATTGTAATTAGATGGAAAAGATACCAGAGTAGGGAAGTGCAAGATAGTAGTGGGTCTCTTGGAATGAGAGAATTCAGAGGTAGCAAGATTCTAGGTTATGGCAAGGTCAGAATACGACCATGAAGTTGGTATTCTTAAGTATAGTGGAAATGAAAGTCAATAGAGTTGAGGAAGTCAAGGAACTTTGAGGTCAGAGCAGTAGTCCTCAATCCTGGCTTGCAATAGAAGTATAAAAAAGTGTCATTGCAATACTGACACACAAGAATCACCTGTAATATTTAAAAATATGTCTATGTTAAAGCCACATCCCCAGAAATTCAGTTTCAATTGGCGTGAGTTAGTCCCAGGCATCAGTATTTTTTAAATTTTCCAAGTGATTGCAGGTTGAGAACCATTGAGCTACAGAAATACATAGAATCATCCACATGGATGTTTAAATCAGTCAGTGTGATGACAGAAGTTGGAATGGAGAAGGAATATATAAACCAGGGGATTGAAATTCTCTAACAATGTGTTAGAATGGATGACACTGATAGTGGGTGGAAGAGGATAGAGGGTGATAATATCAGATGGAAAGAGTATTAAAAGAGGAAGGGGTTTTACCTGATAATGAGCAATGGTATGGAAACAGCTGCAGGGATTAGGTGATGCAGACCCTACTTTGAGGCAATGTGCTGGCAGGATGTGGGAAGAGGAGCTGGGTTGTAGAGGAAGTATTGTGCCCACAAAAAGCCTGATTTTAAGAGTTAGCGCAGGAGGTATAGGATGCACTCAAAGAAGAGGTTGAGAGTGTAGGGGAGTTTGCTTACCTTAGAATGGCATTTTCAGAGCACACACTGGAATCAGGGATGCCACACTGTTCAGTTCCAGGTGTGCCATTGACATTGGGAAGGACGGGCCTGCTAATGAGGAAAGTCCAGAACAGGATGGGAGTGAGAGTAAGAGAATGTTTGTGACCATATGATAATTCAGTGCTTCTCCTCGCTCTTCTTGCTTAGGTTTTTGTTTGGCTTCATGAAGGACTGATTAGCAAACAGGTTTGGGATTCCATTCATTTCAGGTGGGTCTCTTCTAATGACCTTCCCCTTATATATCTAAATTCACTTTTTTTCTGAATTTTTCTCAACCTTCTCAGCCACTTACTCTCAGAGAGGTGCAGAAGGACAAAAAGAGTCCCATAGCCCAAAGAAGTCACTGTTAAAAGAAGTTTCACCTTTGGACCCCAAACAATGCATATTAGCTGAATGTCAGTGACAGAACACTGACTTTGATGAAGGTTAGAAAATAGATTGCAATGGAATGGGTATTTCTTATTGGGCCTACAACGAGCTTCTGCTCTGACTTGGTTAATCCAAGCTCTATTTTCAAAGAAAAGACTCATGTAATAATGCCCTTCCCCCATCTACCTCATGTTTCACCTCACCATCTAAACTGTTTAGTCCAGAGTGAGACCACCCACCCCAAACTCTGGGAAGAAACAGGCAAATCATTTTTTGCTGGGGCTTGGCATGCAAACAAGTACCCATACCTACTCTCAGCTCCCTATAGAACTTTCCAAACAGCCAATCGTCACTTGTATAAGATCCTAGGGCTAATTAGTTTTTCTCAAACCCAGGGGTGGGGAATGGGTGTAGATGGATGTTCCCAGCATCCTGATAGAATTCTAGGATTACCCACCCACCCAATGATCCATACCCTTATATAATGCTCTCCCCTTGAGTGTCAATGGGGGCATTAAATATGATGGGCTGTCACTCCCATGATTATGCTACTATATGGAAAAATGGATGCTTAAGTGGTATAATTAAGTTCCATAGTCAGTTGCCTTTGAGATAATCAAAAGGGAGGTTATCCTGGTTGGGCCTGACTTAATCAGGTGAGTCCTTAAAAGAGACAAGAACTGTTTTCAACAAATAATGCTATTGCATTTGGATATCCATAGGCAAAAAGTAAACAAATAGACTTGACCTACATGAAACCTTACATAAAAATTAACTCAAAGTGGATCATATAAAATGTAAAACTATAAACATTTTAGAGTAAAACATAGGAGAAAATCTTTGGGACCTAGGAATTGGTGAATAGTTCTTAGATTTGACATGGAAACCATAATCCATAAAAATAATAACTTTAACTTCATCCAAATTAAAAACCTTTGCTTGGTGAAATACCTAGTTAAGAAGAAGGAAAGACAAGCTACAGACTGGGAGAAAATATTTGCAACTGTTGTGGAGCGAATGCGAGTGAATGACCACTGGAGCCCAGACCAAATTAAAATTTAGGGAGCCTTTATTAGCCGGGCGGCTGGGCGACCCGGCGACTGCTCTGCCATTCTCCACGCAGGGAGACCAGAGAGCAGCAGCGACCCTTTGTGTAGGACCGCTTTTAAGCACATTAAACACATCCGGTTTTTGCAGAACAAGTAACCCAAGACAAAACAGTTTTTCCCAAGCAACGTCAGGATCATGCAAATGACGACCATGTTATTCACAGGGTCATCCTGTTCTTCAGAAAGCTGACAGTGTTCTGTGAAAGAAAGCCTACATGTTGGGAAGGGGCCATGAGACCCTATCTCAAGGCCTGGCCTAGTGTCAGCACTGACAACTCTATCTGGGGCATAGTCCATGGCCTCTCTGGAGTGCTCAAAAATTCCCACTCTCCAACACAACCATATATTTGATAAAGGAAAGGTATCTAGAATGTATAAAGAACTCTCAAAAATAAACAGTAAAAAAACCCAAACAATCCAATTAGAAAGAAAGCAAAAATGTGAAGATACATTTCACTGAAGAGAATATACACATGGTAAGTAAGCACTTGAAAAGATGTTTAACACCATTAGCCATTAGGGAATTGCTAATTAAAGCTACCAATCCAAAATGCTAAAACAGGACACACACACAAAAAGGAACAACACCAAATTCTGGTGAGGATGTGAGAAACTAGATCACTCATACATTGCTGGTGGCGATATAAGATACTATAGCCACTCTGGAAAAGAGTATGACAGTGTCTTTAAAAACTATATATATATATGCTTAACCATATAACTTAGCAATTGCACTCTTATACATTTATCCCAGAAAAATGAAAACCTATGTTGACACAAAAATATATGTACAATTGTTCATAACAGCTTTATTTGTAACTAGTGGCCCGGTGCACGAAATTTGTACACAGAGGGAGGGTTCCCTCAGCCCAGCCTGCACCTTCTCCAATGGGGGACCCCTTGGGGGCTGTCCAACTGCTGGTTTAGTCCTGATCACCCCCAACTGTCCTCCCCTGCTGGCCTGGTTGCCCCCAACTGCCCTCCCCTTCAGGCCTGATCTCGCCTCCAACTGCCCTCCTCGGCTGGCCAATTTGATTCTGATTGTTCGGTTTCTATGCCAGTCAGCATCAAAAGCTCCTCCTCCTAAGCAGCCATTGGCTCCTCACAGTTGACTCATATTTGGTTCTGATTCGTCAGTTTCTATGCCAGCCAGTGTCAAAAGCTCCCCCTCCTAGGCAGCCATTTGCTCCTCAGAGTGACCCAGATTTGGTTCTTTTTTTTTTGGGGGGGGGGAAGGGTAGGCTGTTTATTAAGTGGGTCAGACCACATAAGTGGTGTCAGCCCTGGGAATGTGACCTGTCAATGTTGATCACAAAGCCCCCAAGGCTGGTCCTGGTGAGCCCCAAGGTCAGATATGAAACTGAAAGGCCTCGGTCACATGCTGCTTCCAGGTGTCCAGGCTGGGCAGCAGGGAGGAGATGCCCATGATGTGCCAGGTCTCCCCATCGGACACCACCGAGGTCTGGTAGGAAAGCAGCTGCACACCTGCCTCTGCCAGGAGCCCAATCATGGTAGGCAGCATGGCAGGGTTGGAGGGCTGACCCCGTTACAGGAGCAGGGGCAGACCCCTGTGGAGAGGCACTTCTGGTATGAAGGCAGCTCCTTTGAGTGCCTGCAGCACAGGTGTGGTGCCCTGAACAAAGCCCACAGCCTGGTAGGGGGCACCTGCCAGGGCCACGCTCAGGAGGCCTTCCCCACATCCTTGCTCTCCTGGCACAGTGGGGTTATGGGATGTGGTTACATTGAAGCCAGCCTCCTTCACCAGCAGCTTGGCATTCACCAAGTTCACATCCGCATGATTAGAAGCATCTTTGAGGAGGCCGACAATGATTGCGGGGCTCAGGCAGTTCCCAGCATTCTTCAGGGATAAGCCCTGCATTACCACCTGGATGGTCCCTTTAGGGAACCCTGCCCAGGCTCGCATCAGAGTCCCCAGAGCTTCTGCCAGACCCATCCAAGGTTTGGTGTGTGGAGAGAAGGTGCTGGTAAGGGCCTGGGCATTCACGACCCCTGCGAGGGCTCTCCCCTTCACCATGTCCACGAACTGGACAGCGATCTCCTCCCTGCAGTGGCTCTGGGCCTCCTTGGTGCTGGTGCCCAGGTGGGGGCAGCTGATGACGTTCTTGTGGTCCACCAAGGCGTGGTCCCGAGGCTGCCCCTTCGTGAACATGTCCAGTGCTGCACCCGCGCACTGCTCCGACTGCAGGGCCCAGAGCAGGGCGCCCTTGTCCATGATCCCTCTGTGGGCACAGTTCACCATGCACACACCCTTCTTGCACAGGACAAAGGTGCCGTCATTCAGCAGGCCTGTCGTGGAGGGCAGGAGAGGGGTGTGCACAGTGATGAAGTCACAGAGGGGCCAGATCTCCTCCAGGGACAGCTGCTGAATGCTGAAGGAGGCCAAGATCTCTGGTGAGATGATGGGGTCGTACCCTACAGTCTTCATCCTGAAGGACTGCATCCGGACAGCCACCTCTCTCCCGATCCTCCCCAGGCCAAGAATTCCCAGGGTCTTTCCATTCAACTCGGTTCCCATGAACTTCTTTGGGTCCCATTTTCCATCCTTCATAGAAGCCATCGCCTGGGGAATCTGCCTGGCCAGACACATGATCATCCCACAGGTGAGCTCCACAGCACTAAGACTGTTCCCATTGGGAGTGTTCATGACCAGGATGCCCTTCCTCATGGTGGCCTCCAGATCCACGTTGTCCACGCCGGTGCTGGCCCTGCCCACCACCTGGAGCTTCTCTGCTGCATTAATGACATCCACGGTCACCTTGGTGGCCGAGCAGAGGATAAGGCTTTCGCAGTCCTGCAGCTCGGCTATCAGCTCCTCTTTGCTCAGGTTCTGCTTCTCCACCACTTGCAGCCCTCCATCTTGCAGGATCTTTTGGCAGCAAGGGTCCAGGCTGTCACTGATGAGCACTTTCTGTAGATTTGCGAAGGCCATTGCTGGAGTTGGCCTCGGGACTGACTGCTCTTCCTGGACAAAAACACCTCTAAGCCCCCAGATTTGATTCTGATTGGTCAGTTTCTATGCCAGTCAGCGTCAAAAGCTCTGCCTCCTAGGCATCCATTGGTTCCTCACACTTCACCCAGATTTGGTTCTGATTGGTCAGTTTCTATGCCATTCAGCATCTCTGGGCCTATCAACGGGGCCTGATCAGAAAGGAGGGGCTCATCAGCAGCCCCGGTGGAGTCCTGGAGAGAAATGGAGGCACAGCTGCTGGCCAGACTGGGAGAGAAAGAGAGAGGCAAGTGCTGGTCAAAAGCTACCACATAGGCAACAGATCAGTCCCTGCTTCTCTCTTCAGGCCTCTCTCTGGCCCTGATTCGCAGCCCCCTCAGCAGTCAGTGCTGGGGCACCATGCCTGCAGTAGCAGCAACCCAGCACTGACTTCCGGTCTGGTCCAGCTTATGTGGTAAAGGTGTTACACCCTGGCTCTTTATTATAGAGACAGCCAGAATTGAAAACAACCAAAATGTCTCTCACAAGGTGAGTGATTAAATAAACAATGGTACACTCATACCATGGAATACTACTAAGCTGTAAAAAAAGGAATGAACTATTGATACATGCAAAAGCTTGGATGGCTCTCAAGGGCATTATTCTGAGTGGGAAAAAAAGCCATT
The DNA here is from genome assembly GCA_025583905.1 of Ia io. NCBI lineage: Eukaryota > Metazoa > Chordata > Mammalia > Chiroptera > Vespertilionidae > Ia > Ia io. The sequence goes on from JAJQQW010000001.1 coordinate 54,872,023, forward strand.
CTCAAAAGGTCACATATTGCATGTTATAAAACATTCTCAAAATGACAAAATTATAGAGTTGGGGAGCAGATTAGTAGTTGCCAGAGCTTAAAGATAGTGGGAGAGAAAGAGGTGGGTGTGACTATAAAGGGGGAACTTTTGAAGTGATGAAACAGTTCTGAATCTTGTGGTTACACAAATCTATACATGTGATAAAATGGCATGGAACTATATACACACATGCACCAAGGTCAATTGGCTGGATTGGATATTTTACTAGAATGATATAAGATGTAGCCATTGGGGACACTTGATAAAGGATACATTGGACCTCTCTGTACTATTTTTACAACTTCCTGTGATTCTATAATTATTTCAAAATGAAAAGTTAAAAATGAGACGGGGTGGGATCACCGCAGACACATGGAAAGGGACATGTGGCCAGGACCTGAGGGTGGCCTCTCTAGGAGCTGAGAGTAATCCCTGACCAACAACCACCAAGAAAATGGGGACTTAAATTCTACAATTGCAAGGAACTGAATTCTGCCAACAACCAGTTAGCTTGGTAGAGAAACCCAAGCTTCAGGCCAGGTCTCAGCCCTGCGAACACCTTGATTTCAACCAAGTGAGACCCTGAGCAGAGAATTCAGCTAAACTGTGCCCAGACTTCTGATGTGTGGAAACCATGAGGTAGTAAACTTGTATGGTTTTACACAGCAATAGATAACTGAAGCACAGCCCTTTTGAACAACTGGGAGTTTTGCTTCCAGGGGCCACAATTGGGGCCTTACACATTCTGACAAAAGAAACCAGCAACATCAGTGGGGAGGATCCAGTCTCAGAATTGAAACAGATGCTCATGGTAGTTCCCCAAAACTGTGGCTTTTCAGCTTAGAGGCTTGAAATGCCTCCAAACCAACACAGCTCTGCTGGCTGCTTGACCCTGCAGTCGGCTGTCACATCCCAAATCTGCTGTTCACAGTCACAAATCAATTGCACATGGAGGGAACTCTGCACTTGCCCTGCTTCCTGCTGCAGATTTTCAGCTGCAGCTAATTCCTCTTGCAGTGTTACTGGACCTTCCTGGGAAGGTGGCCTCACACCCAGGGCCTCCTATCCAGTTCACAGGCAGCTGCACCAAGCTAGCCTAGGCCTAAAACACTGGCTCTTTCCCCCTTTCTTCTAGGCCTCAGGACTGGGGCTTACAGGACACCCCTCTCAGTGAATGGCAGAAAGCTCAAAGACATAGAGTAGGATAACACAAGTGGGCTGGGAGCTTTTTTCCCATCTTGCTTTATGCTGTTGCATATCATGGTCACTGTCTTAGTGTACTCAGGCTGCCATAACAAATACTACAGGTCAAGTGGCTTAAACAACAGAAATTGATTTTCTCATAGTTCTGGAAGTTGAGAGAGAGAGCGAGAGAGAGAGAGAGAGAGAGAGGGAGAGAGAGAGAGAGAGAGAGACGTGAATGAGCCTAATCTAATCACATGTGCCCCTGAAAGCAGAAAACATTCTCCTGCTGGTGGCAGAAGAGGAAGGCAGAAGGGAAAGTCAAAACACTGTTGCTAGTTTGAAGATGGGGGGCACATGAAAAAAAAATGCAGGTGACCTCTCTCAAAGCAGTAAGCAGGCCCCTAGCTGGCAGCTCACAAGGAAATGGGCCCTTTTGACCTACATCCACAGGAAGTAGATTCTGCCAACAACCTAAATAAACGTGGAAGTGGAGGTTCTGACTCCAAGCCTCCAGAAAGGAGTCCAGCAGAAACCTTGATCTTGGCCTATGAGACCCTGAGCAGAGAACCCAGTGGAGCCCATCTGACCTCCTAACCAACAAAACTGTGAGCTAATAAATAGGTATTATTTTAAGCTGCTAAGTTTGTATTAATGTGTTATGGCAGCCATAGGAAACTAATACAGAAGCCTTGGGATTTTAGTCATATGAAGAGGCACCATCCCAGTCCCTAACAAGCATGTTAAACAAGGCATGTGGCCCACCAGCCACCAGTTTGACATGCTTGCCCTAGAAGTTTGATGCTGTAAGCTTTATTTATTTAGATATTTATGCATGCACTTTTCTACATATTTGTTGAGCGCTTCCTATGTGTCAGACACTGTACTAGGCCTTGAGGATACAGTAATTAGCATAAATAGAGCTATGGAACTTCCAGCCTAGACCAGGGGCAAGTGTCCCTCCCTTTGGCCAGATATGGAGGCATGTATTCTGACCTGTCACAAAATCCCCTTGAGCCCTCTAAGCACCTGCATGTTTAGTGCCATCCCCCAATTGTTGTGATGGGAATGACAGAAAAGGGTGTTGACAGAAAGGTATAGGCCAGGAAAATCTCTCTGAGGCCTAGAGCCTGGGTACTTCGATTCTGCCCCATGGCATGTAGACATTCCTTGGGGATGCTTGTGGGAGGTGGGCAGGACTTTCAGCATCTTGGGATAGACTGAAGCCCAAACAACTTAAATTGAAGATTCTGCCTGGGTTTCTGAAAGAATAAGTGTGTGTGTGGGGGATGAAGTGAGGATTATTATCTATGACCATTTTCAAGGTTCATGGCGGATATTTGAAAAGGAGGCCCAGAAGGGGAGGCACATGGTGGTAAATGTGCTTGAAGGATGTTGGGAAAGTGACTATGAGCAGTGAAAAACTGGCAAGAGATGGCAGAAGTGCCAGAAGGACATGGACAAGAGCCCAGGCTTGAGAAGCAAAAGGAATTTGAGGGGGATTCTGGGTGAAGAAGCCAAGGAGAAAGAGGCAACGGTGAAGAGAGGCCCAGGCCTGGCCAAGCTCAGGGCTTCCCTCAGCAACTGAGAGACTGGGTGGGGCCTAGGCTTTGGAGACCCAATCCCACTTAGGCAAAGCTGGGCTTAAGCTTTCAGGGAAGTATCAGGGGTGGGGCTTGGGGAGAGCTCAGCTCTTCAGCCCTTTAGCAGCCCTTCCTGACTCACTGGTAATCTGTTTATGTGTTTATTTGCAAGATTGGTTTCTGCTTCAGTGAGGAGAAGCTTGGCTCCCTGCCCTCGGGGCCCCTAGTTCTGTGTTAAACTTCCCTACTGGGTGAGCTGGCTGCTCCCTGCCCTGTTTGGCTGACTTTCCCCTCTGTTCCTTTGGCCCCTTACTGGTGGACAAGGGGCCCTCTCTGTTCCTTTGGCCCCTTACTGTTCCTTTGTAAGAACAGGGGCCCTCTCTGTTCCTTTGGCCCCTTACTGGTGGACAAGGAAGTTCTGGGGGACTGCTCCCTAGGACTGGCCAGGGCTCTGGTTACCTACAAGCCCAGACATCTGGGGTGGGGGCAGGGTGGGTCTGGGCATGAACTCAGGCTCCATAGGAACCCTGAGAAACTCAAACTGAAGTCCTGCCCAGGGAAATCCACAGTTGTCCAACAAGAATTTTACGTTAATACATGTGATGATTTTTCTGTTGTGCTTATTCAGACTACGGCAGCTGCAGAGGGAGAGGCCCTGTGAGGGGGGCAATGAGACCAGCGTTAGGTGGCAGGGTGGGATAAAGGTAAAGGCTGCTTTGCCACTGAAGGCCAGAGCCTAGTTTGAGGAAAGGGGAGAGGTTCATGCAGTTGGGGTCTCAGAATGGAAATCCTCAGGAATGCAGGACTGTGTCTAAAGGGAGAGAGGAAGGGGAGGTACAGTGGCAGCTAAGGGGTGGAGTGAAGGCCTAATTGGTGTGGCACATGATGGAGATGATAAAGGGGTCAGAGGAGAGAGGGCATGAGGGAGCAACCCTTTTTACTATTGATGAATATTGTCTATTATCATAATCAGCATGTGAAGTAATTTTATATTGCAAAACTGAAGAGATAAAATTCTGGAAGATCATTTCCAAGGCTAGAAGAGGAGCACATGAATGAATCATCAGAGAAACCCTGGGGAAGTAGGTGGAGTTTGTAACCTGAACTGGAAAAGGCCTGAGAATTCATTGTGTTCAAGACCTGTCCATCATCTCTCCTCTGCCAATAGACTGAGAACTGGAGGCATTCCTCAGACAAGACACTGGAATTCAGTGAGTGCTGTAAGAGGGGGGAGGAGAGTGAGTGATGAGCCAGGAAGAGACAGAGTCTGCTATTGACATTTGAAGGGGTATATCCTTCAAAGAACTAGAAATGACCTTGTGATCATTTGATCCAATTTCTTTATTTTACACTTAAGGAACTGGAGCTCAGAGAAGGAAAATGATTACTCCAAGGTCAAAAAGTTGTGTTCTGAACTAGAAAGATTAGCAGGCTATAGAAAGATGCCACATCGGCTACTAGAGAGAACAGCCCCAGGTATTAGCCTAGATAGAGTCTGTAAATATTTAGTGCCACTTAGCCACTCCTGTGCCTATGGTAGATATTGCTAATTGGTAACTGGACCCCAACTTCAGTGTGACTCTACATCAAAGTCCTTCTTAACTGAGTATACAGCTACTACCAATGGATCTGCATTGACATGGAAATGAAAACAATGTCAGGCCTAGAATAAACAGCTGTGTGACATAAAAAGATAGAAGTAAGTCTAATGTGGAATTGGTTAGATGTCATTATCTAAGGCTCTTTTGGTTGAAAGCAATAGCAGAAAGGTTGCCTTAAGGAAAGGCAGGAACCAGAACAGTAGTTTAAGCCTACTTCACTCATTGTTAAATAGTCTACTTAACTTCTTGATTCTTCCTCATTAGAGCAATGCCACCTGTGAGAGTCATTGCTAATGACTGCCTCCCATACTTTATGTCTCCCATTACCAGTTTTAAATTCCCCAGAGAGTGAAGTTGATTGGATAAACTGGAAAAAGATTTTTAAACCCTGGAACAGTAAGTGATGGACAGAGGAGAGGGTCATATAGCATAGGGCAGATTTGACCATTGGGTCTGTGAATTAAGGTGTTCCCAGAGAAGCTTTCAGCTGCAGTTAATAGGGAACACATTAAAAAGTGACTTAAGCTATTAGGGAAAGTCATTGTCTTAGTAATATGATGTCCAGAGATATGCCGTTCTGGGATTGCTTAATTCATCATCAAGGACCCAGCATATTTCCACCTGTTAGAAAAATAAAGTGGGGAAATAGCTAATGGATAGACAATCAATAGCAGCTGTCACAGGGGTGTTATTGTGAGCTGAACCCCTGCTCTAAGAAGTGTCTACCCCAGATATGCTTCAGGACAACTAGAGGAGACCAAGAGAAACAGGCTGGAGTGAAGGTGGGCTTTTCAGAGGCCAGAGCCATAGAGGCCTGTAAGGGGAATTACAGAAAAACCTAAGAGGCCTCCTGAAGTACAAGAAAGGCCTTTCTTGGGCTAGGTGAGGAAGTTCTTACCTCACTCATGGGACCAGGAACCAAGGTAGTTCTCTCAGGACAAGTACAGAGTTTCCCAGGACCAGAAGGTAATCTGTAAATATACCTCACCTCATCCTCCCATCAAAGTTAAATTAATAAAGCAGGTGGTTCTAGAAAGGACAGAGAATCCCACCAGCCCTACTGGTGGCACCAAACCAAACTTTCCAGGCAATGAGTCTCAGTAGTGGCTGTTGAACATGCAACTGAGACAGGATTGAGGCCAAGAATAGGAATGGGGATTGAGTGCCCTGTAAACTGTGCCAGCCAAGACCATCAATGGAAAGATCTGAGTTCCATAAGGAAAAGGAATCAGTCTTCTGTAAACTCATTTATTTCTAAGGTTTCATAATTTTTTTAAAAAAATTGTTGTGCCCCCCTTAGCTTCTGAGAAAAGTTCCTTTTGAAAATTCTCATCTTGTCACAGATCAATTCGAGTGAAAAGGCATTTGGCCACAGATGGGTCAAGACAGACAGGAAGATTATCAGGCTCCCAAAAGAGATAAATGGAGGTGGCTGTGAGGAGCCACTTGAAGTCTTGGAATGAGAAGATGAAACCAAGGTAGAAAGAGGGGTAGAATTTCTATGAGACTTAAAAGGCCCTTCCTGGATGTTTTTTCTCAGGAAGAGGGGATATAGATGACTGTGGTATGTAGATAGGACAATATTTGAGGGCTTTGGGTCTGAAGGCAAGATGGAGCTAGTAAGGATTCAGGTTGGGACCCTTTTGAGGAAAGATTGCTCTACTTTGAATGTGAATTTGTGCAAGGTACCAAATCTCAGCCTCAATTTCCTCATTTTCAGATAGAGATACCAGGTAAGAATGCTGTGAGGGTTAAATAAGGTAATATACAAAGTATTTGACATTCTTGGCCCAGAACAGATGGTCAAAGAGACAATAAAGTCAATAAAGCATACTTTCTTTTTTCCTTACCTTAATGTGTGTGTGTGTGTGTGTGTGTGTGTGTGTGTGTGTGTGTGTGCGTGCGCATTTGTGGCAGACACTGGACACTCAGCTAAGGGCTGGGCATTCAGAGATGAAATTATACAGTCCCTGTCCTCAAGTACCTTTCAGTCTAGAAAAGAAGATAATTAAGGAAATATTATTTACAAGGACATTTCTAGCAAAGACATATATATATTAGAGGCCCAGTGCACGAAATTCATGCATGAGAGGGGGTGTCCCTCAGCCTGGCCTGCACCCTCTCCAATCTGGGACCCCTCGGGGGATTGGGCCTAAACCAGCAGTCGGACATCCCTCTCACAATCCGGGACTGCTAGCTCCTAACCGCTCACCTGCCTACCTGCCTGATTGCCCCTAGCCATTTCTGCCTGCCAGCCTGATCGCCCCCTAACCACTCCACTGCTGGCCTGATTGATGCCTAACTGCTCCCCTGCCAGCCCAATCTCCCCAAACGGCCCTCCCCTGCCAGCCCAATCACCCCCAACTGCCCTCCCCTGCTTGCCTGGTCACCCCTAACTGCCCTCCCCTGCCAGCCTGATCTTGCCCCCAACTGCCCTCCCCTGCAGGCCTGGTCACCCCCAACTGCCCTCCCCTGCAGGCTTGGTCCCTCCCAACTGCCCTCCCCTGCTGGCCTGGTTGACCCTAACTGCCCTCCCCTGCCAGCCTGGTCACCCCCAACTGCCCTCCCCTGCAGGCCATCTTGTGGTGGCCATCTTGTGGTAGCCATCTTGTGATGACCTGAGGGTGTGGTGCGAGGGCGCGAGGACCACCTAGGCTTTTATTAGTGTGTGTGTGTGTGTGTGTGTGTGTGTAAATATATATATATATATATATATATATATATATATATATATATATATATATATATATTAGTGGAAATAGGTGAGAAGTGAGACCAAAGGCTACCTGAAGAATTCAGGGAGGGCTTCACAGAGGAGGTACCATTTAATTTGGACTCTGAAGGATGAGTAGAAATTTGCTCAGTGGAAAAACATTGGGGAGAGTCTTCAATGCAGAGGAAACAGCATGTGCAAAGCACAAATGTATGAGAGAGCATACTTAATTCAGTACTGCTGGTGCAATACCTGTTACCATATCAGGCAAAAAAGATAAATTTGATTCTATAATCTGGGGCATGTTGCTAAAGGATTCTAAGCAGGAAAGTGGCTTATCATATTAGCAGTGATATTAAGGATGATTTGGAGGAATAGAGAAAAAGATGAGCAGAGGTTAGATAAAAGGGTATATTTTGGGCAAGATGGGACCTTAATTGGTGCATTTGCAAAAAGGGATGTAGAGGAGGAGATGAATTGGAGAGTTATTGAGCAGACAGAACCTTTAGAACTTGGTGATGAATTGGATGTGGAGAATGAGAGAGGAAAGGGGTCTAGGATTTGTCTGGTGTTTGAGAAGCTATGTAGATTATGAGAACATGCACTGGGACAGGCAACACAGGAGGAAGAGGGGACATAGTGTGGGGCAGGGAGGAGATGAGTTCTGTTTTGAAATGTTAGGTTGAAGAGCCTGTGGGATGTCCAGGTGGAGATGTTTGTAGGCAGCTCAGTAGAGAAATCTGAACGGAAATCGATATTATCAGCAATAGTTAAGAGGAGGAGAGGAACAGCAACATTAAAAGGTGGACAGTTTGTCTAATCACTGTGTTGTACAACTGAAACTAATCCTATCTAATAAAGAGGGAATATGCTAATTGACCCTCACACCATCACAAAGATGGTGGCGCCCACAGCCAATAAGGAGGGAATATGCTGATTGACTGCCCCACCCCCAAAGATGGCAGTGCCCACAGCCAATAAGGAGGGAATATGCTAATTGACTGCCATGCCCTCAAAGATGGCAGTGCCCAGTCCCCTCAGCCCCACTGGGGCGCCTGCCTCTGGGATCCCCCAGTCCCCTCAGCCCCCCAACTGCCCAGGGCTGGCCTAAGGCACAGGCAAGCCTCTGATGCTGGCTGCCCAGCTTCCCAGGGCCATCCAAGTCTCCGGTAACCAGGGCTGGCTGAGGCTTGCGCTGCCGGCAGTGGCAGCAGCAGAGGTGTGATGGGGCTTTGCCTTCCCCTGATCACCGGGTTGCCTTCCACCCCTCAGGGCTTCCGGACTGTGAGAGGGGGCAGGCCCGGCTGAGGGACCGCCCCCTCCAGAGCATGAATTTTCATGCACCAGGCCTCTAGTATACTATAGTATGACAACTGTATTTTAATAAAACTTTAAAAAAAATAGGTGGACAGAGACCCTTGGAAGATAGTGTGGTAGTTCTTCAAAAGCTTAAACATAGAGTTATTGTTTGACTCAGCAACTCTGCTCCTAGCAAGGAAAACACATAGCCACATAAAGGTTTGTATATGCATGTTCATAGAAGCATTATTCACAATGGCCAAAAGTTGAAAACAACTTAAAAGTCCATCAATGGATGAATGTTAAACAAATTGTGGTGTATGCATACAATGGAATATTATTCAACCATAAAGGGGAATGAAGTTTACTGACACATATAGATATACTTTAACAATTATGCTAAGTGAAAGAATACAGACACAAAAAGCCACGTATTGTATAATTCCAAGTATATGAAATGTCCAGGATAGATAAATCCAGAGTTACAGATTAGTGGTTGCCTAGAGCTTGTGAGGATTGAGAAATTAGGGGTTATGGCTAAGGAGTATGAGGTTTCTTTTGGGGATAATGGAAATGTTCTGGAATTAAATAATAATGAAGGTTGCTCAACTTGGTGTATACACTAACAGCCACTGAACTACATATTTTAAATGAATGAGTTGTATGGTATGTGAATTATATCTCAATAAAACTGTTACTAAATTTTTTAAAAGATGGGCAGAGAAAGACCCTCAGAAGAAACTGCACAGGAACAGTCCCAGAGGTAGGGTAACCCAGAGTCAGAGATAGGGCAGATACTTGGACAATAAGAGCAGGTCAAAAGAGTATTCCAAAACTAGAGTCAAATCCATGTAAGATTAAGACCATCCTTCTTCCTCTTTTTTCTTCTGTCTGGATAAAAAGACATCTCTGCTGTGGTCCCAAGAAGACAGGAGGGTCTGAGCCCTCTATGCCTATGCAAAAGGCTGGGAGTATATGAGAACAACATAAACTTGTTTAGACAAAGGCAGGGGCCAAATGAGAGGAAGGGGCAAGAGCCACACTGAGAAATCTTGGGCTAATCACCCAATTTCTTCCAGATGACCAGTTTTGTTTTTTTCTCCAGAAGAAATACGGATTTTTGTCAGGTGCTGGTTCTGCAAAACTAAACACCAGTAGGGCATGATATAATGAAGTAGAATGGCCCTTGAATAACTTTTATTTTGGCAAAACCCTCATCAAAGAGCATTGCCTTTAATTCTTCCTTTAAAGGAGTTTACAACCCGAATCCATGAAGGACATGTTTATGCTGGACCATGAGTACTGCTAGTGAAAAGATCACTGGTCATTCTTTTCTGTATGCCCAGCACTCCACAGGGGACCTGACACAATACAGGTGCTCAGTAAGGATTTCATAACTGACCAGTTGTTTGACTGACTGAATGAATGAAGCAAATGGAGATATATTAATGAAATTGCAACCTGTGTAGAGGTTGGAAGATAGAAGAAATTAAATTCCTATGGTATAGGGGTAAGTAAGTGAGAGAAGATAATAAAAGTTATAGGTTTAGTTGAGGGGATCCTAGTTTACCTTACCAGTTCACACCAGGCAGGGGAAATTCTTGAGTGGAGCTGACCTAAAATGAGGAGGTAAGGAGTGATGAACCTGGGGGAAGCACAGAGATATGCTACAAGCACTCTAGTTCCAACCTTTGAGAGCCCTGTGCCAAACAAACAAATCTGCAGGCCCAATTGGGCCTAAGGGCCTAATTTATTACCTTTAGGAAGACTTCTTAAGAGGAGGTGGTAATCAGGTGTTTGAATTAAGAAATAAAGCTTATAAGTTGTGGCGAGTGTGCATTATAGGGTCAATTTGGGGCAGATTGTGCAGAGAAAGGCGACTTTAGGGACACTTAAAAGTCCAGCCAAGAGAGAAAGAGACTAGAGAAATGAGGTTAGTTGGAGCTATCAGGTAGGAGACAAAGTCCCAGTAAAAGGACCATGAGAAGTCACCCCAGGAAAAAGATAGAATTTTTCACTCCCTACACTGGACTCTGATAGCACTTACAACACAATGTCACAGTTATTTGCTGAAATATTTGTCTTACCACCAGACTGAGCACATGACCCACATTGGATTGTTCTGAGCATGTGCCCCGATGCCCTAACAATTCTGCAGACTGAATGACGGGTGGGTGAATGGATAACTGAATTAAAAAAATGAATTTAAGCTAAGCAAAATAAGTCAGTTAGAGAAAGATAAATATCACATGATCTCACTCATTTGTGAATTACAATGAACAACATAAACTGATGAACAAAAACAGATCCAGAGACAGAAAAGCATCAATCAGATGCTTAAACCTCAGAGGGAAGGTAGGGGCGGGTGGGGGTAAAGGGGAGAGATCAACCAAAGGACTTGTATGCATACATAAAAGCATAACCAATGGACACAGACAACAGGGTGGTGAGGGCATGAACGGGGGAAGGCGGGCAATGGGGGGATAAGGACACATATGTAATACCTTAATCAATAAAAAAAAGAAATGTATTTAAGGTGATAGATGTTTAGGAAACTGTTCAAAAGAAGAAAAGAGCTCTATGTGTAAGGATTGTTATTGGAGTATTATATACAATAGTGAAAAATTGGAAATACTTAAGTAAATGAAGGTGCATTTGCTCAATGGAATATTATGTGGCCATTAAAAATGATAGTTATGAAGACACTATAGCAACACAGCAAATGATTATGATATAACTAGAGGTCTGGTGCACAAAATTCGTGCATGGGTAGGGTCCGTACATCTGGCCAGCAATCAGGGCCAGTCTGTGGGGCAACTGGTGGGGTGATTGTGGGGCCCCTGCTGGCACCCGCCTTGGCTGGCCTAGCATCACCCGATCGCCGGCCCCACCCCCTGCTGCCACCGTGGGCTAGGGACAGCTCCTGCATTGAGTGTCTACCCCCTGGTGGTCAGTGTGTGTCATAGCGACCAGTTGTTCCATGGTTCGGTTGATTTGCATATTAGGCTTTTATTATATAGGATGATAAGTGACACAAGTAGAATATGAAATTGCATCTATGCTATGATTACAAGTATGTAAAAATGATGTATCCATACGGAAAAATCCTGGAGAGGGAAAGATAAAAAAAAAAAATGAGAGCACATGATTCATTAGAGTGGCAGTATTATCAGTAAAACATTTTTTTTCATTTCTTTCTATTTATGTTGATGTCATTTATATCATTATGAAGGGAAAAAATAAAGTTGATAGGTGGGAGATAAATTGAACCATGACCTTAAAAATGTGCCAGAGATGGTGCCAAGGTGAAAGAGGGCTGAGGCTGACTGAGACTCCTGGCATGGAAAAGAAGGGGTGAGTTTCAGAGATGTACATGGTTATTGTCTGCCTGCTTCCATTTCTGCAAATCTGTGGACTGGGCAACTTGTACCTGTGTTGGAATCAAGAGAGTAAAGAATTTGAAATCAGAAGACTCAAGTTACCCTGTTTACTAACTCTGATCTTTTGTTGTTGTTCTTGTTGTTAATCCTCACCTGAGGATATTTTTCCATTGGTTTTTAGGGAGAGTGGAAGAGAAAGGGAAAGACAGAGAAACATAAATGTGAGAGAAACACATCAATTGGTTGCCTCCTGCACAAGCCCCAACCAGTATCCAGGCTGGGGAGGAGCCTGCAACCAAGGTATGTGCCCTTGACTGGAATCGAACCCGGGACCCTTTGGTCCTCAGGTCCAAACCGGCTAGAGCCTAACTCTGATCTTTTGGGCAAGTTTATTAATTTCTCTGAGTCTCAGTTTGATAATCTGTAAAATGGTGCTAACCATCATTAATTTAAAGGGTTGTGAGGATTAAGTGGAATATAATGCATATCAAAGCTTTTATAGATGACAAAGCTTATATAGCTAGTGTTATTATTACTGTTATCATCATCATTATAGTTATTACTATGTTTCCCAACTTGGCCAGAACATCCATTTGTAAGAGATTTATTTCAGAAGATGGCAGTGTAAGTAAACTCGGTACTTGCCACCTCCCACAACCACATCAACATTTACAACTAAAACACAGAACAACCATCATTCAGAATCACCTGAAATGTAGCTGAACAGTTCTACAACTAGGGAATTAAAGAAGAAGCACATCTAGACTGGTAGGAGGGGTGGAGATACAGGGTGGAATTGCAGAGCCGGCTGGTCCCACACTCACATGTGGCAGTTTAACATTGAGAGGGATATCATGGCTGTGGAGGTTTCCCTGAGGAGCAAGAGGTCCCTGCCCCACACCAGGCACCCAGCCCAGGGTTCCAGTGCCAGGAAGAGAAGTCTCCACAATTTATGGCTATAAAAACCAGTGGGGATTGTGGCTGAGTGACACAGAGGCTGCTGGAGTCTCAGGCAGCTCCTCTTAAAGGGCCCATTCACAGACTTACTCATTCTCACTCCCTCTGAGCTCCAGCACTGGGACAGAAGCCTGAAAGAACCTGGGACATTCTTGGAGGAACTAACTTGTCTGGAATCAGGGCAAGAGCTGAAGGGGCATCTTTCTCCCAGACAGAGTGTTGGCAGAAGTCAGAGTTCCTTTGCTGAGCTCTCCCTGCCACAGAGCTGACAAGCTGCACCATATCTGAATCTCCATCAACCTGGCTCATACTTTTTGCCCTGCTCTGAGACTCTGCCCCTCCCTACTTGCAGGCTCATCCAAGCCATTTCCAGTGGCTTTTCCATACAACTGGTCCCTCTTGCCTCATGTTATGGACTTTCCTAAAATCTCTCAAACAAGCAGCAGCTAGCATCAGCATGCCCCATACCTCTCAGTAAGCAGGCCCAGGCCTGGCACCAGTGGCAGCCTTCCCTGGTTCACAGTTTGGCCTCTTCTGGGCACCTCTAAGCTCAACACAAGTAGCAGCCATCTTCAGATTGTTTTGTAGCTCATGCTGGGTGGCCCTGGGCTGGGCATAGGCAGAGGCTGACTTTGTACCTCCCAGAAGGCCCCAAATCCAATGTACCTGGTGGTTAACTTCAACCACACCAGATTACAACCCTAGCACCTCCACGAATGACACACTCAAGGGATGGACTCAGTGAGCACCAAAGCCCACTGAAGCAAATCCTGCTACATAGGATCGGCTCCTGCCCAACAGCTTTTCCACAGCAACTAATTGGCCTGGGGGCCAATTCTTCCCAGTGACACCAACATAAATCAAGACTCAACTATAATAGGACAGCTCATAGAAGGGTACACCTGGAGTGCCCAGCTCAGGTGAGTGGGTAGGCTGAGCCACTGGACACCTACTACACAAGGCAACTCTACAAAGTCTGGGAGACATAGCAGATCTACCTAATACATAGAAACAAACACAGAGAAGCAGCCAAAATGTGGAGACAAAGAGACATATCACAAGTGAAAGAACAGGAGAAATCTCCAGAAAAAGAATGAAATGAAATGGAAACAAGAAAACTACCAGATACAGGATTCAAAACAATGGTTATAAGGAACTAAAGAAGAACTTCAAGGAACTTACTGAGAATTTCAAGGAACTTAGTGAGAAAATCAACAACATATAAAAGGATCAGTCATAAATGAAGCATACACTAACTGAAATAAAGAATAATTTACAGGAGATCAACAGTAGAGTAGAGGATGCTGAGAATCAAATGAAGAATTTGGAATATAAGGAAGCAACAAACACCCAATCAGAAGAGAAAAAAAAATGAAGATAGTGTAAGGAGTCTCTGGTACAACTTAAAGCATACCAACATTCGCATCATGGGGGTCCCAGAAGGAGAAGAGAGGGAGCAAGTAACTGAAAAAACTATTTGAAAAAATAGTGACAGAAAACATACAAGTCAAGTAAGCACAGAGTCCCAAACAAAATGCACCCAAATATGCCCACACCAAGACACATCATAATTAAAATGCCAGAGGTTAAAGAAAAGAGAATCTTAAAAGCAGCAAGAGAAAATCAGTTATTACCTACAATGGAGTACCCATACAACTGTCAGCTGATTTCTCAACAGAAACTATGCAGGCCAGAAGGGAGTGGCAAGAAATATTCAAAGTGATGAAAATCAAGGACCTACAACCAAGGTTTCTCTACCCAGCAAAGCCATCACTTAGAATTGAAGTCAGATAAAGAGCTTCCTAGACAAGGAAAAGCTAAAGGAATTCATCACCACTAAACCAGTATTACATGAAATGTTAAAGGGTCTTCTTGAAGAAGAAGAAGAAGAAGAAGAAGGAATAAAAGATTAAAATATGAACAATAAAATGGCAATAAATACATATCTATCAACAATTGAATCTAAAAATCAAAATAAACAAGGAATCTAATGAACAAAAATAAAACTAGTGAATAAAATAGAACCAGAGACATGGAAACATGGAACAGACTGATGAATCTCAGAGGGAACTTTAGAAGGGGGGCTGGGAAGAGATTAACCAAAGAACTTATATACATACTAGAGGCCTGGTGCATGAAATTCGTGCACTGGGAGTGGTGTCCCTCAGCCCAGCCTACACCGTCTCCAATCTGGGACTGCTTGGGGAATGTCCGACTGCCATAGTCAGACATCCCTCTCAAAATCTGGGACTGCTGGCTCCTAACTGCTCTCCTGCCTGCCTGCCTGATTGCCCCTAACCACTTCTGCCTGCCAGCCTGATCACCCCCTAACCACTCCCCTGCCAGCCTGATTAACACCTAACTGCTCCCCTGCCAGCCCGATCACCCCCAACTGCCCTCCCCTCCTGGCCTGGTTGCCCCCAAATGCCCTCCCCTGCCAGCCTGATCTCACCCCCAACTGCCCTCCCCTGCTGGCCTGATGGCCCCCAACTGCCCTCCCCTGAAAGCCTGGTTGCCCCAAACTGCCCTCCCCTGCAAGCCTGGTCCCCCCCAACTGCCCTCCCCTGCTGGCCTGATGGCCCCCAACTGCCCTCCCCTGAAGGCCTGATCACCCCTAACTGCCTCTGCCTGCCTGCTCACCCCTAACTGCCCTCCCCTGCCAGCCTGATCTCGCCCCCAACTGCCCTCCTCTGCCGGCTAATTTGGTTCTGATTGGTCAGTTTCTATGCCAGTCAGCATCAAAAGCTTTGCCTCTTAGGCAGCCACTGGATCCTCACAGTTGACCCAGATTTGGTTCTGATTGGTCAGTTTCTATGCCAGTCAGCATCAAAAGCTCCTCCTCCTAGGCAGCCATTGGCTCCTCACACTTCACCCAGATTTGGTTCTGATTGGTTTCTATGCCAGTCAGCATCTCTGGGCCTATCAATGGGGCCTAATCAGAAAGGTGGGGCTCATCAGCAGCCCCGGTAGAGGCCTGGAGAGAAATGGAGGTGCAGCTGCTGACCAGGCCTGGAAAGAAAGAGGCAAGTGCTGATCAACAACTGCCACAGAGGCTACAGATCAGACCCTGCTTCTCTCTTCAGGCCTCTCTCCAGACCTGATTTGCAGCCCCCTGAGCAGTCAGTGCTGGGTCACCGTGCCTGCAGCCGTAGCAATCAGTGCTGGGTCACCACAGCAACCCAGCGCTGACTGCAGCACTGACTTCCGGTTGGTCGAGCCTCCTGGTCGTGGATGTGATGGACCCAGGGTTTTTATATATTAGGATATGCATAATCTATGGACACAGACAATAGGGTGGTGAAGGCCTGGGGCAGGGCAGGAAACAGGTGGAGGGGGACAATGGGGGTCAGGGAAAGGGGATATTTATAATACTGTCAACAGTAAAGGTTTAAAAAATAAAAAAAAATTATAAAGTATCTTATAAATATTTTTTAAAGGAGGGAGATTTATCTCAATAACAAGCACACATTCCTGGAAGAATTTGGAGGAACTAGCAGTCATTCAAGTGTCAATATAGCCTAGTTCAGTGTTTCTCAACTCTGGCTACTAATAGAATCACCTGGGGACAGTTTTAAAAATGGATGCCTAGGCCCCACCCCTAATCAATTAAGGAAGAATCTCGGGCGATGTAACCTAGGCAGGAGAATTTTCTGAAGCTCACAATTTGCAGCTGGAATTGAGATCCACTGGCAAATGGGTCCGGAAGTCAGGCAGCCCTGATTTCAAATTCCAGATTGAATTTTGTCTCCTCCACGTACTGTGAGACCTTGGAGTAGTTATATAATCTGTCTAGGCCTCGCTTCCCTTATCTTTGAAATGGTAACAACAATGATACATACCTCATATGGTTGTGCTGAGGATTAAACGAGTTAATACATATGGATCTCTTTAGCACTATGCCTGGCACACAGTGTAAGTGCTATGAGTGCTAGTTTTGATATTTGTAGCCTGTGCTCCAACCTCATTCAGAGGGAGAAATTGACCTTATGGGGAGAAGAGAAGGTACAGCATGGAGTCTGCCTTATCACCAGTCTTGCCCTAACTTTCTAACACCAGATTCCCAGTGGCTGGCCTGTTTGCTCAGATGATCGTCGGTTTGGGTTCCTGACACATGACTTTTTACAGCTGGCCCTCCTTAATGAAAAATGGCTTCCCCTAGAGACCACACATGCCTATTTCTCTTTTCAACATCCAGGCCTACTTTAGTGCTGTGGACTAGGTTTGGTTGCTGCTTTAATTAACAAGCAACAAAGCGTTCCAATTAGGTCAGATCTCACCTGCCCACTTGCACCTAAGCCCGTGGTCAGCAAACTGCGGCTCGCGAGCCACATGCGGCTCTTTGGCCCCTTGAGTGTGGCTCTTCCACAAAATACCACAGCCTGGGCGAGTCTATTTTGAAAAAGTGGCGTTAGAAGAAGTTTAAGTTTAAAAATTTGGCTCTTAAAAGAAATTTCAATTGTTGTACTGTTGATATTTGGCTCTGTTGACTAATGAGTTTGCCGACCACTGACCTAAGCCTTACCCAGGTAGGTCCCACCTGACACAAATCTTACTTGTGAAGCCTTGCAGAAAAGAAAACTGCCAGACTTGTATACTCACTGTCTTTCTGGAACAAAGGGCACAGATAAGACAAGTAACCCCAGATTTCTCATCTAATGGATTGGGGAGAAGTTAGTGAAAAGAGCTTGGGCATCTATCTTCACTGTGTATAATCTATATTAGTGACAGAGCATCTGAAAAAACTAAAGATGTGCCTGAATGTGTTTTGTACTTTGTATTAGTTTCCTGTGGCTGCTGTAATAAATTACCACAGGCTTGGTGACTTTAAAACAACACACATTTTTTCACAGTTCTGGAGGTCAGAAGTCCAAAATCAGTCTCCCTGAGCCAAAATCAAGCTGTCAGTAGGATCATGCTCCCCCTGGAGGCTCTAGGGGAGGATCCAGTCCTTTCTTCTTTCAGTTTCTGGTGGCTGCCAGCATTCCTTGGCTTGTGGCTGTATCACTCCAATCTCTGCCTTCATGGTTGCATTGCTTTGTCAATGTTCTCTCTGACTCTCTCATATAAGGGTACATGTGATTGCATTTAGGGCCCACCCAGATAATCCAGGATAATCTGCCCACCTCAAATTCCTTAAATTAGTCTCATCTGCAATGTCCTTTTCTGCTATATAAGATAGTATTCACAGGTTCAGGGGTTTCAGATGTAGATATATTTCAGGAGTTATTATTCAGCTGACCCTCACTCCAGGGTGTTTTCTCCTTGCCTTGTTACCTCCTGCCTGAGAAATGAGGCCATTCAAGCTTCATGGATTTTGTTTGCATCTCTTCTATATGTGTTTGTGGTCATTTTTCTGTCTTTCATTCTTTTGAATTGCCATTTCAGGTTCCTGAACACTAGTGGCCTGGGAATTCTAGCATTCTTATGCAAGATTATGTCGTGACCCACAAGTTGAGAACCGCTAGCAGGGTCACCTAAGACCATCAGAAAACACAGATATTTACATTATTATTCATAACAGTAGCAAAATTACTGTTATGAAGTAGCAACGAAAATAATTTTATGGTTGGGGGTCACCACAACATGAGGAACTGTATTAAAGGGTTGCGGCATTAAAAAGGTTGAGAACCACTGCTCTAGAGACTAGACAATTGCTGGCCTGGAGCTTCCTGCCCCTGTTTGAGTCCCATGCCCTAACTTTTTGCTTCAGTTTCTTCCTGTTAGTACCCACTCCTTAGGCATGGCCTAAGTTAGTACCCACTTTGTGCCATACATTAAGGCTGTTGTGCTGGAGATGGAGGTAGATATAGATATAGGTAGATACAGCTATAGATATAGATAGCTATATAACTAATAGCAGGGGAGAAAGAATCGTAAACATGATTCCAATGCAGCATGTTGACTGCATGACTAGGAATCTTAAGGTATTATGATCCTGCAGAGGAGGGGCCCCTGACCCAGATGGGAGGTGTGTTTTAGTGGTCAGGAAGGCCTGAGCTGCCTTAGATGCAATTGCTATCTCACTTGCCCTGATTATCCCTACCCCAAGATGATCTAAGAAATAGTACAGGCATAGCAGTTAGTGTGCTTGGATTAGAGCCCTGGGTTTCTCATTAGGTTGCTGCATAACTTTTACAGGTTACTCTATCTTCTAAACCTCAGTTTCCGCTTACACTAAAATTTAGAAGGGAGCGTTTAATCATAATAGTTATATTAGCCGGCTGTTGTGAGGATTCTGGGAACAGTGAGTGTATGTGAAGGGGTTTATCCTATCTAATAAAAGAGTAATATGCAAATTAACATCACTCTGCTACAACCACAAGCCACTCCCACTAGCCAATCAGGAACAAGTATGCAAATTAATCCCAACCAAGATGGCTGCAGCCACTGAGAGCAGGAGGGAGGCTTGGGTTTCCCGGCAATGGAGGAAGCCAAGCTTTCCGCACACCCTGGCCAGCCCAGGCCTCCACTTAAGGCTACAAAGTTTCAATGATAGAAGTTAAATAAATGCCAACAGAAATGACAGCAGCCATGGAGCTGGAAGAGCAGGAGGCTAGGGTTGCCCCCAGCGATGGAAGAAGCCAAGCTTTCTGCACACTCTGGCCAGCCCAAACCTCTGCTTAAGGCTACAAAGTTTCAATTATAGAAGATAAATAAATGCCAACAGAAATGGCTGCCGCCTCGGAGGGAGCAGAAGGCTTGGCTCTGCTCAAGGCTACAAAGTTTCAATTGTAGAAGATAAATAGATCCCAGATACCAGGGCCTCCACTTGGATCGCTGGAGGCGTGGCCCGTCTGCAAGCCACCACAGGCCCCTCGCCCAGGCCGCCCCACACCCCAAGGGAACCCCCACCCTGATCCGGGACACACTTCAGGGCAAACCAGCTGGCCCCCACCTATGCACCAGGCCTCTATCCTATCTAATAAAAGAGCAATATGCAAATTGACCATCACTCCAACACACAAGATGGCTGTCCCCATGTGGTCAAAGATCCCGCCCCCATGTGGACACAAGATGGCCACCACAAGATGGCCAGCAGGTGAGGGCAGTTGGGAGGGACCAGGCCTGCAGGGGAGGGCAGTTGGGGGTGATCAAGCCTGCAGGGGAGGGCAGCTAGGGGTGACCAGGCTGGCAGAGGAGGGAAGTTGGGGGCAAACAGGCTGGCAGGGGAGCAGTTAGACATCAATCAGGCTGGCAGGGGAGTGGTTAGGGGGTGATCAGGCTGGCAGGCAGAAGCAGTTAGGGGCAATCAGGAAGGCAGGCAGGCGAGCAGTTGGAAGCCAGCAGTCCTGGATTGTGAGAGGGATGACCGACTGCCCATTTAGACCTGGTGGGATCGGGTCTAAACAGGCAGTTGGACATCCCTTGAGGGGTCCCAGATTGTAGAGGGTGCAGGCTGGGCTGAGGGACACACCCCCCCGTGCACTAATTTCATGCACCAGGCCTCTAGTAAAATATAAAGTACTGTAGCCTGGTCTAGTTGTTAATCTTAGCTAACCATTCACTCAGCCTTTTCCTTCCTTGCCCAGTCTTCAGCTTCCTGCAGGCTATTTCATGCTAATCTTTTGTTTTAGCTAATTCAATCCTAATTATTTCATTGTTTCATGACTCATTCCTTGCCCTACACACATCAGGCAACAATTGTTTCTCACCTATTGTTCTGTTTCCAGTCAATCTGTTGCCAGTCATACATTAACATTTGCAAACAACCACATTAATAGAGAAGCACTACTTCAAAGGGGGTTTGTTTATCACCTGTCCAAATTTATATCCAGTCGGGATGAAATTTCTCTATTGAGTTCCAGCCACTCATGCAATCAATCCATATTTATTGAGCATCGACTATGTACCAGGTACATAATTAAGCACTAGAGATTCGGATGAGAATAAGACAGTCTTACCCTGGCCAGTGTGGTTCATATGGTTGGATATCATCCCATGCAGAAAGGTTGCCATTTGATTCCTGGTCCGGGCACATGCCTGGGTTTCAGGCTTGATCCCTAGTAGGGGGTGTGCAAGAGGCAACTGATCCATGTTTCTTTCTTCCTCCCTCTAAAAGTCAATAAAAAATATTTTAAAAAAGACAGTCCTGATTGCCTGTTTAATAGTTGCTGCTGCTGCACTTCCGCTTCTGTCCCAGCGAGAGAGACACTAGTGGCCAGGCCCAGCCGTGGCTGCAGCACAGCCGCCGCGGCGGCACAGAGCAGCCAGACACAAAGAGAGGGGCTGTTTGCGGGGTGGGGTGGGGTTTCGCTATGTCGGATGACGATTCGAGGGCCAGCACCAGCTCTTCCTCATCTTCGTCCTCCAAACAGCCAACCGAGAAAGAAACAAACACCCCCAAGAAGAAGGAGAGTAAAGTCAGCATGAGCAAAAACTCCAAACTCCTCTCCACCAGCGCCAACAGGATTCAGAAGGAACTGGCCAATATCACTTTAGACCCTCCACCTAACTGCAGTGCTGGTCCCAAAGGTGATAACATCTATGAATGGAGATCAACCATCCTAGGGCCTCCAGGATCTGTGTATGAGGGTGGTGTATTCTTCCTTGATATCACTTTTACACCAGAATACCCCTTCAAGCCTCCGAAGGTTACATTTCGGACAAGAATCTATCACTGTAATATTAACAGTCAAGGAGTTATCTGCTTGGACATATTGAAAGATAACTGGAGTCCAGCACTAACCATTTCTAAAGTCCTCCTTTCTATCTGCTCACTTCTTACAGACTATATTCCTGCCAACCCCTTGGTGGGAAGTATTGCCACTCAGTATATGACCAACAGAGCAGAACATGACAGAATGGACAGACAGTGGACCAAGAGATACGCTACATAAATTGGGTTTTCACAATTCTTACATTATTTGTCTGTCACAGAGAGCTGCTTATGATTTTGAAGGGGTGGGGGAGGGTGGGAGTTGGTAAAGAGTAGGATATTTCTATAACAGATATTATTCAGTCTTATATCCTAAGATTTTGTTATAACTTAAGGGATCTTGCTACATTAGACAGAATTGGTAATAGCAACATTTAAATTGTCATTAGTTCTGCAATATAAGCTAAAATGAAGTACAGAGAAGAATAGACTTTGGATTCAGTTGCTTGTAGTCTACAAATTTAAGCCAGCTTAATTTTGTGCAGGTTACACACATGGCCATTTCTGTGAAAGTCCTTCCAGACTGCATACTTTTTTGTTTAGAAAAATTGAAACTTGTTTTCCCTTCTTGGAAGGGAATATTGATATTTAACAGTTTTTAGAGATTGTCATCTCATATGTTAAATGGACATATGGCTTATAAGATACTTATAGGAATAGTTATGTATTTTATTTTATATGCCAATCTACTTTATTGTGAAAAGATTAGAGGTTTGATCAGGACTCGTGAAAACCTGTAGTAAAATACCTTAAGCCGTTAACTGTAAGGCATGGAATAGGAGTTGCTCAGTGGGTTGGTTATATGTTGCAGACTACTTAAGTCTGCATTTGTTACTGTGCTAATAAACAATATTAAAACAACCAAAAAAAAGACAGTCCTGGTCTTTGGCTTCAGGGAGTGCATAGGCTGGCTAGTAGAGGAGTCATACAAGTAAACAAGTGATTCGAGTTTAGTGTTAAGTACCATTAGAAGAAAGCACAAAGTTTTGTGAGACCAAATGGAGAGGCAGTTCTCTCTTGAATACACCTTCTCACTGAGATGGAGTCAAAACAGAACTTCCCAAGAGATGGTACTCTTAGGGGGTGATATCTAAACTGAGGTCTAAAGGATGAGTAGAAATTAGGTGAGGTGGGAAAAAATTTTCCATGCAGAGGGAATAACATCTATTCTGGAGGAACTAAAAAAAGTTTAGTGTGGCAGGAGTGTGGAGTGTGAGGAGGGAGCTGGTGAATGGTGAACAATGGAGAATGAGGCAGGAGAGAGAGGCAGCAGCCTGTATTGGTCCATATTCAAAACCATGTTTTGACTTTAATTCCAGGGAAATGGGAAGCCAATGAAGAGTTACCAAGAGTTAGATATCATATCTGCATTAAAAAAATTCTTCTCACTGTTTTATAGGGAACAGATGGGATGGAAGAAAGAAATGGATCAAGGAGACCAGTTGGGAGCCCCATGCAGGGATCCAGATGAGAGAATATGGTGACTCAGAAAGGGTGTTGACAATGGGGATGGAGCAAGTTAGAGCAATGTAATAGAGATTTAAGTGGTAACATTGACAGGATTTTCTTGGTGATTTGATAAGATTTCTAGTCATCTGGGTGGGCAGCAATGCCATATATTGGGATAAGAAACACTGGAGGAGGGGCAGGGCATAAGAAATTAGTTAATTGAGTTTTGACATATTAATTTTAAGGTGTCCACAAAACATTCAAACAGATTTGTGGATGTGCAGAGCTGAACAGCAGGAGAGAGGGAGTCAGACACAGAGAGAGAATGCAGCGTCAACTGATCATTGAAGCCATGCAGTTGAATGGAATGGCCCAAAGAAAGTGTATAGAGAGAAATAGAAATGAGGAAAGGGGCTGAGGACAGAGCCTTGAGGATCCCGAGTGTTTAAAGAATGAGGCAAGGTAGGAAAACAGAATTTGCCCCATAGTAAATACATAATAAGCATTGCTGAATGAGTGAAGGGAGACTTAGAAAAGGCTAGAAATCATTAAACCTCTTTGGGATGGGGAAAAAGAGAGATAAGGCTTCAGAAAGGAGGTCAGGCTGAGCTAAATCGTCAAGGATGACTAGGAGTTCACCGGGAAGACAAGGAAGGAAAATTTCATTTCAAGAATAAAAAGCATGTTCAAAGATTCAAAAACAAAAAAGTCCTGACCTTTGTACATGGATTCCTCTAGATTCCACCTGTGTATTTTCCCCTTATAATCTGGCTGTGTACCTTTAATAAATCCCTGTAATAAATCTTTGCCATGAGTATGAAAAAAAAGTCATGGTGTACTCAGTGCAGATTTTCTGATTTACTATACAGGTGTCTTGGTTTCCTGTTAGACCTGTATTCATGGCTCTCTCCATAACAAAGGGGGCCTAGATTTAGAATGGTAAATACATTTCATGTTGCACTCCACCTGAATGGTTGGGATTGTTTAGGGTGATATGTTGAGAAGGAGTCTGAGTCTGCAAGTGGACTCAGTGGTAGAGTGCCACAGATGAAGGAGAAAAGAATTGTAGTACATGTGCCTTATATTTGTCATCCTGACCCTTTTGTTTTTACCAGTCCCTCGTCATCTGAAACCCTGTGTGTGATGATGGGATGTCTTGCATCATGAATTGGCAACTAATTGTGTATTGGCCACTCTTCACTCCTACAGGATATGGTCTTAATGAGAGAATGAATATTTTTATGAGAATTTAGCCACTGATCAAACATTGACTGAGTATGTAGTACATACCAATAACTAAAACTAGCCCCGATGGGTTCCATATAAAATATATGATTGTTCACTCAGTCACAGAATTCTTTCATTTGAACTAAAAGAGTTGATTCCAGACTTTGGGTTCCATGTTGAAAGGAATCATGGCCATCTTTATCCACAAAGCATGGGCAATATCAAGATTTAACTCAAAGGCACTAGCATACAGTAAGGATCTGTTTATTGTGATATGGTTCTATTTTTTTAACCTTAGCTTATGCTGTATTTACTGGCCTGGTGAGCTCAGAAAAAAAGAGCTGCTTACTCTTACAAAAACTTGTAACTATATAAGCATAGTTAGCACAGTCTAACATCCTTTTTCTCACATAGCAACTGTTCCAAGCTTGTTTTGTGTCCACCTCTTATTTCTACTGCACCCATCATCTTTCTATTCTGTATTGCTTCTAATAGTCACTGCATGACTGTTCTGAGTATTGGGTGGTGAAAATCTTCTTATATTGCAGACCTGAAGTGAGTGACAAAGAGGGCTCACCTGAACACTTATAGAAGGCTCCAGGGCCAGTTCTGGGGACTCAAGTTTTCCAATCAGTCCTCTCCAGAAAGCTGGCTATAAAATAGGTAATCGCCACAGGCCAGAACACCAAAATTAAAAGTGAAACCTTTCAAGGCCTGGGAAATTGGAAATGGCAGAGTGAGGATTTTACCAGCTGATAAATGGAAGTGGGGAGGTGGAGGTGAGTGAGTTTGGGAGCTGAGACATCCAGAGGGCTTCATAACCAAGCAAGAGGCAGGGTGTGGGGTGGAGTGAAAAGAAAATCAGGTGAAGCTCCCTGCCAAATCGCATTTGCTCATCAATGCATATGGGTATAAAGAGAGATGTTTTTTATTGAAGTGTGTTGTACATGGGGAAATTGTTGAGGCAGGGGGAAAACTTTGAGAACCACTGGCCTAAACAGTAAATCAGTCTCAAGGGAGAGAGTTAGGGACTCAGTAAAGAAAGTTTTTTATTGTTTTTACTGGGATTGTAGAATTCAAAACTTGTAGTATAGAAATCTTTGTACTGTTACTATTTTCTATAATTATTTTCTGTTTTCTCTTCAGATTTAGTAAAATCCCTTTAGAGAATGTAAGCTACACAAACAAAACCCAGAAAATTGGACCTTTTTTTTTTTTTTTTCAGTGTGGGCCTGATTTTTAAAGGGCAAGTGGAATACCCCAGAGGTTTGGGCATCATGCATTCATTTATTCATTCATTTATCAAACAGTTAATTACTTCCATGTGCTAGATGCTGAAGATTCAAAAAGGACTAAGACACATCAAGGAACTTAGATTCTAATAGATGAGACATTGGGGTAAACAGTAGGTATACTAAATTATTAGAAATGGTGCAAAGAGCCTGGCTGGCATGGCTCAGTGGTTGAGAATCGACCTATGAACTAGGAGATTGTTGTTCAATTCCTGGTCAGGGCACATGCCTAGGTTGCTGGCTCCATCTCCAGTAGGGGCATGCAGGAGGCAGCCAATCAATGATTCTCATCATTGATGCTTCTATCTCTCACTCCCTTTCCCTTCTACTCTGATATTAATAAAAATATGGTTTTTTTGTTTTTTTAAGGTATTAAACCTTTTTATTTTTATTTTTTTAAATTTCTTTATTGATTAAGGTATCACATATTTGTCCTCATCCCCCCATTCCCATACCACACCCCTCCCCACACATGCCCCCACACCTCTGTTGTCCTTAACCACTGGTTAGGCTCATATGCTTGCACACAAGTCCTTTGGTTGATCTCTCCCCTTTACCCCCACCCTCCCTACCCTCCCTCTGAGGCCCGACAGTCTGATCCATGCCTCCTTGTTTCTGGGTCTGTTCTTGTTCATCAGTCTATGTTGTTCATTATTTCCCCTAGATGAGTGAGATCATGTGCTTAAAAATAAAATAAAAATGGTGCAGAGATATAAATATAATCAGGGTAGAGAATGATGTAATACTTAAGGTAAGTAAGTAAGTTGCAGTAACATATCAACTCCCAAATACAAAGGACTTAATGCAACGAAAATCTATTTCTTGCTCACATCGAAGTTTATTGTAAGTCAGCTTGGGAAGGCATGCTGTACTCCACGAAGTTATTTAGAGATCCAGGCCTGTTCTATCTTCTATTAAAGATTACTAAGCATCACCTCGTTGTCATATGGGGAGAGCCAGAATGGGGAATATATGCCTTCTCATAGTTATTTTATCCCAGAAATGACATAGCATGTGGTTATATGGCACCATATAAATGCAAGAGGGCTGAGGAGAATATTTGAAAACAGGGTTTGGTGAATATGTAGCTAGACTTCCCCAGATGGAATGATCATGTCTACCTGGAAGAGGCAGGAAAGGCTTCATAGAGGAGATGGCCCTTGAAGAATATCTAAAGAGAAGTAAGTATTGGGAGTTAGAGTGAAATAATGCTATGAGGAAAATGAAACCCCTAGAGGATGAAGTTGGGGTTGCTATTACAGCCATATCTTTCCATCTGAAAAGTCTCTTTCCAGAACTCATTTGGCTTAGATCATTTAACTCTCCTACACCCCACAAACCTTCTTCTTTCCCATTCATCCCGAAAGTCTCTGTTTAAATGTCATTTCCTCTAGAAAGTCTTACCTGATTAATAGACTAGGGGAGGTTGTCCTGCTATGTGATCTTATAGTATCCACTGTTTTTGTTGTAACTATCTAAATGCCTATCTTTCTTCTTATACTGTAATACCATCAGGACAGGGACCATATCTACTTTTACTCATCATTGTATCTCTAGTGATTAGCACTGTGCCCATAGTAGTTCCTTGATAAGTATTTGTTGAATGAATAAATCTGCCTTCCCAAATAATCCTCTCTTATAGCATTTTTCTCAGTCATTCATGTGATTTATCAGTCAGCAGATATTTAGTTCTCCTTAAATACTAGATATTATTTTGTATACTGGAGTTAGTGATAAATGAAACACTGTCCTTTTTATCGTAATTGCCAGTGCTTCAGTTCCCTTGAGAGAAGGGTGGGTCATCCAACTCATCCCAGTTTTCCAAGGGCTTTCCTGGATTTGGCTCTGAAAGTATCATATCCCAGGAGCCCTCCCCTACCCCTAACACACACAGCCCTTGGCAATTCAGGATGGTTGGTCCCTCTAGAGTAGAGTCTGTGTCTTATCTCTATCCCAGATATCTA
Source organism: Ia io (assembly GCA_025583905.1). NCBI lineage: Eukaryota > Metazoa > Chordata > Mammalia > Chiroptera > Vespertilionidae > Ia > Ia io. The sequence goes on from JAJQQW010000001.1 coordinate 54,899,356, forward strand.
GCATTATGCCTGAATCAGGGTAAATTTTGAATGAATGTATGTTTTTTAAAATCTTTATTTTTGAAAGTATTACATATTGGATGTTGAGTTCAGGAGGGTAGGTTGGTGGGATATGGATGTGGACTTGGATGAGTGAATGAATGGCTGGTGGGTGAATGGACATGCTTGCTTTGGAAACTTTTCAGAATCTAGAGGAAAAGAAAATAAACACTTAGCTCAAACACTCTGGAAAAGTCTATAGTAAAGGGCTGGGAGAGAGGAGGCAGCCTTCTAGAAGTTTAAGGTAGTAACACTCTCTTTGTTCACTTGTCTTAGTAAGGTTGATCTGGAGTATTCTATAGACCCAGAGGAGAATGGCCACTGAACAAAACTCCCAGCTAGGATGATGGGTGTCAGGGTGAATTGGCACAGAAAATCCTTGTTCTGCTTTGCCAGTCACTGGGATTAATATCCTCCAGCTACATCCTCTGGGGGGTGAGGCGGGGGTCAAGATATAAATTAATATTTTCAAGACCTTACTTTGGGGGAGGGGAATGTGACAAGCTTTGAAGCTATTGCATGAAGGAGAATTGTGTAGAGGTGAGAAAATAGCCAGAACTTTATAATAATTATATCTAATTATATTTTTAATGATTTCATAGACAGAATATAGCTAATAAAAATCTCATTTACTTTTTCTCCTTCTCAGATTCCTATGAAAAGCAGTCAAAATTTTCATTTCATTATTTTAAGTGTTGTTATTTAAGTCTCTTCCCCTGTTTATGATCTCCTCACATTATAAAAACAGCTCTGATACCAACCATCAGTATGTTTTGACCACTAGTTAGAGCCCTTAATGTTTCAGTAAGATGTTCCTTGGGATATGTCCGCTCTATTTTCTTGTTACTTTGTTAAAGGTCACAGTCCATGATGGGTAGAACTTTAGGCATTGCCCCACCAAGACCTGGGAAAGATGGAATCTTCCTAGTGTTCATCTTCTGAGGCTCTCTAGAAGATTTGGGGTGGAGAAAGCAAATTGAGATGTTATACTCCTCTTCCTTGCCTCCTATATTCTAGAAACTAGTACCTAATCAGAAAAACTGCCTGACTCTGTGCTTGGATTGCCCTATAAATCTAAAATTAACTTCCAAGGTTGTTGCAAGGATCAAATGAGATAATATAAGAAATCTCTTAGCACACTGCCTGACACAAGTGGGCTTTTGACAAGTCAGTTGACTCCCTTTTCTCCTTTAAGGAAGGAGCTGTACATTATTTATTTATTTTTGGATCTCCAGCACGGAACTTGGCATGCAGTGGGCCTCAAATGTTTGCCAAATTGAACTGTCAAAGAACCATGGTCACACCGGGAGATGATGTTAGGCAAAGGCTCAATTATGCCAACATGGTGTAAAACAGGAAACAGAAAGAGAAGGCTGGTAAGAAAGCATTTGCAGAGTTAAATACAAGCCTTGTCCAACTCATCATTTCTGTCTTTACTGATTCTGTACTATGTCTTTTCTTCACTTTTTGTTCACATTGCACCACTGGCATATTTGTATCCTGGAATTTTCATATAATATTTATATTTGTCACCCCAACTGGATTATAAAGTCCTTGAATGCAGAGAATGTGCCTTATGCATTTGTATCTCCTATACCTAGAATAATTCCTGGCATATAAGTACCCACTTGATTTTTTTAAGAAAATAGTTGAGCTATTTTCACTTACTTTGACATACCTTTTGTGAAAAACTCCTACCTAAAATAAATCTTTATTTTTTTTTCTTTTAGAGAGGAAGGAAGGGAGAGAGAGCACCAGAGAAAAACATCAATCAGTTGATTCCCCCATGCACCATGACCAGGCATCAGACATGAAACCTGGGTATGTGCTCTGACCAGGAATTGACCCTCCAAACTTTTGGTGTACAGGACAATGCTCCAACCAACTGTGCCACACCAGCCAGGGCTAAAATGAATCTTTATTTTCAACATAATTGGAAGTTCTTTTAAGGGTGGAAGCCATGTGTCTCCTATAGGGCCTAGCACAGTGTTGGACTCCCAGTGGGTGCTAATTGCATATTTAATTGATTAATGCATATTTGCCCACAATAAAGAAATGTCATTCCACATCATAAAGAACATTTCTGTGTGAGCTAAAAATATATGAGGTTCTGATATGGTCTGTCAATGCCATGCCCTATCAGATAAAATTTGATTCCAATAAAACCAAAGAACAAATATAGTTTTCTTCTGGAAAAAAAAATGATGTTACTGTTTTCATTAAAATATAAAAGCAACAGATCACCCCAAATCCTACAATCCAGAAATGATCAGTGTTAATATTTAGTGAACATCATTTCAGGCACCTCTGTATGTACTTATTCAGAAAAGAGATGGATGACGGTGTAGATAACAATGATTTTATGAAAATAGGATCATAATGTGCAAGCCAGTTTTATTAAAAAGTATTCAATCTAATTTTACTTGAATTTAACAGGAGACTGAAGTGAAACCAAAGGAATTTCTAACTTTTAGATAAATATTATTTCACCTCAAAAGATACTGACTCCATACTATGAAAGATAAGATTACACTATTATATCTCCTCTCATCTGCTCTCCCCCAAGCTCCAGGTTTTTATTAGTTATATCATTACTCTGTCAATACTGTTAACTATTACATGGTGCTTTTTTACCAGCATCACTCAAATTATATAGGAGGTGTATATGTAGTATAAGTATTTATTTACTTAAATGAAATCAGTGTTCCACCTGTATTGTTTTACCGTGGTTTATCTATTCCCAGATTTTTAAGTTTGATTTTTATCTTGGTTGGCTGGATTTTGGAGAAGGTTTTATGACTGCTGTATTCCCCGAGTTCTGCCTGTAGCGTTTTTATTTGAAAAAGTAGTTTGCTGAGTATGATATATTTGAGTCTCACATAAACTTTCTCTCAACATTTTACAGACCTGTTCCATTGTCTTCTGGTGTTGAATAGTGCTGTGAAGTTTGGAGCCAACCTGATTTTTCATTCATATAAACAGCGTGCTTTTTTCTGTATATACACCTGGAGAATCACGTCTTGATGTTCAAAAAGCTTACTAACAATAGGTCTGAATACTTTTTAATTTTTTTTGGAGCACAGTATATCCTTTCTGTCTACAGATTTGGTTCTTTCATTTTAGGGATAATTTTATCTATTGTATTCCTAAATATCTTTTCTGTGCAATTTGTTGAATTCTCCATAGACTTTAGGAACCTTACCCAGCCTAATTAGTTTGTCTTCATTTTCCATGACTATTATACTACCTGTAATTGAATTAATAGCTTTATCCTTTAGCTTTGATTCACTATGATTATCACAATATTTTCTTTCATGTCAGTGATTCTATTTTCAGTTGTGGCTATTTTGAGCCACACTGTTTCTAATTAATTTATTAGTTCTGAAATAGTATTGTTTTGGTTCTTACTTTGCTTCTTTAATTCTGCCATATTCTCATTCTATTGTTTATTATCTTGTCTTTGTATTCTGTTTATTGAATTCCTGTTGAATTCTACATGTCAAATACTCAGAATCTCAAAATTTTCTTGTGTTTCTTGAGTTATGTATTCTTCCATACATTTTTTAAATTCAACTTTTTATTAAGATCATTGTACCTTCTCATGAAGTTGTAAGAAATTATGAAGGAAGGTCCCGTGTACACTTTACCCAGTTTCCCCAAAAGGTGACATCTTGCAAAACTACAGTCATGTGCCCCATAATGATGTTTCAGTCAAAGACAGATGACATACACAACAATGGTTCCATAAAGTTCTAACAGAGCTGAGAAATTCCTATTGTTTAGTGAAGTAGTAATCATCTTAACACCATGCACAATGCATTACTCAAATGTTTGTGGTAACGCATGTATAGACAACCCTACTGAGCCTATTTTTATACTATACATTTTCTGTTTAGATACACACAAATACTCACCATTGTGTTAACAATTACTTATAATATCAATACAAAAACACGTTTGTATTATAGGAGCAATAAGCTATTCCATACAGCCTAGGTGTGTAGTAGGCTATATCATCTAAGTTTGTGTAAGTGATATTCATCCAGCATCAAAACTGCCTAACAAGGCATTTCTCAGAATGTATCCCTTTTGGTAAGTGACACATGAATGCATAGTACAAGTCACAACCAGGATGCTGACATCAATACAATTTATCCATTTCTCAGATTTTCCCACTTTCACTCATACTCATTTGTATACGTGGGTTTACTTTTATGCAATTTATCCCTTGTACAGGTTTGTGTATCCACAACCATAGTAGAATACAGAACAGTTCCAACACCACAAGGATCCCTTGTGTTGCCCTTTTATAACCACATCTGCCCACCTGATCTCACCATCCCTAACTCCTGGCAACCAATAGTTAGTTCTCCATCACTATAACTGTCATTTTTAGAATGTTATATAAATTGAATTATATGATATGTGACCTTTAGACATTGGCTCTTTTCACTCAGCATAATTTCCTGGAACTTTATCCAAGTTACTGTGTGTATCAGCACTTTGTTACTTTTATTGCTAAGTAGTATTCCATGGTATAGATGTACCGGAGTTTGTTTAACCATTCACCTATTAAAGGACTGGATTGTTTCTAGTTTGTGGCTATTTTGAGGAAAACTGCACAGATTTTTGTGTAAATATAAGTTTCCATTTCTCTGGGATAAATGCCCAGAACTGAAATTGCTGCTCCATATGGATTTAATCTCTTGTTTGCACACTGTTTCTTCCCTTTTCTGCTTTGGTTGTGGTTGTATGCTGGCATGATAGCTGTGCCATTTCTTTTCCCCTTGCTTGTGCTTAATATGGGCAGGTCTGTCTTTGATATAATTTGGTTGAATTCTCCATGACACCCTTCCTAGCGTATCTAGGAACCTTTTTGTATACCCCTCCAAGGTCTTGTTTGCAAGCAGAATGTTCTGTTCAAGCCTTTATTCTGTAGCCTTCAGGTAAATTGTGGGAAGGGGACACTCAACTAAAGTTGTGCCTCTCTTGCTGAGGGACATGGACTCTGATTTCCATTTTATTAAATGTCCATACCTGGATCATTTCCACCTGCCAGAGCTATGTTCCACTCTCAAAGCTTTGGCTCAATACTCCTAAGAAATAGGGAAGTAGCGAACCTCCAGAAAATGGCAAGCAAGCCCTGACAGCACCCCCTGCCTTGGCTAAGATCCTGCAGTAATATGTTGGGGCTTCTCCTTTTGAAGGTATTTTCTGTACTCTTCCCCAAATGCTCTATTTCTCAACCCCTCCTCCCACTCATTCCAAATCCCTATTGACTACTCTCCAAATTGGTGGGGTTTAGTGATAACTGATAGGATTTTGTTGACTTGCCTTTTCCCCTAAGTGCTGTTTCTGGGAGTGGGAACAGAGTTAGAAGCCTTGTAACACTGCCCTTAGATCTTTACCTTCCTTCCTTGGCTGCCACTTTTTGAAATATATATTGTGGAGCTTTACTATTTTTCTTGCTTGTTTGTGGATGATAAAATTGTTAGTTTTTTATTATGATTTATCTTTGTTTATTTTGTTAGTTATTTAGCAGCAGTGGTAAGGAATTGAGTAAGAGTCTGTAGGTCAGATTTATTCTATCAGTGTTTCCAGGAAATCTCAGATGTTGTTTTATTTTTTAACACTACTTTTGTTCTGAAGAGCCTGAGGCTAGAGAAGGACAGCACTTTTAGGAAAGCAAGGAAGTATAACAGAGTTGTGTAGTCACTATGTCCAGGACCAGGAAAGGAGGACATAAGTTGGGAAAAGTTGGCATGGCACTCCCAAATATGAAACTGACCTGGGACCCATAACTGTAAAGGAACCTTCCTTTCTTTCATTCCCTTACATAACTATCCAAATTCTGTCAACTTGCCTCCAAATTCTTTCTCATGTGTGTCCCTTCCTGTCTATCTTACTGTTACTACCTTTAGTCAAGCCCTCATTTTCCCTGGATTTCTCAAATATTCTCCTAACAGGCTCCATGCCTCCAGTTTCTGAACCATATTGGCCATCCTCCCCACTGCCATGGTAGGCAGGGGCTGGATCTTGCCGGGTCTTATCCACTGTGATGAGAAAGCTAGGTATATCAGCACAGTGAGTAGTTTTCCTAAAACATCACTTTGTGTATACCCTCTCCATTTAACCCTTTGCACTCGCTTGCTTTTTTCTCAATTCCTGCTACCGGTGCTAACCGTGTCGAGTCACACTCGACATCCCAGTGCAAAAGGTTAAAGGCCATTGGAGACCACCCAATTGCAAAAACAACAAAATATTAAGTTCAAACTTCTTAACATGGTTTACAATATTAATAGAAGCTAACACTTATATGATACCAAGAACATTCTAATTTATTTTTATATATTTAATGATTTCATCCTCAAACCTTTGAGGTAGTTATAAATTATCCTTATTTTATATAAGAGGAAACTGAGGCAAGGGAAGTCAGATAATTTTCCTAAGGCCACATAGCTTGTGAACTCAAGAAATGGGATTAAAATGCTGGCTGCATGGCTCTAGTGCCATAGTCTTAAATCACCTTATAACATTGCCTCCATACAGTGTTCTTCATCATCTGCTTTCTGAATGACATTTGTAGCCTTATTATTCTCTCATCTCCACCCAAACACTGACATTTTGGCCACATCAAACTATTTGATGTTCCCTAAACACACCATAATCTTTCACACCTCTGTCCCTTTTCACATGTTATTCTTCCCATGGACCACTCTCACTACACCTTACTGAACCTTCTTGGTAAACTCCTGTTCATCATTTTTTTCCTGCTGTTTTTTGTTGTTGTTTGCTAAAGTGCAAATATATTTTTGTAATTCCTGGTTTGACCTGCAGTGAGGCCCCATTGCCTATAAGATATACTCAGCTTTCTCAGCACAGTAGACAAGACCCTGAAAGATCCAGCCCCTGCCTACCCTACTAGTATCTTTTCATTTTCCACTTCACAACTCACATGACACCCATATCAAATGACTTGGAGTTTTCTAAACACACCATTCGGTTCCAAGCTTCTACATTTTTGTCCACGTTCTTCCTTCTGATTGGAATCTCCTGCTTACCTGAAAGATTTCTGCATATGCTTCAATACTCAGTGCAATCCTCTTCTCTGTGGTGAAGCCTTCACTTCTATGCCCTTCCTTTTCCTTCTCTTCTCTCTCCATTGTAGCATTTATCACACCACTGCACAATTTTTTTTTAACACAACTGTCTCCTTTAGTAACCTACTTGTGGGGAATGACAGTATCTTTATTTCTTTAAAGTTTATTCTAACTTGTACCTATCACATAACAGGCACTTCTGAAGTATGTGTTGAATGCATGAATTTTAATAGCCCCAGTGCCTAGCACAGTACTGGGACACAGCAGGTGTTCAATAAATATTTGTTTAGTTAACAAATAAATGCTTAGCCCTTTTCTCACTACGTGCTCTCTTTCTAGGTATTTTCCTACTTCTTCAAACAGATATTTTAGTGGGAGTCACCAGTGTCTCTGAGCCAGCTTGTGCATCTATTTTACAAACTAAAGGTTTACTTTGAAGGGAATAGCATTACTTAGGGAAACATAGCTAGAGAAGAGAGGCTGGATGAAGCTGAGAAAAGCAGAGAAGGGTAAAATATTTGCCAGTATCTAACAGGCTTGAATATGTAAAGGTAGCTCTATAGATATGACTAAGTCTTTCTGGGGCAATGATTCCTAAACTTGAGTGGACATCAAGATTTTTAGGAAAGAATTCTTCATGGGTCTCTGCATATCTTATGAGTATAGGACCTGACTGCCTATGCTCCAGACTATCTTTTCAAGTGAACAGACTTCGAAGATAGAGATAGTACCTCTCTTCAGAAAAATGGACAGGTTTATTTCTGTCTCGTATAGTAAAGATAATCTTTCCTTCTAGAGTAAAGAACAGGCATGCTGACTTTCCATTATAAAAGATTCAGGTGCCCTGACCTTGGTATTCTTCTGTAACATAACGCAATGCATGTGCTTTCATCACTTATCCCTCTTTATGTCATACTATGAGAATTAGGATATGGGAAACTGACACACATGCTAATATTCTGACCACTGGTATTGCTAAGTAATAATAATGATAACTATATAATAAAATAATAATAATAATTCCTGTCTCTGACCCAGGAATTTCATGTGTTTCTCCAATAACCATGAAACCGTGTCAGGATAACTTAACTTGCAAATTGAGTAGAATCTCTAATCCTTCACAGTTCTTGACAAGACTCACCTAGAGACTTTGTTTAAAATGTAGGTTCCTGGGATTTCCCTTAGATTATGATTTGAATGTTCTAGAATGAGGCCCAGTAAAATGCATTTTTTGATAAGTGATTTTGATGTTGGAGGTCCTTGGATCTTCCTTGAGAAACACCATCTTCAAGATTATGCTCACTTAGATTTGACTAAGGACAGAAGACAACACTTCCATATCTCATGAACAGAGGTAATCATAGATTAGCATGTGAGCTCCACTGACAACTTTTCTGGTTCAAAGAAACCATTAAAATAGAAAATACCCACTCACTCTAAGCAACATATAAGATAAAGTTATGCACTGGCTAGAGTAAAATGGAAAGAAATAGATACATAAGAATAAACTCATACCTTTGTTACTATGCTAAGTTGTTTAATCACTGTATAAACTAAACCTGAGCTTTTCTTTCTCCTCTGGGAAAAAGTAGGAAGTGGTTCTTACATTCATATTAACTTTTTATTAAACTGGTTCCTCCAGCTTGAGATTCAAGGAATATTTACTGAATACCTGTTAGTATTGAACACTTTTCAGAAATACGGTGATGAATGAGACAAAGTCCCTGCTTTTTGGAGTTTATATTCTCTACTGGAAGGACACAGACACTGAGCCTATAGACAAATACCTCACAGTCTTTCAGATGATGAAGAAACTAAAACAAAGTAATGAGATACAGAATGACTTGCTAAGTGTTGAGGGACATTTTAGCTATAGTGGTCAGAGAAGGCCTTTCTGAGGAGGTAACATTTGTGTTGAGATTAGATTAAAGGAGACTACCTACTAGACACGTGCCCATTTGTAGAAACTGAAGAAATAAAGTCTCTTTAGCCTTCATGGTCAGCTTCACCCAGCTCCTGTCCAGCCTGAAAGCATAAGGAGCTGAAGTTCAGAATTAGCCCGCTGCCCTAAGGATGTGATCTGGAATGTCTGAGGGAATCTCTAGTATGAAGAAATGGGCTTCATTCATTTGACACAGATTTATGGGATATATACCTGTGTCAAGAATTATTGTAGGCACTGGAAATCAGCAGTGAATAAGAAAGACCCCAACTCTCATGGAGCTTCTAATGGCTTCTATGGCATTTGCTAGTTTGAAACGTCCACCCAAATTTCTGTGATTATTACCACTGTACAAATAGTCTTTCTGGTTCTAAGACAACAAATTGGCTCTCAAAACCAGTGCAAATAAGATCTGAATTAACCCCATCCCCTTGGATTCTGTTTGCAACTTAGACTTTTGGTCATCTCCTTTCTTCAGGTTGGACCCTATACTCCAGAGATTCCCTTCTACCGTCACTGCCTGCCAATCTACTCTGTCCTTTTTTAAAATATATATTTTTTATTGATTTCAGAGAGGAAGGGAGAGGGAGAGAGAGATAGAAACATCAATGATGAAAGAGAATCATTGATTGGCTGCCTTCTGCATGCTCCCCACTGGGGATCGAGCCTGCAATCCGGGCATGTGCCCTTGACCTGAATTGAACCCAGGACCCTTTAGTCTGCAGGCTAACACCCTATCCACTGAGCCAAACCAGCTAGGACCTATCTTTTCTCCTGTAAAGTTTCCAACATGCCTGTTACTGTGGTTATGACACTGACTCCCAGAGCTGCTTCTAGCTTGCTTGCTCATTGCCTGATAATCAAAGCTAAATGAAAATAAAGATGATGGAGGCATCAGTGCCTGCATCAACAGCTCCTCTCCAGTGAACAGTTCCTTCCAATCAGGAAAAGGTTGCTCTGGCAACCAGACTTCCCACTTTTAACTTACTCTAATCCTTCTTTGATCAGTTTCTATTACAATTAAATGAGGGTTTCTTTTTGCTGAGACAAGTTTCTCAACTGTTTTTCACAACCTGCTTTATAACCCAATTAGCCTTTTCTTTTTTTTTAATTTATCTTTATTGTTGAAAGTATTACAGGTACCCTCCCTTTTCCCCCCATTGATCCCTTCTAGCCTGCCTCCTCTGCTCCAAGCCTTTGTTCACCACACTATTACCCATATATGCATTTAAGTTCTTTGGTTAATCTCTTCCCACCAACCCACGCCTTCACTCTGAGATTCATCAGTCTGTTCCAGATTTCTATGTCTCTGGATCTATTTTGTTCATCAGTTTATTTTGTTCTTAAGATTCCACATATGAGTGAGATCATGTGATACTTGTCTTTCTCTGAATGGCTTATTTCACTTAGCATAATATTCTCCAAGGCATAAAAAATAATGAAATATTGATATATGATACAACAGAGATGAATCTTGAAAATATTATACCATGTAAAGAAGCCAATCATTAAAGACCACATATATGCAATGGCCAGAATAAGTACATCTATAGAGACAGAAAGTAGATTAATGGTTGCCTAGGGCTGGGAAAGAGAGAGTAGGGAAAAATGCAGAGTGATTGCTAATCGGTAAGAGATTTCTATTTGGTGTGATAAAAATGTAAAGTTGATGATGGAATGGTTGCACAACTCTGTGATACTGAAAACCATTGATTTGTGCACTTTAAATAGATAAATTGTAAAGGGAATACATATCAATAGAGCCATTGTATAAAAATACTAAATAAGATAATATTTCTGCTTCCAGCCAAGACAATGTCAGAAGTACCAAATTTACCCTCCCACTTAAGACATCCCTGGCCCTAAGAAAGCCAAACAAAATGTATTAAACAAGGATTTTCAACACACTAGCTATCAGGCAATGAAAAATCATAATTCCTGAGAAATGAGAAACAAACAAAATGAATCCTAACATTGCCCAGCTTGTTGCTATGAGATCCTAGTGCACTCCAAGTTGAGGAGATGAAGCTGAGAGTCCAAGGACACTACAGTGGCTAGAGTTCATAGGTCACAGCACTGAGGAGGTAAGAGTTGCAAAAAAAGACCCCTAGAGATCTGCAGATGGTCTTCATTGAGTATTCAGCAGAGTGCTGAATAGTACATGCATGTGAGAAAATTACTCAAATCCAGGGAAAGGCCCTATGAATGGATTAAACAGAATGGAACATTCATATAAGGTCATGAATAGTGTCTGCTCCCACCAGCCAGAATGGAATAATTCATAATTCACAATACATTGGGTGTAGTACTCAGGAAGCTCTTATCTCAGTAATGGGAAATAATTAGCCTTAGCTTGAGTAGTATTTCAGACTCACATATTAAACCATAAAAACAAGAGCTCTAAGGGTCAAACTTTTCCCAAATAACATAACTGCATCCCAGAGCAAACTTCAAGAAGATTTATAAGAATACATATATACCCAGCACACAAAATAGTAAAATTCACAATATCTGGCATCCAATCAAAGCTTACTGGGTATGCAAAGAAGCAGGAAAACACAACCCATAATGAGGAGAATAATTGGTCTATTGAAAGGAGCTCAGAACTGACACAGATGTTGCAATTAGTAGAGAAGGACACATGAAGACATTATAACTGTATTACATATGTTCAAAAAATGAACTAGAGATACAAAAGATATAAAAATACCCTAATTGAACTTCTAAAAATAAAAAAACTATAATTGTTAGATGAAAAATATACTTCATGAGTTAACAACAAATTAGACATTGCAGAAAAAAAGATTAGTAAACTTCAAGGCACAACAGAAACTATCTAAAATTAAACACATAGAGAAAAGAATTTTGAAAAGTTAAAAGAGCATGAGTGAACTGTGGGACAACTTTAAGCAATATAATACAGGTGTAATTGGAATCCTTGAAAGTAGGGGGGAGCCTAGAAAAATATTTGAAAAATTAATGGCCAAAATTTTCTAAATTTGATGAAAAATATAAACCTCCAGATTCAGAAGCTCAAAAAACCTAAAGAAATATGGAGAGAAAAGAAAAAAAACAACAAGCCAAGACTCATCATAGTTAACTTGCTCAAAACAATTGATAAAGAGAAAATATTAAAAACAGTCAGAGGGGGAAAATGAATACAATAAATGCAGAAAATTTTTAACAGCCAAGGGAAAAAGAACACATTACATTCAAAGGAACAAAGAATGAGAACAGACTAGTTATCATAAATATGCAAGCAAATAGATGTGGAGCAACATACCTAAAGTACCAAAAGAAAAAAAAAATCTGTCAATCTAGAAACCTTTGTCCAATGAAAATATCTTTCAAAAGTGAAAATGAAATAAACACTTTTCAGACATACAAAAGCCAAACTAATTCATCACCAACAGACCCTCACTACAAGAAATACTAAAAGAAATCCTTTAGGAAGAAGTAAAATGATACCAAATAGAAATATGAAAGGAACTAAATGAAATGAACCAGAAGGGATGAATAGCACCAAAAATGGTAATTACATGCAGTAATATATAATATTTTTATTATTTAATTCTAATGAAAAGATAATTGAGTATTTAAACAAAATAAAAATGTATTGTGGGATTTCTAACATACTTAAAAGTAAAATGTCATAGCCAAGTGGTTCAGTTGTTTGGAGCATTATCCTGTGCACCAAAAAGGTCATGGGTTCAATCTCGGGTCGGGACACATGTGGGAGGCAACCAATTGATGATGTTTCTCTCTTACATCCATGTTTCACTCTCTCTCTCTCTAAAATCAATAAAAACCATACCCTCGGTTGAGGGTTTTAAAAAAGTAAAATACATGACAATAACACAAAGGTCAAAAGGGGAGAAATAAAATATACTATTTTAAGGTTCTTATAGTATCTAAGAGGTGGTGCAATGTCACTAAAAGGTATGTTGTGATAAGTTAAAGATGTATACTATAAACCCTCAAACAGCCAGTAAAATAACAAAACAGAGTTCTAGCTAATAATCTAGAAAACAGTTAAATGGAATCATGAAAAAATACTCAGTCCAAAAGAAAGCAAATAAAAAGGTGGGGACAGAAACCAAGATGGCAGCATAGGTAAACACCTATACTGTTGCCTCACACAACAATTTCAAAACTGCAACTGGAAGCAGAGTGGACATCGTCCAGAACCAGTGGAAAGCTGGCTGAGTGGAAATTCTACAACTAGAATGAAAGATAAAAGGACACTGAGACCCAGAGGAGCTGTGGAGGACAGAGGTGCGGAGACCCTCGAGTGCGGAAAGGATGGGTGGCTGAATACGCGGCTGGCTTACTCGAGGCACATGGAGAGGGCGGGCAGCAAGCGCGAGGCTAGCTGTCTCATTCGGGAGGGAAACAAAACCTCCCGACTGCACTGAAATCCAGTTCTGGGTGAGACTTTGGGTACCCAGACTCATTCGGGGAGAAACTGGACTGTCTGGCAGTGGGCAAAACTTGAGGGCAGCCTTCTCTCAGAGGTGCGTGCAGCCATTGCCGCAGGACACTGAGACACAGGGGCCTCGTAGGGCGGGGCTGACAGGAAACCAAGGCTGTCTGCTCCACCCTGAGACTCCGCCCCATCCAAGCTGAGCACAGAAGCTCTCCCAGCGGAGACACAGCTGATCCTCACAGCCAATTGGCCTGGAGGTCAACTCCTCCCAGTGATACTAACAACAATCTAGGCTTAACTACAAGAAGACTGCACACACAGCCCACAAAGGGGTGCACCAAGACTGTCCACCTCAGGTAACTGGGGAGGCTGAGCCACTGGGCCCTGTAGGACACGTAGCACACAAAGCCACTCTATCAACTCAGGGAAGCAGCCAAAATGTGGAGACAAAGAGGCAGGTCACAAATGAAGGAAATGGAGGAAAGTAAACGACTGGATATAGAGTTCAAAACCACGGTTATAAGGTTTTTCAAGAATTTCCTAGAAAAGGCCTATAAATTTAACAAGACCCTCGAGGATATGAAAAAGGATCAACTAGAAATTAAGCATGCAATGACTGAAATAAAAAATATTATACAGAGACCTAAAAGCAGACTAGAGGATTGCAAGAACCAAGTCAAAGATTTAGAATACAAAGAAGCAAAAAACACTCATCTGGAAAATCAAAAAGAAAAAAGAATCCAAAAATATGAAGATAGTGTAAGAAGCCAGTGGGACAACTTCAAGCATACCAACATCAGAATAATGGGGGTCCCAGAAGAAGAGAGAGATCAAGATACTGAAAACCTATTTGAAGAAATAGTTATGGAAAACTTCCCCCACATGGTGAAAGAAATAGACTTACAAGTCCAGGAAGTGCACAGAACCCCAAACGAAAGGAATCCAAAGAGGACCACACCAAGACACATCATAATTAAAATGCCAAGAGCAAAAGACAAAGAGAGAATATTAAAAGCAGCAAGAGAAAAACAGTTAGTTACCTACAAGGGAGTACCCATACGATTGTCAGCTGATTTCTCAACAGAAACTATGCAGGCCAGAAGGGAGTGGCAAGAAATATCCAAAGTGGTGAATAGCAAGAACCTACAACCAAGATTACTCTACCCAGCAAAGCTATCATTTAGAATTGAAGGTCAGATAAAGAGCTTCACAGATAAGAACAAGCTAAAGGAGTTCATCACCACCAAACCAGAATTATATGAAATGCTAAAAGGTATTCTTTAAGAAGAAGAAGAAGAAGAAGAAGAAGAAGAAGAAGAAGAAGAAGAAGAAGAAAAAGATAAAGATAAAGATAAAAATTATGAACAACAAATACGTATCTATCAACAAGTGAATCTAAAAACCAAGGGAATAAAAAATCTGATGAACAGAATAAACTGGTGAATATAATAGAATCAGGGGCATAGAAAGGGAGTGGACTGACAATTCTTGGGGGAGAAGGGGAGTGGGGGTTGCGGGAAGAGACTGGACAAAAAGCGTACAACTATGGATGAGGACAGTGTGGGGGAGGTAAGGGAAGAGGGTGGGGTAGGAACCTGGTGGAGGGGAACTATGGGGGGAAAAAAGAGAAACAATTGTAATAATCTGAACAATAAAGATTTATTAAATTAAAAAAATAATAAATCTATCAATAAAAAAAAAGGTGGGGACAAAAACTAGATAGAACAAATAGAAAACAACTAACAAGATAATAGATTTAAGCCCTGGCTGGTGTGTCTCAGTTGGTTGGGCATCGCCCTGTGCACTGAAAAGTTGCCAATTTGATTCCTGGTCAGGGCACATTCCCAGGTTGAGGTTTGGTCCCCCGTAGGGGGCGTGAAGGAGGCAGGAGATTGATGTTTGTCTCTCTCTCCCCCTTTCCTTTCCTCTCTCTCTAAAAATAAATTTAAAAATTCTTTTTAAAAGAAATATTTAAGCCTGACTATGCCAGTATTCACATTATATGTATACTAGAGGCCCGATGTGTATAATTCATGCAAGGGGCCCAGCCCTCACAGCCACAGCAGCTTGCCTCGGCCCTTGTAGTTGTAGCAGCTGCCTCAGCCCTCACAGCCCCAGCTTCATCCAGAAAGTCACCCAGAAGAATGTCCAGAAGGCCATTCGGCTATCCAATCTAATTGGCATATTACATTTTTATTATTGTAAACTAGTGGCCCAGTGCACAAATTTGTGCACATTGAAAGGAAATTAATTAGAAGAAATATTTTAATATCGCTATTTACCCTTTCTCTATAATAGAAGTGTCAACCAAATTCACGATCGACAATGACAGATCAAAACACACACGTGCAATTGGCGCCAATGAGAGCTTATATGTATCACGCATGTGCAAGTCAATTTAGACTTTTATGGATATAGAACAAACTTGCTTAATTAGACCTGCTTTCTGATGTAGCTAAACTTTTTCCAGCCCAGTGAAGCACCCCAACTTCTCTTTCAGGTAATTGTCAGCAACACAGCAGTAAATATCAACACAAAACAGATTATTATCGTAGATCACGCAGGGAGAACAAAGGGTAAAATATTTAACTGCAGCAGTGTTTGACTATATTCCGCGCAGTGAGAAAACCTGAAGTCATTTTCAAGGTCCACCATTGCTTACTTCTTTTCAGTCAGGTCAAGTTTCTAAATCTCTGTTTTCTGGCTAATGAAAGGAAAATAGGATTCCAACCTGAAGTTTGCCCAGGACCAAACCAGAGAGAGTCGGACCTGCATTACCACCATTTGTCCACCATCCAGAACTGTAATGTCAGTTCTGCCATGTACACATAAGGAACTGTTGGACATTGAAATTGGGTCTCAAAAGAACTGTTGGCCCAGAAAGAAACTCACTACAGACCGATTCATTTGCCTGTCACCATACCATTATTGCTTGTCTCATTTTCGGTTCTTATAAGTGTATTTCTAATAGCACACGATCTCACTCATCTAGGGGAAATAATGAACAACATAGACTGATGAACAAGAACAGACCCAGAAACAAGGAGGCATGGATCAGACTGTCGGGCCTCAGAGGGAGGGTAGGGAAGGGTGGGGGTAAAGGGGAGAGATCAACCAAAGGACTTGTGTGCAAGCATATGAGCCTAACCAGTGGTTAAGGACAACAGGGGTGTGGGGGCATGTGTGGGGAGGGGTGTGGGATGGGAATGGGGGGATGAGGACAAATATGTGATACCTTAATCAATAAAGAAATTAAAAAAATAAATAGGATTCCACCGAGTCTCCTATCTACCTACTCCAGGACTTCAATGAGGATCAAATGAGATGAGGCACAGGAAAATGCTTCACAGACATTTGGTTAAAGTGTAAAATGTTTCCACCTGGCTATAAAGCAAGTCATGTTCCTAGGCTCAAGAAACTCCAAGGAGGCTAGTCTCTAGGGAGAGGAAGCTGGGCATTGCTACATGATGTCATTACCTGGCGCCCACAGCCACTGTTTCTGGGCTGGGCTGGGCTGTGGGCAGCATTGGCTGTGATTTGGTGGGGTGTCACTCCAAGGTGGTGGCGGAGCCTGTGTCCCACTTGGGGGACGCCAAGTGTTGCTTGGTGGGTGCCAGGTCTGCAGTGCCATTTCTCTGTAAATGGCCAGTGCGTGTCACAGCAGCTCCTGCATTGAGCATCTGCCCCCTGGTGGTCAGTGTGCATCATAGCGACTGGTAGCACGGTTCAACACTTAGCATATTAGCCTTTTATATATATATAGATGGTTGAAGCACTCCAACCACAAGGTAGAGAATGTCAGGTTGCGTAAAATAGCAAAACCCAATTGTGATTACTATTCTTAATGTTTTTAAACAATACCATTGTTTACTTACTATGATTATTAGTTATTCTTATTATGTTTTCTTTACCCTTTAGAACTTGCATGTCTTTTTTATAAATTTGATTGTGGTAAGAACACAACATGAAATTTAATTTATTAACAAATTGTTTTTGAAAAATAAAAATATATATTTAAGGTGAACAACAGGGTGATTCTATATATATGTACATTGTTAAATGATTACCACAATCAAGCTAATAAACATATGCATCACCTCACAGTTACATTTTCTGATGGTGAGAACACTTAATATTTATTCTCTTAGCAAGTTTCAAGTATGCATTATTATTAATTACTAGTGGCCCAGTGCATGGATTCATGCACATTGAAAGAAAATTAATTAGAATAAATATTTTAATATCACTATTTGCCCTTTCTTTATAATAGAAAGATGAAAGATAATTAGTAAGATGTATATGAAAATAATATATAACTTGATTAATAAATAAGCAATAACAACATGATATAACAACAAAGACATGATATAAAACAACAAAAACATGATATAAAAACATTGATAAAAACAATGATTGATAAATTGATTAAACTTATTCTAATATCTCCCTGTACACCACATTAAGAGTAAAAACAGTTTCAGAGTGCTTGACTAATTTCCCTGGTGATGAAGTATTTACAACTTTAACTTTAATGTCACATGCTCTTTGAACTTGAGAGAAAGCAACATATAACTGGCCATGTCCGAAAACAGGTTCAGGTAGGAATATTCCTACTCTGTCTAGAGTTTGTCCTTGTGATTTATTAATACTCATCGCAAATGCTGGCATCACGGGAAACTGTCGTCGAATCAATTTAAATGGGAGGCCAGTGTCAGATGGGGACAAATCAATTCTTGGAATCAGAACAACCTCTCCTTCCACAGATCCTGTTAATACTTCAGCTTTGATTATGTTAGGTCACAATCTTTTTTTTTTAATTTTTTTTATTTTATTGATTTTTCACAGAGAGGAAGGGCGAGGGATAGAGAGTTAGAAACATCAATTAGAGAGAAACATCGATCAGCTGCCTCCTGCACACCTCCCAATGGGGATGTGCCCACAGCGAAGGTACGTGCCCTTGACCGGAATCGAACCAAGGACCTTTCAGTCCGCAGGCTGACGCTCTATCCACTGAGCCAAACCGGTTTTGGCAGGTCACAATCTTTGGATAATAAATCTAGTACCATTACAAAGACCCTATTTACTATTATGATTTCTCAGGAGCATGATGATTGCACCTACTTTGCCTACTTTCAATTTTAATTTATGACACAGCATTCCTGAAGGAGTAATACTATTAAGAAATTCGATGGGAAAAAAATTTTTTTTCGACATCATCCGTTGAATCGATGGAATCATCACTCAAATAGGTGTGAAAATCTCCATCAAGTATATTCAAAATTTCTTCATTTAATCTATGAATGTGATCATTTTTAGGACAAAGAATCGCATGTTTAGATATGTTTTTAATATTATCTATAGATATACTATTTCCAAAGGTAGCTTCAATAATAAATCCATTACAAATCATTTCATGGGGGATTTCAATAATATCCATTCCTAAATGAAAACGGCTATCAAGCTTGCCATCTCCAAGTTTTACTAACCATTCGCTATAAGCAGAATCCTCTGATCTCATATTTTGTTTTAAGAGACAACTGTTTGAAACATCCCCAAACACTACAGTACTTTAAATTCATTTGTACTATGGCCGATCACATAGCATGCAGCACAACACTGAGACATTGTCGAAAATCCCCTCCGAGAAGGAGAACTTTCCCACCAAATGCAACAAAAACAACCAAATTCACGATCGACAATGACAGATTGAAACAGACGTGCAATTGGCGCCAGCGAGAGCTTTATATGTATTGTGCATGCACGAGTCAACATTTATTTTTAAATTTCCAGTGCGCATCATATGTACCGACCAGGCAGTTGGTTGGATGGCTGGACAGTTGGTCACTTAGCCTTTTATATATATAGATGTCACCCCAATATATTAAATTAAAGTGCATTAAAATCTTATTACCTAAATCAACCATTTTTTCATTTGGAAATATTTTTTCCTTCTAGGCTTTTTATATACATCTTTTAAGTATAACACATGTTATCTTATATCCTACTTCCTCACTTAACAGTATGTTTCAGAATAACCTACTATTAGAAGTGGGAGAAGTGGCCCCAGCAAAGCCAATAAAAGAAGTAATTAACAGAGGAGAATAATTTAAAGGGATAAGTAGCATTAGACTGTTATTGTTGACCTTGTGAAAATACAGACATGTGTACAGATGACCAGCTTTTAGTTTGGTGACAAAAGGAAGGGGAAGAACAGAATCTCAAAGTGGTTACTGGATCCAAGGAAGGTTTTTAGAATGAGAAATATCAAGTATGTTTATAGACAGAGGAAGGAAGAAGAGAGGGAGAAATTGAACATGTTGACAGGATATAATTCATGGAGCACAGTCTTTACAGAAGTAGGAGGGGTTGGGATTAAAAGCTGGGAGTAAGACATTTTTTTCCTCTGACATAGGAGAGAAAGAGAAGAGACTGGGTAAGGGAGGAAGTTGAAGTAAATCATGCTGGAAGATAACTAGAGGGTCTGTCAATTAAAGTAGAAGGTGAAGTCAAGATTATTTCCTGAGAGTGAGGGATATTAAAGTGGATCAGGGACTTTCGGAAGTGAATGATGTTTGGATTGATTAAGGCAGGAAGTCAACAAGATTGTAGAACAGACTAATGGATAACTAGTCCAGTTCCTCATTTACAGATGTGGAGTTGAGGATCAGTTTAAGACAGGTGTGACAATTATACAGCTAGTAAGAGCAAAGCTAGTAAGAACCTAGGTCTTCCCAACCACCGTCCAACTCAGGAAAACAAGTTTAATAATTTCCTTCTGATCTATTCCATAGGAGGGACTTCCCCCTGTGTAGCTAGAAATAGAACAGAGCAAAACCCAGCAGCAGTTTCATTCCAGCTGCCAGCATGCTCCAAAATCTGCATGCTGGCTGCCCTCTCTCAGAGAGTCATCTTAATGGGCAATCCCTGGTCTAGAATATTGAAAAGTTAAGTATAGGATTTCAGATAAGGGTTGGAAGTCTTTTACCTTAATCATCTAGACAATGTTCCTCAAAAGAGCTTCTTTCCTTTTAATAAAAATGAAATGGAGGCTAGCAAAAAATTGGAAACGGCCTAGGATGACAAACACTAGGGACATGGTTTAATAGATGATGATCCATCAGCAGTAGGGACTATTATACAGTCATTAAAATAACTATCAAGATTATGGGAATAAAAATGTGCTTATAAAAACATGGAATTCAAAATGGCACTATACAATAATTGCGATATTTAAACATTATTTATGTTCATTGATGTTAACATTCAGAAAGGGAAACCTGTTCATGTGATGGAATTATAAATGTTATAATTTTTAAATGTTGTTTATTATTGTTCTAACATCTATTAAAATAAACATTAAATAAATAAATAATATATCTTCTGGAAAAGAAATACTTCTTTTCACAGTTGCTGAAAATAAATGTTTTCTATTGTTAGGTAAATTTATATAAAGGCAAGGAAGGGAACCTAGTCCATTGGAATGCTCAACTTCTTTAGCATAGTAAGCAGAGGCATTCAGCAGCAACATGTCTTCTGATTTTCACAGGCAGGTTTTCTTGGGTACCTCTCCTTTAGCAATACCCTTTTTTTCTCTTTTCCCTCCTTCTGCATTAAAAGCAGATGGCAGGAGCTAGTAGATTTAAAAGGGTAGCCCAGGGAGAGAAGATACTCTCATATTAGGCTCCTTGGTGTTGGGCAGCACTTGTTTTATTTATTTATCACTTTAAATTTATTTTTAACTTATTTTAGAAAGTGTACTTCATAAAGGAAAAAACAAAATCATTTTTATCTGTAATCCCAACACAATTATTTCTGGTGATATGTTTTTACAGAGTTACAATGAAAATGTCTATACAATTGTGTGTTCTGTTTTTGCCCTTTAACCTCTTAATTTTATTGTGTTTAGGCTTTTCTAAATTTATTGCAGTTCTCAGAATTATGATTTTTATTGTCTACATAATATTCTATTCAATCTATATGTCTTAATTCACTTAACTACTCTAGCTACTTTTGGCTAATAACATTTATTGAGGTTATGCGTAATGGCATGTACAATGTATTTGTATATATAGTTTTTCCCTTCCTTTGAATAATTACCTTAATGATAAATTTCCAGGAGTGGAATTACTATGTGAAAAAGCATGAATATGTTTTATGATTTCTGATATATATTGCCAAATTTCCCTTCAAAAGAATTGTCCTAATTTATCTTGCTGCAGGAACAGTATGAGGATAGTTTCTCTATCCTTTTCCTCCAAGCCAAACCAGCATTGTGTTTGATAATATTTGCTACTTTAGTAAGTATAAAATGACTATTGTTCTTTAGTACCAGTGTGATTGAATGTGCTAAATCAAATCATCCAAGAACCAGAAGGAATCTTAGATCTGGGTTTAAATCTGGGTGGCTCCTTAACCCTAGTCCAGTGCTCCCCCCCCCCTATTTTTTTGTGTATATATTGTCTGTTTCATACCTTTTCCAGCTGCTTAATCATATGGGTTGCTGGAGAGTGGGGAGGGGAAAGGGACAACTACAAAAACATTCAAGTTATTCTATGCCGCATGTTTCTTTTTTTAAAATATTTTTTATTAATTTCAGAGAGGAAGGAAGAGGGAGATAGAAACATCAATGATGACAGAGGATCATTGATCTGCTGGGGATCAAGCTCGCAACCCAGGCGTGTGCCCTGACTGAAATAAAAAACCGTGACCTCCTGGTTCATAGGTCAACGCTCAACCACCGAGCCACACTGCATGTTGCTCTTTTTTACTAGATAAGAGATATCAGGATTCCAGGTATCTCCAAGTTGATTATGAAGGGAGGAGAAAAAAGGCAAACTGATGAGTACTGCCTAAGAATGGAGAAAACCGCCAATGGAAAGACACCGGTGGGAGATCTATCCAGTATCGCTGGGACCTGTTGTTTTCTGTGAAGGCTGCCACCTGCTCTACACCTCTGCTCTCCAAGGGGCTGATGGAGCTGTGGAAGGAAGTGTTATACAACACCTACCTTTACTGAGTGTTGGGCTTTCAGGGAGAGTCCCCTGATGGCAAGGTTCCATGCGGCTACCACAAGGTGTCCCTGCAAGAGCATCCAGACAGAGTATGTGGAGGATGCCCCCCACCACATTCAAGTCCTTGGGAAAGTCTATTTCGTTCTGAGTGACAAAGAGCAGAGAGCAGGATATGATGAGCAGTGAACAGTGGACTAGGATTCTGATGTGCTCAACCAAGATTGGGACTGGGAGAGATATTGGTAGTCAGTCTTTAAAAAGATATCTCTAGAAAACATTCAAGCAAAGACATACAACAGTTCTGAGGAAGAACTGGCTGATGTTAAACAGACCTATCTGGACTTCAAGGGGACATGGATCCTTTCCTGGAGTGTGTGCTGTGAGTGCATATATAAAGGAACCCAGTATAAGAACCATTATTCAGTAAGTCATTGATACTTTGACCTATAATGCCCTGGTCAAAGAATCAAGGCAAAAGATGAATGTAAGGACAAGGAGGGCTCAGGAAGAGGCTAAAGAAGCAGAAATGAGCAGGATGGAGTTGGGACTTGATAAATGAGTAGGTAACTTGAAGGCAGTCATTCAGTGCGAACAAAAGGATCAGCAAGCTCTGGACAGTGTTTTTCAGTGGGTTGAGCATTGTGTTCAGGTTTGATTCCAGACAGGGCACATGCCCAATTTGTGGTTTGGTGAGTATGGGAGGCAACTAATCCATGATCTCTCTCTCTCTCTCTCTCTCTCTCGCTCTCTCTCTCTCTCTCCCCTCTCCCATCTTCCCCCTCCTTCTTCTCTCTCTAAAATCAATAAAAATATTTTTTAAAAAGGATCAACAAAAGGAAATGGACAATTTTCTGGCTCAAATGAAAGCAAAGTACAGCAAACCTTCCAAACAAGGAGGGAGAAAAAAAACAGCTCTCAAAGAAAACAAGAACTAATGGAATTTTCTCTTCAAAAATACTTAGGTGTTAATTTGTGTCACTGTACGAAAGGTACAGTCAAAATTTGAAGAAAACAGTAAATCCAACCCTTGAGAACAGTTGCCTTTCCCACCTAAATTATTCAGATTGACTATGTAAACCAGAATCTATCAACCTGACCTTTGTATATCCTAGAAATCCCTTGACATTTTATGAAGTCCTCCTATGGAGGAATTTGGTGGTGGTCATTGAGGAAAGAGGGGGAGGTTGGTATACTTCTGACAGCACTTGATTATGTGGATCTTCTGTACAAGGAACTCTATCTATAATGCTGGTCTGTCCATACTTCCCTTACCAATTTTCATTTTGCCACACAGAAGTAAGCTGCAGAATATTCAGAATGATGTGCATGATTATTAGAACAGGTAGGTGTTGTAGAACACTTCCTTCCACAGCTCCATCAGCCCCTAGCTAGAATGCCTTCAGAACACTCGCTGGACATCTGTCTTCCAAATACTTGACAGTTTGCTTTTAATCTTAATATTCTTGAATAGACCCTCTCTTCTTTCTGTTTTACTCAACCAGGTTTTGTACTCTTTGCTTAAAGTATAGGAGAAACAGGTGTTCACATTACTTCAAGCATCTTTATAAGACTTACTAGAGGCCCAGTGCATGAAATTCATGCACGGGTAGGGTCCCTAGGCCTGGCTGGCAATCAGGGCTGATCTGTGGGGCGGCTGGTGGGGCGATCGTGGGGCCACCGCCAGCACTCACCTTGGCCGGCCTGGTGCCACCTGCTCACCGGCCCCGGCTAGAACTGGGGGCAGCTCCTGCATTGAGCGTTTGCCCCCTGGTGGCCAGTGTGCATCATAGCGACTGGTTGTTCCACAGGTCATTCCACTGTTCGGTCGATTTGCATATTAGGTTTTTATAATATAGGATACATGATTTTAAAAATTACTAAGTTTTAAATGATCACTGGATTTTTTTAGTAAAATATCCCAGTGATCATTTAAAATATGATCTAGAAAAAATATGAATGGTGTTTATGATAGAGAAGAGAGGAGAAAAGTAGTCCTAATCAGCATTATAGTAGACTAGAGGCCCGGTGCACGAAATTCGTGCATGGAGAGGGGGCGTGTCCCTCAGCCCAGCCTGCACCCTCTCCAATCTAGGACCCCTGGCCTGTTTAGGCCCGATCACAATCCAGGACTGCTGGCTCCCAACTGATCATCTGCCTGCCTTCCTGATTGCCCCTAACCGCTTCTGCCTGCCAGCCTGATCACCCCCTAACCACTCCACTGCCAGCCTGATTGATGCCTAACTGCTCCCCAGCCAGCCTGTTTGCCCCCAACTTCCCTCCTCTGCCGGCCTGGTCACCCCTAACTGCCGTCCCCTGCAGGGTTGATCACCTCCTACTGCCCTCCCTTACAGGCCTGGGTCCCTCTCAACTGCCCTCCCTTGCAGGCCTGGTGCCTCCCAACTGCCCTCCCCTGCTGGCCATCTTGTGGTGGCCATCTTGTGTCCACATGGGGGCAGGATATTTGACCACATGGGGGCAGCTATATTGTGTGTTGCAGTGATGGTCAATCTGCATATTACTCTTTTATTAGATAGGATAGAAGCCTGGTGCATGGGTGGGGGCTGACTGGTTTGCCCTGAAGGGTGGGGGTTCCCTTGGGGCGTGGGTCGGCCTGAGTGAGGGGCCTGTGGTGGTTTGCAGGCTGGCCACGTCCCCTGGTGACCCAAAAGTAGGCCTTGGTATCTGGAATTTATTTACCTTCTACAATTGAAACTTTGTAGCCTGGAACAAAGCTAAGTCTGCTGCTCACTCTGCTGCCAGCAGCCATTTCTGTTGGAGTTAATTCACCTTCTATAATTGAAACTTTGTAGCCTTGAGTTGAGGCTTAGGCTGGCAACAGGATGGCTTCTTTTATTACCATGGAAACCCAAGCCTCCCTCCTGCTCTTACTGGCTGTAGCCATCTTGGTTGGGTTTATTTGCATATTTGCTCCTGATTGGCTGGTGGGCGTGGCTTGGCTGGTGGGCGTGGTTTAGCATAGCGAAGGTGCGGTCAATTTGCATATTACTCTATTATTAGGTAGGATAGCTCAGTTTAAGTAGTATAAACAGGTATTGTAGTCCTACCTGTAACTGCTGAATGCCCTTAGGCAGGTCACAGAGCTTGTCCAAACTTATTTTCTTATCTATTAAAAGGTGAGGGAGTTTGGGTAAATGACTTCTTAGAGGCCCCTTCTGACTCTTAACTCTAACTTTGAAAGGCAAGCCATCTTGCCGAAACCAGTTTGGCTCAGTGGATAGAGCGTCGGCCTGCGGACTGAAGGGTCCCGGGTTCGATTCCGGTCAAGGGCATGTACCTTGGTTGCGGGCACATCCCCAGTAGGGGGTGTGCAAGAGGCAGCTGGTCGATGTTTCTCTCTCATCGATGTTTCTAACTCTCTATCCCTCTCTCTTCCTCTCTGTAAAAAAATCAATAAAATATATTTAAAAAAAAAAAAAAAAGAAAGGCAAGCCATCTTGATTCAGTGGTTTGTTTTCATGCACTCATGGTATAGATTTGTGAGAATAGTAGAGAGATTTTTACTTATATTTAGTTGAATTGGTATGTATTCATTAGAATATATTAAAGTTTAGCGACTGTTCAACTTAAAAATCTTTGATTTGTAGATTAATATGTTCAATGCCATATGCATAAAACAAGCCTGTTACTGAGCTTACATATTAATTTATCTGAGGTAAACACAGGACATTTTTTCAGTTTGTGATTATGAACAGGTTAAAATATACTCTTTAATTGTATTAAAATATAATTTAATGCAGGTTGTTTGAAACATCTGTCTTCATATGATAGCATTACAACACTTTGATACAATAACGAAAAAACTGCCCCCCCCCCAAAAAAAGACACTGGCTTGCTTTTTATTTCTGGATCTCTACTACTTTTCAGACACACATAAAAACCAAAGGTGTACAGGCACTGAATAGAAAATCAGTTACACAATATGTTAAGTGGTAGAAAAATTGGCAGAATTCTTCACAATTCTCCCCATGTTCCTGAAGTTTCCCAGTGGACCTACTCATGGGATTATATTTACTTGTACTTTGTAGCCAGGCAAGAATCAAGGTGTTGTATTTCAACCAGATGTCCTGAGTTGGGCTTGAAAGATAGAGTAGCAAAGGGAGACCTGTATTTTTCTTTACACATACCCTCTTAGGCCATCACCAGCTCCTTTCAGTCTCAAAGGGAGATCTCTCCATTTGTCAGATTTCCTAGCTCCTGAGGCCTTAGAAAAACTTCCTTGGCTCCTACCTTCCTTCCTGCCATCCTTCATTCTCTCCTCTTTACTTTTTCTTTTTTGATGTGAGTATTGAGCAATTTATTTTATTTTATTAAAGTACTAGTGCCCTGGTGCATGGATTCATGCACATTGAAAGGAAATTAATTAGGTGACCAGCAGGGCGGGACTGGGCAAGATGGCCAGACACACCCTGGAGCCAACCTCCTGCGGTCCCTCCTCGGCTGGCTGCACTTGGGGTGGCACTGTGGCTTGAAGGGCATCTGTGGAGTGAACAGGTTCCCTCCGTCAGGTGGGGTCCCTCGGCGTGGCTTGTGGGGATTGGGCTGAAACCAGCTCTCTGACATCCCCTGAGGGATCCTGGATTGTGAGAGGGTGGTTCTCGGGTGACACACCCCAGAATAGGGCTCCCCCCTCTCTGGTTCTGGGGTGCATCACCCGAGAACTGCCACTGCCAAGTCACCACAGCTCGACAGCTCCTGCATTGAGCATCTGCCCCCTGGTGGTCAGTGCACATCATAGCTACCAGTCAGAGTGTCTGCGCCCTGGTAGTCATTGCATGTCATAGCTAACAGCCGGACGGTCAGACAGTCACTTAGCCTTTTATATATATAGATATTTGGCACACAAGCCACCTTGGTTTCTTTAATCCATCTTAGGCATTGCGAATTCTTTTTTAAGTGTCAAGTTATATTTCCAACACCTTCTTTAGGCCATCTCCCTGGCTACCTCATGACCAGGGCTCCAAGGGTATGGAGCCTGCTGACCTTAAAGCAGTCTGATTGCAATAGTTCTTTCTAGTATCAAGGAAATTTGTGAAAGACTGAATGGATAAAAAAGATTATTGGGTGTCCTGACTTGTGCACTCTTCTGTGCTATGTGCCTTTCATTGACTTTGAGCTATTTAACAATTCTATCCTACTTAATAAAATGGTAATATGTAAATTACCATCACTCCGCTACGCCCACAATTGGGCCAGAGGGAGGCGCAGGGGGCAGGACTCAGGGTGGCCGGGGTAGCCGATTGGGCCAGCAGGACGCTGAGCTCGCGTCGCCAGTGGTGGCGAGAGCTCAGCGTCTGCGCCATGGCTGTGCTGCGCAACAGAAGGGGCCTCTGGGGCAGCGAGCTCACATCCTGCCGCGGACCATCGAAAGCGGGGGAGCTGGGTGCCTGTCTGCTCCGGCACCAGGCCTTTCAGAAGCCTCTGCCGAGCTGGAGGCTTCCGAAAGGCCTGGTGCACCAGCGGACAGGCACCCAGCTCCCTCTCGATCAAAAGCAAAAGTGTGGGAGCTGGGTGACTGTCCGCTCAGGCACCAGGCCTTTCAGAAGCCTTCACCACACTGGAGGCTTCTGAAAGGCCTGGTGCACCAGCGGACAGGCACCCAGCTCCACCGCGATCGAAAGCGAAAGCGTGTAGGGGACCCTACACGTACATGATTCAATCATGCACTGGGCCTCTAGTAAATTTTAGAAAACCAAGAGTAATGCAAAAGATTCTTATCCATAAAAATGCAAATACATTTTGTCTGGTGTAATACAATTGGTTATTGTCTGGTAATTATTGACCAGATTTATATCTTTTTGAAAATTCATTCCAACATTCCTAATTGACTATGGGAATCTGTATCCATTGAATTCTCCTTTGAACTGGGTGTAACATCTTACTGCTTCCCTCATTAATTGAGTTGAAAATTCTGTGGTATGTGTTAATTTTATATTTGCATAACAGTCATAATTTTACCTTTAAACATTATTCATTAACCTTTTGCACTCGGATGTCGAGTGTGACTCGACACAGCATTAGATAAAGGAATCGAGAAAAAAGCAAGCGAGTGCAAAGGGTTAACACTCATTTGGCTTTTCACTGAGGCTTACAGACGCAAGTGGACCTCTCTTTTTGCCTTTTTCTCTGAACTGCAAGCATTCAGCTCTGTTTGCCATGATTTTTTTTTGATTTTTTTTAATTTAATAAATCTTTATTGTTCAGACTAGAGGCTTGGTGCACGAAATTTGTGCATGTGTGTGTGTGTGTGTGTGTGTGTGTGTGTGTGTCTCAGCCCAACCTGCACCCTCTCCAATCTGGGACCCCTTGGGGGATGTCCTACAGCCTGTTTAGGCCCAATCCATAGGATCGGGCCTAAACAGGCAGTCAGACATCCCTCTCACAATCTAGGACTGCTGGCTCCCAGCTACTCGCCTGCCTGCATTCCTGATTGCCCCTAACCGCTCTGCCTGCCAGCCTGATCACCCCCTAACCACTTCCCTGCCAGCCCCTGATACCCCAGTCACCCCCAAATGCCCTCCCTTGCATATTCCCTCTTTATTAGATAGGGTTTTTTCTTTAGCATATTGGACAGTCCTAACTGTTTTGGCTCAGCGGATGGATGGAGCATTGGCCTGCAGAATCAAGGGTCCCAGGTTCGATTCTGGTCAAGGGCATGTACCTTGGTTGGGGGCACATACCCAGTGGGGAGTGTGCAGGAGGCAGCTGATCGATGTTTCTCTCTCATAGATGTTTCTAGCTCTCTATCCCTTTCCCTTCCTCTCTGTAAAAAATCAATAAAATATATATTATAAAAAAAGAAACATTTAATATTCTTCCAAATCTGCCTGGTTGGTGTGACTCAATGGTTGAGACCCCAGGCTGCCACCGCTGGCAGGGGATGGGGCCCTGGACAGGCTGAGACCCCAGCCCAGGCTGCCGCCTCAGCCCAGCCAAGCTGAGACCCCTGCCCAGGCTGCCATCTCAGCCTGGCTGTGGATAGCCCGGTGTGGGTGTGTGGCTCCAGCCCAGGCTGCCTTCACTGGCCTGAAGATAGCTTGGTGTGGGTGTACCGCCCTGCTGCTTCAGGCTGCTGCTGCTGGCTGGGAGGTCATGCAGTGGGGGTGCCCGGCCCTGCAGGCATGAGACCCCAGCCCAGGCAGCCGCCTCGGCCAGGGGATCATGTGGCTTGGGTGCCAGGCCCTGCAGGTCTGAGACCCCAGCCCACGCTGTTCTCATGGCCAGGGGATCCTGCGGCTTGGGTGCAGGGCCCTGGCGGTCTGAAACCCCAGCCTAAGTGGCTTGGCTTGGGGGCGAGGTCCTGGTGGCTTGAGACCCCCAGCCCAAGCCTGTGCGGCTTGCCAGGGATCACTCGCGTGGCTTGGGAGCATGGCCCTGGTGGCCTGAGACCCCAGCCCAAACTGGCGCGGCTTGTGAGCCATCGCGCAGCTTGGGGGTGAGGTCTGGCGGCCTGAGACCCCAGCCCAAACCGGCACGGCTTGCGAGCCATTGCGTGGCTTGGGGACGTGGCCCTGGCGGCCTGAGACACCCCCAGCCCAAGCCGGCGCAGCTTGCCAGGCATCACTCGAGAGTCCCCGCTCCCAGCTCCTCCTGCCAGCACGATTGGCCACCCCGAGTCCCGCCCCCGCGCCTCCTGCTGGCCCAATCGTGGGCGTAACAGAGTGATGGTTAATTTGCATATTACCCTTTTATTATGTAGGATTATTACAATTTTCCTCTTTTTTCCCCCAATAGCTCCCCTCCACCCGGTTCCCACCCCACCCTCTGCCCTTACCTCCCCGCCACTGTCCTCATCCATAGGTGTACGATTTTTGTCCAGTCTTTTCCCGTACCTCCCACACCCGTTTCCCCCTGAGAATTGTCAGTCCACTCCCTTTCTATGCCCCTGGTTCTATTATATTCACCAGTTTATTCTGTTCATCAGATTTTTTTATTCACTTGATTTTTAGATTCACTTGTTGATAGATATGTATTTGTTGTTCATAGTTTTTATCTTTACCTTTTTCTTCTTCTTCCTCTTCTTAACCCTTTGCACTCACTTGCTTTTTTCTTGATTCCTTTATTCTAATGCTAACTGTGTTGAGTCACACTCGACATCCGAGTGCAAAAGGTTAAAGAATACCTTTCAGCATTTCATATAATACTGGTTTGGTGGTGATGAACTCCTTTAGCTTATCTGTGAAGCTCTTTATCTGACCTTCAATTCTGAATGATAGCTTTGCTGGGTAGAGTAAACTTGGTTGTAGGTTCTTGCTATTCATCACTTTGAATATTTCTTCCCACTCCCGTCTGGCCTGCATAGTTTCTGTTGAGAAATCAGCTGACAATCGTATGGGTGCTCCCTTGTAGGTAATTAACTGTTTTTCTCTTGCTGCTTTTAATATTCTCTCTTTGTCTTTTGCTCTTGGCATTTTAATTATGATGTGTCTTGGTGTGGTCCTATTTGGGTTCCTTTTGTTTGGGGTTCTCTGTGCTTCATGGACTTGTAAGTGTATTTCTTTCACCAGGTGGAGGAAGTTTTCAGTCATTATTTCTTCAAATAGGTTTTCAGTATCTTGCTCTCTCTCTTCTTCTGGCACCCCCATTATTCTGATGTTGGTATGCTTGAAGTTGTCCCAGAGGCTTCTTACACTATCTTCAAATTTTTGGATTCTTTTTTCTTTTTGCTTTTCTGGTTGAGTGTTTTTTGCTTCTTTGTATTTCAAATCTTTGACTTGATTCTTGCGTTCCTCTAGTCTGCTGTTGGGTCTTTGTATATTATTTTTTATTTCAGTCAGTGTATGTTTAATTTCTAGTTGGTCCTTTTTCATATCCTCAAGGGTCTCGCTAAATTTATCAGCCTTTTCTAGGAAATTCTTGAAAAACCTTAAAACCGTGGTTTTGAACTCTATATCCAGTCGTTTGTTTTCCTCCTTTTCTTTTGTTTGTGATCTGTTTCTTTGTCTCAGCATTTTAGCTGCTTCCCTGAGTTGGTAGGGTAGCTTTGTGTGCTAGGTGTCCTATATTGCCCAGTGTCTCGGCCTCCCCAGCTACCTGAGGTGGACACTCTTGGTGCACCACTTTGTGGACTGTGTGTACAGCCTTGTTGTAGTTAAGTCTTCATTGTTGTTGGTATCACTGGGAGGAATTGACCTCCAGGCCAATTGGCATTGAGTATCAGTTGTGTCTACGCTGGGAGAACTTCTGTGCTGGAGACAGCCTTATGAGACAAGACTTGCAAAATTGCAAAAGCCTCTGTGCTCAGATTGGATGGGGCAGAGTCTCAGGGCTAAGCAGACAGCCTTGGCTTCCTGTCAGCCCTGCCCTATAAGGCCCCTGGGTCTCAGTGTCCCTCGGTAATCACTGCAAGCACCTCTAAGTGTAAGCCGCCCTTGAGTTTCACCCGCTGCCAGACAGTCCGGTTTCTCCCCCAGTGAATCTGGATTCCCAGATTCTCGCCTGGAACTAGAGTTCAGCGCAGTCAGGAGCTTCCGGTTCCCTCCAGCTAGAGAAAACCAGCAGCACACTCAGCAGTCAGTCCTCTCTTCGTGCACTCTCATGCGCGCTTCCAGACCTCTGCCTTTTGCGGCTCCCCTGAGTTTCTGCCTGACAGTCCAGATTCCCCCCTTATAAGCCTGGGTCCCCAGGGTCTCACCTGGAACTGGGGTTCAGTGCAGTCGGAACTGGGGTTCAGCACAGTCAGGAGCTTTTGTCTCCTTCCTGCTAGAGAAAGCCAGCCAGGCAGTCAGCCGCCCACGCGCATGTCTCTATACCTCAGCCTTTTGCAGCTCCTCTAATTCTCCATGTGCTTTCCTCTTTTCTTCTAATTGTAGAATTTTTGCTCAGCCAGCTTTCCTGTGGTTCTGGAAGATGTTCGTTTTGTCTTTTAGTTGTAGTTTTGAAATTGTTGTGCGAGGCAGCAGTTTAGGTGTTTACCTATGCCGCCATCTTGGTTTCTCCTGAGGATCTACCATGATATTTTTTAAAAAATCTTTATTGTTGAGAGTATCACAGATGTCTCCCTCCCCGCCCCCCATTGACTCCCTCCAATCAGCTGATGGTCATATGGGCGCTCCCTTGTAGGTAACTAACTGCTTTTCTCTTGCTGCTTTTAAGAATTTCTCTTTGTCTTTAACCCTTGGTATTTTAATTATGATATGCCTTGGTGTGGGCCTCTTTGGGTTCCTCTTGTTTGAGACTCTCTGCATTTCCTGGACTTGTAAGTCTGTTTCTTTTACAAAGAAATAGGTTTCCAATATCTTGCTCTCTTTCTTCTCCTTCTGGCACCCACATAATGTGAATGTTGATGTGCTTAAAGTTGTCCCAGAGGCTCCTTACACTATCTTCATATTTTTGGATTCTTTCTTTTTTTTTTTCTCTTGTTTTTTGCTTCTTAATATTCCAAGTCATTGACTTGATTCTCAGAATCCTCTCCTCTACTGATGAATCTTTATAAAGTATTATTTATTTCAGTTAGTGTATGCTTAATCTATGACTGGTCCTTTTTCATGTCTTTGAAATTCTTGTTAAGATCCTTTTTTAAAAAAATATTTATTGTTGAGAGTATTACAGATGTCCCTCTTTTTTTCTCCCAATTGCCCCCCTCCAACCAGTTCCTGCCCCACTGCAGGCCTTCACCACCCTAAAGTCTATGTCCATAGGTAATGCATATATGCATATAAGATCTTTGTTTAAGTTCTTCCTTTCCCCATCCCCTTCCCTCTAACAATAATCAGTCTGTTCCATTTCCATACCTCTGATTCTATTTTATTCACCAATTTATTGTTCATTAGGTTTCTTATTCATTTATTTTGATTTTTAGATTCAATTGTTGATAGATATGTATTTATTGCCTTTTTATTATTCATATTTTTAAAATATATTGTACTGATTTTTTACAGAGAGGAAGGGAAAGGGATAGAGAGTTAGAAACATTGATGAGAGAGAAACATCGATCAGCTGCCTCCTGCATACCTCCTACTGGGGATGTGCCTGCAACCAAGGTACATGCCCTTGAGTGGAATCGAACCCGGGACCTTTCAGTCTGCAGGCCGATGCTCTATCCACCAAGCCAAGCCGGTCAGGGCAATTGTTCATATTTTTTATCTTTTTTTCTTCTTCCTCCTCTTCTTAAAGAATACCTTTCAATATTTCATATAATATTGTTTTGGTGGTGATGAACTCCTTTAGCTTTTTCTCACCTGTGAAGCTCTTTATCTGACCTTCAATTCTAAATGATAGTTTTGCTGGGTAGAGTAATCTCGGTTGTCGGTCCTTGGTTTTCATCACTTTGAATATTTCTTGCCACTCCCTTTTGGCCTGCATAGTTTCTGTTGAGATATCAGCTAATAGTCTTATGGGTGATCCCTTGTAGATAATTAACTGCTTTTCTCTTGATATTTTTAAGATTCTCTCTTTGTCGTTAGCCCTTGGCATTTTCATTATGATGTATAGTGGTGTGGTTCTCTTTGGGCTCCTCTTGTTTGGGACTCTGTGCTTCATGGACTTGTAAGTCTATTTCTTTCACCAAAGAGGGGAAGTATTATGTCATTATTTATTCAGACAGGTTTTTCAATATCTTGCTCTCTCTCTTCTCCTTCTGGCACCCCCATAATGAAAATGTTGGTATGCTTGAAGTTGTCTCAGAAGCTCCTTACACTATCTTCATATTTTTTTTCTTTTTTTCTTTTTGTTCTTCTGATTTGGTGTTTTTTGCTTCCTCATATTTCAAATCATTGATTTGATTCTCAGAATCCTCTCCTCTACTACTGGATCTTTGTAAATTATTCTTTATTTCAGTCAGTGTATGCTTAATTTCTGACGGGTCCTTATCCAGGTCTTTGGCATTCTTACTAAGATCCTTGAAAGTCTCACTAAGTCCCTTGTAGGTCTCATAAAGATTCTTGAGTAACCTTATAACCGTGGTTTTGAACTCTATATCCAGTAGTTTGCTTTCTTCCATTTCTTCCAATTGTGACATGTGTCTTTGTCTCCACATTTTGGCTGCTTCCCTGTGTTTGTTTCTATGTATTGGGTAGAGCTGCTGTTTCCTTGAGTTGGTAGAGTGGCTTTGTGTAGTAAAGTGGCCTTTTATTGATAAGTTTGGGGCTCCCTGACCCAGGTGCAGTTTGTTTGAGAGATTTTAGCAAAGTCTGAAGCCTGAGCCTGGTCACGCTATTCATATGCAAAAGCCGCTGCAAATTGGATGGGGCGGGGCCTCAAGGAATAACCAGGGTGGAGCAAACAGAAATGGCTGCCAGTCAGTCCTGAGGCATAAGAACAATGACCCCTGCTGGCACCTCCATCTGTGAAAAAGTCACCCCCAAGTTACTGCCCTGATGCCATACAATCCAGTTCCTCCTCATATATGTCTGGGTCCCCCAGAGCCTCGTCCTGGTGCTTGAGCTCAAAGGAAGCAGGACCTTGTAAGCTGAGTTCATGTTCTGGCCCTTTAAGGGGAACAGCTGGATCTCTAGCAGCCTCTATGTCGCTGGACCCCAATTTTATAGCCCATAGTTACATATTTACAGCCCATAGTTGCGTATTTACTCTTCCTAGCTCTGGGAGCCTGGGCTTGGGGTCTGGTGTGGGCTGGGATCCCTTGCTCCTCACCAGTGGCCTCTGTAGAGATGATGTTCCTCCCGATTAGGAAAATGGCACACGTGGGTGTCATTCTAGCCCATTTCATGCTTCCGCCCCTCCTACCACTCTCAATGTGCTTTATTATTTACTTCTCTGGTTGTAGGACTTCCATTCAGCCAGATTTCAGGTGGTTCTGGAGGATGGTTATTTTGCATTTTAGTTGTAATTTTGATGTGGTTGTGGGAGGTGGCAAGTACATGCATTTTCCTATGCTACCATCTTGGTTCCCTTGCTAAGTTCCTGAAAGTCTCCCTAAGTCCCTTGAAGTTCTGATTAAGTCCCTTGAAGCTCCCCTTAAGATCCTTGAGTAACTTTATAACCATTGTTTTAAACTCTGTATCCAGTAATTTCCTTGTTTCCATTTCTTTCATTTGTGACATGTTTCTATGTCTCCCCATTTTGGCTGCTTCCCTGTGTTTGTTTCTATGTATTAGGAAGAGCTGCTATGTCTCCTAGAATTGTTAGAGTGACTTTGTGTAGTAGGCATCCTGTAGGGTCCAGTGGCTCAGCCTCCCCAGTCACCTGAGCTGGGCACTCTAGGTGTGCCCCTGTGTGGACTGTGTGCACAGCCTTGTTGTAGTTGAGACTTGATTGCTATTGTTGTCACTGCAAGGAATTGACCTCTAGGCCAATTGGCTGTAAGGACCATCTGTGACTACAGTGGAAGAGCAGCTGTGCAGAGGACACCCCTATGGAGCAGGACTGGCTTCAGTGGGTCTTTGGTGCTCACTGAATATGCCCCTTGAGAGTGTCGCTTGTGGATGTGTAGAGTTGTAATCTGGTATGGTCTGAAGCTGTCCACCAGGTGAACTGACTCTTGGGTCTCCAGGGGGGCAGGGGTGCATAGTCAGCCACTGCCTGGGGCCACCCAGCAGGAGCTATAGAGAGATCTGCAGATTCCTCCTATTTGTATTGGGTTTGGAAGTGCTCAGGCAAAGCCCAGCTGTGAAGCAAGGCAGGACCTTGCTAATGCTTGATCTTGGGCTTTTTATTGATAGGTTTGGGGGCCCCTGACCCAGTTTCAGCTTGTTTGAGAGATTTTAGCAGTCTGGAGCCTGAGCATGGACAGGTCATTCATATGGAAAATCCACTGCACACAGGTTGGGTGGGTCTTCAAATTGGATAGGGTGGGGTATCAGGGAATCACTAGAGCAGGCTGATGGAGACTCAGAGATGGCTGCCAGTCAGCTCTGCAAATGGGGAGGTCTCAGCAGAGGAACAATGAACCCTGTGAGCACTCTTGTCTGTGATAAATCCACCCCTGAGTTCTTGCTCCAATGCCAGAAAATCCAGTTCCTGCCTGAATGTCCCTGGTTCCTTTCAAGCTGCTGCCCCAGCGCTGGAGCCCAGATGGATCAAGTCCAAGTAAGTTTGTGGAGTGGCCTTTTAAGAGGACCGCCTGAGTCTCCAGCAGCCTCTGTGTCTCTCAGCCACAATCCCTCCTGCTTTTTACAGTCCAAAGTTATGGGGACTTCTCTTCCCAGTTGTGGAACCCTGAGCTGAGGGTCTGTGTGGGGTTTGGACCCCTTGTGCCTCATTATGGGGAGTTGGGGGGATTCTTCAGCAGAGATATCCCTTCTGATTAAAGAAAAATGGCACACTTGGGTGTTGGACCAGCCTGTTCCACGCTTCTACCCCTCCTACCAGTTGTGATGTACTTTTTTCTTTACTTCTCTCTGTAGGTGAGTACATGCATTTACCTACACTGCCATCTTGGTTTATCCTCTTCTTGAGGATTTTAAACTCTCTACCATGATATTTTATTTAACTTTTTTAAGGAGAAGAATTCAAAACAGCAATTATA
Source organism: Ia io (assembly GCA_025583905.1). NCBI lineage: Eukaryota > Metazoa > Chordata > Mammalia > Chiroptera > Vespertilionidae > Ia > Ia io. The sequence goes on from JAJQQW010000001.1 coordinate 54,936,317, forward strand.
TTAGCCATAACTTAAACCAATTATTCCTCCAGCAAGCTCTTCTCAGCTTCCCCAAAATGCATTTTTGGAAGGACAAATTACTTTGATAGCAAGTTTTTGACCCCACTAGAATCTGCAGAAAGAAAGCCCTGACTTGGCCAGAATATGACTGATCATCTCTTCAGAGGTTGGTGTGGTCCTCATGAGTCAAGTGGTAGTTCTGCCAGTGGGTTTTGACCTTAATCAGTAGCTTTATGTAGAAACCATTTGTACTAGAAACTTTTCATTTCTCCATCAAATTTCAAAATTATAAAGTGCGTTTAAGGGACAGCTTGGCAGATGATTCTTTAGAAATAAATGTTACTAATTGAAGAATTAAGATCAGTTATACAGATCCTTTTGGTGATGGGATTCTGAAACAATCAATGTAAGGTGAGGATTTGTAATCAGCTGGTTGAATACAGGAGTGAAACTGGGAAAAAATGGAGGACTACCTAAAGACAGAGTACAAACTAGGAAAATTATTGGGGGTTGGTTTAAAATTGAACTAGATGTCAGAAGCAAGGTCAGTGATTTCTAATTTCCTGTTTTCTGCTTTTGGTTCAGCAGAAGTAAAAAAAAAGTAATTCATATGTTTTGAAAATGCTTTTGATTGTCAAGTATAGATACATAAGTTAGTGGCTTGTGGTGAAAGAAGGGAAGAGGAATTTGTTCTAGTCTAATTAATTCATAACTTGATGGGCATGATAATTAGCCTTTCTAGACTTCAGTTTTTTCTTCTGAAAAATGAATAGGTTGAACTAGGTATTCTCAAAAGTTCCTTCTAGTTCTGACCTTTTGAGTCAGCTGTAGAAGCTGAGAAAAGATAATGGCCATAACTTTCCAAAGACTGGGGGTTAAACCAAGTGGAGCTCTGCTAAACTAGGAGTGTCACACCAGGTGTTGCAGGACTAAGCCCTTTGGTCCCAAGTTCTAGTGGGTAGTAGTGACATTTAGGTCATGTAGCTCCTCTGGACTACCAGTTTCTTTCCTTTTAGTAGCCAGTCTTTTCAAAATAATTTGTCACATTGCTAAGGGCAGCTTATATGCATACAAGTTCTTTGGTTGATCTCTACCCGCCTCCCCTGCCTTCCCTCTGAGATTTGACAGTCTGTTCAATGTTTCTATGTCTCTGGATTTATTTTTATTCATCAGTTTATCTTGTTCATTATATTCCACAAATGAGATCATATGATACTTATCTTTCTCTAACTGGCTTATTTCACTTAGCATAATGCTCTCCAGGTACATCCATGCTGTTGCAAATGGTAAGAATTCTTTCTTTTTTTACAGATGCGTAGTATTTCACTGTGTAGATGTACCATAGTTTTTTAATCCACATATCTGCTGATGAGGGCCCAATAACTTTTTGAAAGGTAGAAGGATAAATGAATGAAGTTACAAATCAACAACTGAAATAATCAATACAAGACCTTTTGGGAAGTTTTCACTGAGACTGTTCCTTTGCAATTACATGTTGTTGACCCCTTCTGCCACTGGATATGCCACCATTTCTTTTTGGTGCTATTGCATATACAGTCATACCTTGAAGATATTGTAAGTTAGATTCCAGACCACCACAATAAAGCAAATATTGCAATAAAGCGAGTCACATGAACTTTTTGGTTTCTCAGTGCATGTAAAACTTGTGTGTACAATATACTGTAGTCTCTTAAGTGTACAATAGCATTATGTCTAAAAAATGTGCATGCCTTAATTTTAAAATATTTATTACTAAAAAATGCAAACCAGAGATCCAAGATGGCAGCAGAGTAGGAGCAAGGTCCACTCACCTACTCCCAGGACCAAACTGGAATTACAACTAAATTATAGAACAATCAACCTGAATAACCAATTTAAGACTAGCTGAATATGTCTTATAATCAAGGATTTATAGAAAGAGCTACACAGAGACTGGTGGAAAGGGCAGAAACTAAAAAAGGACTGGCTCTTCTCCCAAGGGTAGAGGGAGAAATTCCAGAGGGATATCTCAGTTGTAAACATTCCCCTAGAAGTGTGTATGGGGCTCAGTCCCATGCAAGGCTCAGAACACCAGAGCCAGGAAGAGGTGCTCACTTAACATCTGGCTATGAAAATCAGCAGAAATTCAGTTGGCCAGAGAGAGACGGTAGTCTACTAGAGAAACAGGCACCCTCTTAAAGGGACAATGCATGAAATCTAGTTCACAGCCACTTATGGGCTCCAGCAGAGGGAGGGTGGACCAAACTAGAGCTGTGTGAGGAGAGACTGGGGTTTGTGGCTCTGGGGAGAGAGCTGAAGGGAAAACTGCCAGAATCCCTGAACCGAATCCCTCTCCCACACCACAGACACCATCTTTCATGGTTGTAGCACTCCCCCACACTTATGGCATCAGCCTAGGGAAATTCAATAGTTCCACCCTCTACACTCCCTATTGCCAAACCCTATAAGAGCTCATGCCCTGCTGAGGAGTCAGCTGCTTGGGCCATGGTATAGAGGTCTAAGCAAACTCAGGAGTTGTCAGTGACTAACTTGGATGGCTTTGGGGTGGAGGCCATTTCCCCCACTTTCCCATGAACCTGACTGGTGCCTTCCACTCACAGGAGATCCACTAACCTCACCTTCCAGCCTCCTGGCAGCACCACCCTGATGATTTTGGGCTCCTGTCAGAATCTGGGATGGACTGAGTTGTGTAGCTCCAGGACAAGGACGATTTTTCCCTTACATGCCCAACCAGTGAAGAACCTTCCTTTTTCACAACCAAATCTTGGTCTGTTTTTGCCTGATAAACTCTGCTGGTCTCACCCTACCATAAAAGTTTGAGATCACCCAGGAGGGCACAGCTAGACTTGTTATACACTGGGAATTTTGTTGAATCGCCTCAGACCCAGCACTGGCACCAAGTTTGAACCTGTTCCACTCTTTTGAACACCACTCACAGTTACCTGGGTGACTCACTAAGAACCTACCTCATGCAACCCAAGTCCTCCAGAGGCTCTTTCAGTGACTGAGCCTAATAGGCAGCCAGTAGGTGGAGGTAGACTTTGGGGTGTCTTGGACCTTTTGCTGACCTGCCCCCGAGCTCAGTGCTGGTGGAAGCCAGCTTTGGCACACAGCTGGGTCCTTCCCACACATACCAAGGCCCAGAAGAGGCAAACACAAACTGTGGATCTCTTTGTAACTCCATCCAGTGTGCCAAGGACAAGTCACAGGCAGTGCTGTCTGACACTGACCCACACCAGAGTCCCTCCCAAAAAGTCCCAGAACAGAAATATCAAGTGGCCAGATTCAGATAACATCAGAGCAGGGTACAATTAGCTTCACAAGTGGCATATCTAAAGGGAGGTCTTGGGAGACACCAGACTCTGCTGAGGTGAATTGGGCTTTGGGTGTCTAGCACCTGCACAAAAGTTTGTGTACTGTCGTTAGGTTCAATTTTCACAGTCATCCAGCCTTAAGGTCAATCCCATGCATGAATGGGCATATCAAGATTCAATTACAAAGAGAGAGAAGTCATGGACATGGGCAACAGTGTGGTGATTGTGGGGGTGAGGGGAGATAGGTGGAGGTATAAGGGGATAAATGGTGATGGAAAAAATAAAATAAAATATTTAAAAGATTCAATTACATAATGAAAGCTCACATAATCCACACAAGGGACATTCCTAGAGCACCCAGCTCAGGTGATCAAGGAGACTGTGCCACTGGGTCCCTCAGGATACCTACTACATAAGGCCAACCTACCAAGAATGAGAGAACAGCAGATGTACCTAATACATAGAAACAAACACAAAGAGGCAGCCAAAATGGGGAGACAAAGAATATGCCACAAATGAAAGAACAGAAGATATATTCAGAAAAAGAGCTAAATGAAATGGAGACAAGCAATTTACCAGATATAGAGTTCAAAAAAGTGGTTACATGGATGCTCAAGGAACTAAGTGAACCCTTCATGAAACTTAGGGAGAGCTTCAACAGCATGAAAAAGGACATACAGCCCAGCTGCTGTGGCTCGATGATTGAGCAACGACCTATGAACCAAGAGGTCATGGTTCCATTCCCAGACAGGGCACATGCCTGGGTTGTGGACTAAATCCCCAGTAGAGGGCGTGCAGGAGGCAGCTGGTCAATGATTCTCTCTCATCATTGATGTTTCTATCTCTCTCTTCCTCTCCTTTCCTCTCTGAAATCAATAAAAAGATGTTTTTTTAAAAAGGAGGAAGAAGTGGAGGAGGAAGAAAAGAAGGGTAAAAAGAAAACAGAGGAATAGAATTAAAAGAATAAAATGGCAATAATTACATACCTATCAATAATCACTCTAAATATAAATGGCTTAACTACCCCAATAAAAAGGCATAGGGTAGCTGACTGATAATAAAACAAGACCCATATATAAGCCATCTACTGGTACAAGGGACCCACCTCAGAGCAACAGATACAGACTGCAAGTAAAGGAATGAAAAAAAATATTTCATGCAAATGGAAATGTTAAAAAGGCTCATGTAGGAATAATTATATCAGACAAAATAGACTTTAAAACAAAGGCCAAAATAAGAGACAAAGGACACTACATAAAGATAAAGGGAGAAATCCAACAAGAGGATATAAGCCTTGTAAACATTTATGCACCCAACAAAGAAGCACCTAAATAAATAAACCAAATGTTGATGGACATAAAGGGAAAGGTAGACATTAATGCAGTCACACTAGAGGATTTTAACACACCATTGACATTACTAGATAGATCTTTCATACAGAAAATAATGAAACAGTAACCTTAAATGACATACTAGATCAGAAGAATTTAATTGATATCTTCATAGTGTTTCAACCCAAAGCAGCAGTATATACATTATTTTCAGGTGCACATGGGACACTTACTAGAATAGACCACACATTAAGACACACAACAAGTCTCAATAAATTTCTGAAGATCAAAATCTTATCAAGCATCTTCTCTGACCACAATGGTATGAAACTAGAAATCAAATACAAGAAAAAAACTGAACAACACACAAACACATGGAGGTTAAATAACATGTTATTAAAAAATGAATGGGTCAATAATGAGATAAAGGAAAAAATCAAAAGATACCTGAGACAAATGAAAAGGAACACACAACCCAAAACTTATAGGACACAGTGAAAGCTGTCCTAAAAGGGAAATTCACACCAATACAGGCATATCTCAATAAGAAAGAAAAATCTCAAGTAAATAATGTAAATTTACACCTAAAGGAACTAGAGAAGGAACAGCAAACATAGCCCAAAGTGAGTAGAATGAAGGAAATAATAAAGATTAGAGTGGAAATAAATGACATACAAACTAATATACATATATATATATACATATATATTATTATTATTATTATTATTATTATTATTATTAATAAAACCAAGGGCTGGTTCTTTGAAAAGATAAACAAGATTGATGAACTTTTAGCCAGACTCATCAAGAAACAAACAGAGAGAACCCAAATACATAAAATTAGAAATGAAAGAGGTAAAGTAACAATTGACACCACAGAAATACAAAAGAGTGTAAAAAATACTATGAACAACTACAACTATATGCCAAGAATCTGGATCACCTGGATGAAATGAAAAAAATTCCTAGAAAAATACAACCTTCCAAAACTGAATCAGGAACAATCAGAAAAATATTAATAGATTTATTACAACTAATACAATTGAAGCATCCTATATAATAGTTAACCTTTTGCACTCGGATGTCGAGTGTGACTCGACACGGTTAGCATTAGAATGAAGGAATCGAGAAAAAAGCAAGCGAGTGCAAAGGGTTAATATGCAAATGGTCATCACACCCTCGCGCCCTTGCGCCCTCACACCGGGGCCAGGGGACCTAAGGCCAGGCTGGGGGACCTGAGGCCACACACCTCGCCCAGTGGGGATTAACAGGGGACCTGAGGCTGCACCCCCCCACCCGGCGGGGCTTGATGGGGAACCTGAGGCTGCGCCCTCTGCCTGGCACTGGGTTGAGGGACCTAAGGCTGTGCCCCCCACCCTGCGGGGCTTGGCGGGGGTGTGGCCAGCCAGGTCTGGGTCTCACGCGATTTTGAGGCTCACACAGGTGGGCGGGGACTTAACTCTGGGTCCCACGGTGCGCCCCAGACTCTGACAGGAGGGAGATTTTCATATTCATTTTACTGATTTTCTTTCATCTCTGACACTTCTATTATAAAGAAAGGGCAAATAACAATATAAAATATTTCTTCTAATTAATTCCCTTTTAATGTGCACAAATTTCGTGCACCGGGTCACTAGTTAAGAATAAAAAAACTTCCAACAAACAAGTCCTGGACTGTATAGCTTCACAGGAGAACTTTAAAAAAACATTCAGAGAAGAACTAACACATATTCTTCTCAAACTATTCCAAAAAATTAAAGAGAAGGGACGACTCCTGAGCTCATTTTATGAGGCAAAAATTATCTTAATTCTAAAATCAGGTAAAGACACTACAAAGAAAAAAAATTATAAGCCAATATCCCTGATGAACATAGATGCTAAAATCCTCAAAAAATATTAGCAAACAGAATCCAGCAATACATTAAAAGGGTTATACAGCATGATTTATACAGTGGGATTAATTCTGGGGATGCAAAGTTGGTACAATATACCCAAATCAATAAATGTAATACACCATACAAACCAAATGAAGCATAAATATTAATAGATGCAAAAAATATATATTTGATAAAATCCAGCACCCATTTATGATAAAAAAAAAACTCTCATCAAAGTGGGAATAGATAGAACATACCTCAACATAATAAAGGACATCTATGAGAAACCCATAGCCAACATTATACACAACAGACCAAAATTAAAAGTGTTTCCCTTAAAATTGGGACCAAGATAGGGATGCTCGCTTTCATCACTCTTATTTAACATAATACTGGAACTCCTAGCCACAGCAATCAGACAAGAGGAAGAAATAAAAGGCATCCAAATTGGAAAGAAAGAAGTAAAACTGTCATTAATTGCAGATGACATGATACTGTATATATAGAACCCTACATATTTCATGAAAAAACTTCTAGAACTAATAAATGAATTCAGTAAGTGGTAGGATACAAAATAAATATCCAGAAATCAGTTGCATTTTTACCAATAATGAACTATCAGAAAGGGAAACTAAGAAAAAGATTTCCATTCACAATTGCTTCAAAAAAAAAAGAAGGAAAGAAAGAAAGACCTAGGAATAAATTTAACCACGGATGTAAAAGACCTGTGCTCAGAAAATTATAAGACATTGAAGAAATTGAATAAGATACAAATAAGTGGAAGCACATACTGTCTTCATAGATAGGAACAATTAACATCATCAAAATATCCATACAACCCAAAGCATTCTATAGATTCAATGCAATTCCTATGAAGATACCCATGACATATTTCACAGAACTAGAACAAATCTTTCAAAAATTTATATGCAACTACAAACGACCCCGAATAGCCACAGCAATTTCAAGAAATAAAAACAGTCCTAGCCGGTTTGGCTCAGGATAGAGCATCGGCCTGTGGACTGAAGGGTCCTCGGGTTTGATTCCGGTCAAGGGCACATGCCCGGGTTGTGGTCTCGATCCCCCATAGGGGGTGTGCAGGAGTCAGCCGATCAATGATTCTCTCTCATCATTGATGTTTCTATCTCTCTCTCCCTCTCCCTTCCTCTCTGAAATCAATAAAAACATATCTAAAAAAGAAAGAAAGAAAAACAAAGTTGGAAGAATTATACTACCTGATATCAAATTACACTACAAGGTCAGAGTAATCAAAACAGCCTGGTACTGGCATCAAAACAGACCTATAGATCAACGTAATGGAAAAGAGAGCCCAGAAATCAACCCATGCATTTATAGTAAATTAATATTTGACAAAGAAGGGAAAAATATACAAGGGGGTAAATATTGTCTATTCAATAAAGGGTATTGGGAAAATTGGACAAATACCTGCAACAAACTGAAACTAGACCACCTTCTTACACAAGAATAAACTCAAAATAGTATACATACTTAAATGTAAGACTCAAAACCATAAAGATCCTAGAAGAAAACATAGGCAGTAAAATCTTGGGCATTTCTCTTAATAACATTTTTCTGATATATCTCCTCAGGCAAGGGAAACAAAAATAAAAATAAATAAATGGGACTACATCAAACTAAAAAAATTTTTGTACTGCAAAGGAAAACAACAAAATGAAAAGGCAACCTCACACTTGTCATAATGGCTACCTTCAATAAATCAAAGAATCAGAGAATATATTCACTGATGATTCATCTGATATGGGGTCAATATCCAAAATTTATAAAGAACTAATACAACTCAACATCAAAAGCACAAGACAAAAACAATCCAAATAAAAAATGGTCAAAGGACCTGTATAGATACTTCTCCAAAAAGGACAAACAGATGGACAACAGACATATGAAAAAAAAATGATCAAAGTCACTAATCATCAGAGAAATGCAAATTAAAACACAATGAGATATCACCTCACACCTGTCATAATGGCTACCATAAATAAATCAACAAACAAGTTTTGACGAGGATGTAAAGAAAAGGGAAACCTGGTGCATTGTTGTTTGGAATGTAGATTGGTGCAGCCACTGTGGAAAGCAGTATGGCATTTCCTCAAAAAATTAAAAATGGAACTTCCCTATGACCCACTGATTCCACTTCTGGGAATATATCCGAAAAAACCCAAAACACTAATTTGAAAGAGTATATGCACCCTGATATTTATGGCAGCGTTATTTACAACAGCCAAGATCTGGAAGCACCAAGTGACCATCAGTAAATGAGTGGTTAAAAAACAGGGGTACATCTACACAATGGAATATTACCCTCTGTAAAAAAAAGAAGGAAATCTTTACCATTAGCACCAGTATGGATGAACCTGGAGAGTATTATCTGGAGAGTATTATGCTAAGTGAAATAAACCAGTCAGAGAAAGACAAATACCATATGATTTCACTTATATGTGGAATCTAATGAACAAAATAAATTAGCAAACAAAATTGAAACAGACTGAAAGATACAGAGCACAGACTGACAGCTGTTGCGGGGGGTGGGGTTGGGTGGGTGGGTAAGAAAGGTGAAGGGATTAAACAACAACAACAAAAATAAACCTCATCGACAGACAACAGTATGGTGATTACCAGAGGAAAAAGGAGGTGAGGGGAGGTAGAAGAGGACAAAGGACAGATAAATTGTATTGGACAAAGACTTGACTTGGGGAGGTGGAGTAAGAACACAATAAAATATACAGATGATGTATTATAGAACTGTACATTTGAAGACTATATAATTTTATTAACCAATCACCTCAATAAATTTAATTTTAAAAATACTAAGCATCTTCTGAGCCTTCAGTGAGTCATAATTCTTTTGCTGCTGGAGGGTCTTGCCTCAATGTTAATGGCTCATGACTGACCAGGGTGGTGTTTGCTGAAGTTTGGGGTGGCTGCAGTAATTTCTTAAAGGGGGAGAGATCAACCAAAGGACTTGTATGCATGCATATAAGCCTAACCCAGGCGTCCTCAAACTACAGCCCGCGGGCCACATGCGGGTGTTTTTGCTGTTTTGTTTTTTACTTCAAAATAAGATATGTGCAGTGTGCATAGGAATTTGTTCATAGTTTTTTTTTAAATTATAGTCCGGCCCTCCAACGGTCTGAGGGACAGTGAACTGGCCCCCTGTTTAAAAAGTTTGAAGACCCCTGGCCTAACCAATGGACACAGACACCAGGGGCGTGAGGGCATGAGTGGGTAGTGGGGAGGCAATGGGTGTAAAAGGATACATATGTAATACTTTAATCAATAAAGAAAAAAAGACAAGAAGTTTTCTGTATCAATTGACTCTTGCTTTCATAAATCATTTCTCTATAGCATATACATAATGCTGTTTGATAGCATTTGACCTAAAGTAGAAAGAACGTCTTTCAAAATTGGAGCCAGTTTTCTCAAACCCTCCCATTACTTTATCAGCTAAGTTTATGTAATTTTATAAATCTTTTGTTGTCATTTTAACAATCTGCACAACATCATCAACCAGATTCCATCTGTAAAAACAAACAAACAAACATTTTTGCCCTAGCTCGTTTGGCTCAGTGGATAGAGTGTTGGTCTATGGACTGAAGGGTTGCAGGTTCGATTCTGGTCAAGGACACATGCCCAAGTTGCCAATCAATGATTCTTTCTCATCATTGATGTTTCTATCTCTCTCTCCCCCTCCCTGCCTCTCTGAAATGAATAAAAATATATTTGAAACAAAAAAACAAAATAAACCATTTTCTCTCACTGAGTATGATGTTGGCTGTAGGTTTATCATATATGGCCTTTATTATGCTAGATGTGATGCCTCTATTCCCACTTTGCTGAGAGTTTTTTTATCAAAAACTAGAGGCCCGGTGCATGAAAATCGTGCACTGGGGGGGTGGTTGTCCCTCAGCCCAAACTGCACCCTCTCCAATCTGAGACCCGTCAGGGGATGTCTGACTGCCTGTTTAGGCCTGATCCAGGCAGTTGGACATCCCTTTCACAATCTAGGACTTCTGGCTCCCAAATGCTCGCCTGCCTGCCTAATTGCCCCTAACCGCTTCTGCCTGCCAGCCTGATCACCCCCTAACCACTCCCCTGCCAGCCTGATTGACGCCTAACTGCTCCCCTGCCAGCCCGATTGTCCCCAATTGCACTGCCCTGACAAATCGGTCACCCCCAAATGCCCTCCCCTGCATATTCCCTCTTTATTAGATAGGGTTTTTTCTTTAGCATATTGGACAGCCCTAACTGGTTTGGCTCAGTGGATGGAGCATCGGCCTGAAGACTCAAGGGTCCCAGGTTTGATTCCAGTCAAGGACATGTACCTTGGTTGGGGGCACATACCCAGTGGGGAGTGTGCAGGAGGCAGCTGACTGATGTTTCTCTCTCATAGATGTTTCTAGCTCTCTATCCCTTTCCCTTCCTCTCTGTAAAAAATCAATAAAATATATATTTTTAAAAAAGAAACATTTAAGATTCCTCCATATCTGCCTGGCTGGTGTGACTCAGTGGTTGAGACCCCAGGCTGCCACCACTGGAAGGGGATCGCACCCAGGCCAGGCTTCCACCCCAGCCTGGGCTTCCACCCCAGCCTGGCTGGGGATGGCGCCATGGGGGGTGCGCGCCCCAGTCAGGCTGAGACCTCAGCCCAGGCTGCTGCCTCAGCCCGGCCAGGCTGAGACCCCAGCCCAGGCTGCCAGTCTCAGCCTGGCCGGGATGGCACCATGGGGGATGCACGCCCCGACCAGGCTGAGACCCCAGCCCGGGTTGCCACTTCAACCCAACCAGGCTGAGACCTCAGCCCAGGCTGCCGCCTCAGCCCAACTAGGCTGAGACCCCAGCCCGGGCTGCCGACTCAGCCCAGCCAGGCTGAGACCCTAGCCCAGGCTGCCATATGAGCCTGGCTGGGGATGGCACCATGGAGGGTGCGCACCCTGGCCAGGCTGAGACCCCAGCCCACGCTGCCACCCTGGCTGGGGATGGCACCACGGGGGGTGCGCTCCCCGGCCAGGCTGAGACCCCAGCCCAGGCTGCCATCTCAGTCTGGCCAGGCTGAGACCCAGCCCAGGCTGCCATCTCAGCCTGGCCGGGGATGGCGCCGTGGGGGGTGTGCGCCCCGGCCAGGCTGAGACCCCAGCCCAGGCTGCCACCCCTGGCTGGGGGATTGTGCGGCTTGGGTGCATGGCCCTGCCGGCCTGAGACCCCAGCCCAGGCTGCCGCCGCGGCCAGGAGATCGCGCAACTTGGGTGTGAGGCCCTGCCATCCTGAGACCCCAGCCCAAGCTGTGGCTGGGGATCGCACAAGGTGCTGGCGCCTCCCAGTCGGACACCCCGGACTGCCACCACTGGACGGACTGGGGGACTCCAGCGGGGCTAAGAGGACTGGGCGCCATCATCTTGTGACTATGGGCGCCGCTATTTTTGTCGCAGAGTGATGGTTAATTTGCATATTACTTTTATTAGATAGGATGGGTGTTGGATTTTGTTGAATGCTTTCTCTGTGACTATTGATATGATCATGTGATTTTTGTCTTTCAATTTGCTTATGTGGTTGATTACATTTATTGATTTGCAAATATTGTAGCAGCCTGGCATCCCTGGAATAAATCACACTTGGCCATGCTGTATGATCTTTTAAATATATTGTTGAATCCAATTTGCTAATATTTTGTTGAGTATTTTACGTTCATCAGAGATATTGGCCTGTAATTCTCTTTCTTTGTAGTATCTTTATCCGGTTTTGGGAAAGGATAATGCTGGCCTCATTAAAGGAGCTTGGAAATGTTCCTTCCTCTTGGATTTTTTGGAATAGTTTGAGGAGGATAGATGTTAGTTCTTATTTGAATGTTTGGTAAAACTTCACTGTGGCCCTGGCAGGTTTGGCTCAATGGATGGAGCGTTGGCCTGCAGACTGGGGGGTCCCAGGTTTGATTCCAGCTGGGGGCGCATGCCCAGGTTGTGGGCTCGATCCCCAGTGGGGGATATGCAGGAGGAAGCCGATCAATGATTCTCTCTCATCATTGATGTTTCTATCTCTCTATCCCTCTCCCTTCCTCTCTGAAATCAATAAAGAAATATATTTTAAAAAAAAACTCCACTGAGAAGTCTTCCAGACCAGGGCTTTTGTTTGCTTGGAGTTATTATTATTATTATTATTATTATTATTATTAATTACTGCTTCAATTTCATCAGTTGTTATCACCCCATTCATGTTTTCTGATTCTTCCTGATTGAGGTTTGGAAGGTTGTATTATTCTAGAACTTTGTTCATTTTGTCCAGGTGGTCCAGATTCTTGGCATATAGTTGTTCATAGTATTCTTCTTACAATCTTTTTTATTTCTGTGATGTCATTTGTTACTGCACCTCTTTCATTTATGATTTTATGTATTTGGGTTCTCTCTCTTTGTTTCTTGATGAATCTAGCTAAAGTTTCATCAATCTTGTTTATCTTTTCAAAGAACCAGCTCTTAGTTTCATTGATCTTTTGTGTTGTTTTTTGTCTCTATGCATTTTTTTCTGCTCTGACCTTTATTATTTCTTTCCTTCTACTTACTCTGGGCTTTTCTTGTTGTTCTCTGTCTAGTTCTTTAAATTACAGGGTTAGATAGTTTATTAGTGCATTTTCTTGTTTCTTGAGGTAGCCTGTAATGCTATGAACTTCCCTCTCAGGACTGATTTCACTGTGTCCCATACATTTTTGGATTTTGTGTGTTCAATTTCATTTGCTTCCAGAAAGTTTTTTATTTCTTCCTTGATCTGATTGGTAACCCATTCATTGTTTAATAACATGCTATTTAGCCTCCATGTGTTTGAATGGTTTTGAGTGTTTTTATTGTAGTTGATTTTTAGTTTCATGCTATTGTGTTCTAATAAGATGCTTGATATGATTTCAATCTTGTTGAACTTGTAGAGACTTGTTTTGTGTCCTAAAATGTGGTCTATCTTTAAGAATGTCCCATGTGCACTTGAGAAGAATGTATATTCTACAGATTTGGGGTGAAATGTTCTGTAAATGCCAATTCTATCTGATCTAGTGTGTCATTTAGAGTCACTGTTTCCATATTGATTTTTTTTTTTTTGGTCTGGAAGATCTATCCAGTGAAGTCAACGAAGTGCTAAAGTCCCCTACTAAGACTGTGTTGCTGTTGATCTCCCTCTTAAAGTCCTATGTAATATTTTATATGTTTAGGTGCTCCTATATGGGGTATATACATGTTTACTAGGGTTATGTCCTCTTGTGGATCGATCCCTTTCAATTGTTATGACCTTCATTTTGAAGTCTACTTTGTTATATATGAGTATTGCCATCCCAACTCTTTTTATTTCCATTTGCATGGAAAATCATACTCAATGAGCAAAAACTAAAACCATTCACTTAAATACAGGAACAAGACGGAAATGTCCACTTACCCCATTCTCATTCAACAATGTACTGGAAGTCTTATACACAGCAATCAGAAAAGAAGAAAAAATAAAAGGCATCCAAATTAGAAAGGAGGAAATAAAACTGTCATTATTCACAAGTGACATGATATTGTACATAGAAAACCCTAAAGACTCCACCAAAAACTACTAGATTTAATAAAAGAATTTGGCAATGTATCAGGATACAAAATTAACACCCAGAAATTGATGGCATTTTTATACACCAATAATGAATTCTCAGAAAAAGAAACTTAAAAAACAATCTCATTTACCTTGGCAACAAAAGATATACTTAGGCATAAACTTAACCAAGGCACTAAAAGATTTCTACTCAGAAAACAACAAGACATTGAAAAAAGAGATGGAACAAGATATAAACAAGTGGGAGAATATACTGTGTTCATAGAATCAACATTATTAAAATGTCCATACCACCAAAGCAATTTATAGATTCAATGCAATGCTTATTAAAACACCAATGGCATATTTCACAGATCTAGAACACATACTCCAAAATTTTATATGGAACAAAAAAAGACCCCAAATAGCTGCAGCAATCTTGAGAAAGAAAAACAAAGTTGGAGGAGGGTCACAGTACCAGATATCAAGTTATACTACAAAGCCACTGTAATAAAAATCGCCTGGTACTGGCACAAGAGCAGGCCTACAGACCAATGGATCAGAACAGAGACCCCAGAAATTGACCCACACCTTTACACTCAATTAATATTTGACAAAGGAGGCATGAACATATAATGGAGTAAAGACAGTCTCTTCAACAAATGGTGATGGGAAAACTGGACAGACGCATGCAAAAAGATTAAACTAGACCACCAACTTACACCATACACAAGAATAAACTCAAAATGGATAAAATAGTTAAATGTAAGTCGTGAAACTATAAAAATCCTAGAAGAAACCAAAGACAGCAAAATTTCAGACATTTCTCAGCAATGTGTTTGCCCTTACATCTTCTAGGGTAAGGGATGCAATAGAGAAAATAAACAAATGGGACTACCTCAAAATAAAAAGCTTCTGCACAGCAAAAGAAACCATCAACAAAATGAAAAGGGAGTCCACTGTATGGGAGAACATATTTGCCAATGATACATCTGATAAAGGGTTACTTTCCAAAATAATTCATACAAATTAACAAAAGGAAAACAAACAATCCAATAAAAAATGGACAAAACACCTAAATAGACACTTCTCCAAAGAGGACATAGAGAGGGCCAAGAGACATATGAACAATGCTCAAAGTCACTAATCATCAGAGAGATGCAAATTAAAACATCAATGAGGTACCATCTCACACCTGTCAGAATGGCTATCATTAACAAATCAACAAACAGCAAGTGCTAGCGAGGATGCAGAGAAAAGGGAGCCCTAGTACACTGCTGGTGGGAATGCAGACTGGTGCAGCCACTGTGGAGAACAGTATGGAGTTTCTTCAAAAAAATAAGAAATGGAACAGTTCGTAACTAGCTGGTGCTGCTAGGACCCACTGTTTTCGCGGAGTCTGCTCCTGGCCAATCATGGGGCTGTGGAGCTATGCGAGCAGGTGTTTGGCACCTCTAACCCAGCGGTCAGCAAACTCTTTAGTCAACAGAACCAAATATCAACAGTACAAAGACTGAAATTTCTTTTGAGAGCCAAAAACTGACTTCTGCGCATGGGCCACGAAGTTTCAATCGCACTGTACGTGCACACCCGCACGTGGTATTTTGTGGAAGAGCCACACTCAAGGGGCCAAAGAGCCGCATGTGGCTCGCGAGCCGCAGTTTGCCGACCACTGCTCTAACCTTTACCTTTAGAGCTGGGTGTGCGGTTCAAGGAGGTGTCCCTGCAAGTGCACCCGGACCGGGTGGGCGAGGACGACAAGGAGGGTGCCACCTGCCGCTTCCAGATCCTCTAGGAAAGTCTACTCCTTTCTGAGTGACAAGGAGCATAAAGCAGTGTAGGATGAGCAGGGGACAGTGGATGAGGATTCTGATGTGCTCAACCAAGGTGGGGACTGGGAAAGTTATTGTAGGTTACTCTTTAAAAATATATCTCTAGAAGACATTTTTTTGAAAAGACATACAAATGAAATGAAGAAGAGCTGGCTGATATTAAACAGGCTTATCTGGACTTCAAAGGGGACATGGGTAAGATCATGGAGTCTGTGCTGTGCATGCATTACACAGAGGAACCCAGGATAAGGAACATTATTCAGCAAGCCATTGATGCTGGAAAAGTCCCATCCTATAAGGCCTTTGTCAAAGAATCAAAGCAAAAGATGAATGCTAGGAAAAATAGTGCCCAGGAAGAGGCTAAAGAAGCAGAAATGAGCAGGAAAGAGTTAGGACTTGATGAAGAAGATAATTTGAAAGCACTCATTCAGAACAGACAGAAGGATTGGCAAAAAGAAATGGACAATTTTCTGGCTCAGATGGAAGCAAAGTACTGCAAACCTTCCTAATGAGGAGGGGGAAAAAACATCTCAAGAAAGAAAAGAAATAATGGAATTTTCTCTTCAAAGGTCGTTAAGGGTTAATTAATGCCATTGTAAGAAAGATAAAGTCAAGGTCCGAAGACAAAAGTCAATTCAACCCTTGAGAAAAACTCTTTTCCACCTAAACTATTCAGATTGAGTACGTAAACCAGAGTCTTTCAACCTGAACTTATATCCCAGAAATCCCCTAACATTCTCTGAAGTCCAGTCCTCCTATGGAGGAATTTGGTGATGGTCACTGAGGAAAGAGGGGGAGGTTGGTATATTTCTGGCAGCACTTGCTTCTGTGGATCTTTTGTACAAGGAACTCTATCTAGAATGTGGATCTGTCCATACTTTCTTTACTAGCTGTCATTTTGCCACACAATAGTGAGTTCCAGAGTATTCAGAGTGATGTGTGTGTTTATTAGAACAAGTACGCTAACTGGCTAGAATGTCTTCAGAACACTTGCTGGACATTTGTCTTCCAAATACTTAACAGTTTGCTTTCAATCTTAAAACTCTTGAATAGATCCTCTCTCTCTCTCTCTCTCTCTCTCTCTCTCTCTCTCTCTCTCTTTTTAATTCAAACAGGTTTTGTACTCTTTGCTTCAAGTGTAGGAGAAACAGATGTTCACATTACTTCAAGCGTTTTTATAAAACTTAATACACGATTAAACTAAATGAGTAAAAAAAATTAGAACTGCCATTTGACCTAATGATCCCACTTCTAGGAATATATCCTAAGAAACCAAAACACCATTCAGAAAGAATATATGCATCACTATGTTCATAGCAGTGCTGTTTACAATAGCTAAGATCTGGAAATAGCCCAAATGCCCATCAGTAGATGAGTGGATAAAAAAGATTTGGTACATTTACATGATGGAAAGCTATGCAGCTATAAAACAGAAGGATCTCTTACCCTTTGAGACAGCTGAGTATTACCTGGAGAGTATTGTGCTAAGTGTTCATATGATACTTGTCTTTAACTGTGGAATCTAATGAACAAAATTAACTGGTAAACAAAATAGATCTAGAGACATAGATGCATGGAACAGACTGACGAATTGCAGAGGGAAGGGGAGTGGGGTGTGGGAAGAAAGTAACCAAATAACTTATATGCAGAATAGAGGCCTGGTGCACGAAATTTGTGCACTGTGGGGCGAGTTCCTCAGCCCAGCCAGTGCCCACTTGCAGTCCTGGAGCCCTTGGGGAGTGGGCCTAAGCCGTCAGTCAGACATCCTTAGAACTGCTGCAGAGGCAGGAGTGGCTCCCGCCACCGCCACTGTGCTCGCCAGCCATGAGCCCGGCTTCTGGCTGAACAGCATTCCCCCTGTGGGAGTGCACTGACCACCAGAAGGCACTATGGGGACACTCTGGCTAAGGGTCTTTCCCCTGGTGGTCAGTGCGCATCATAGCTACCTGTAGTTCTGCCGTTGTGTCAATTGGCATATTAGCTTTTTGTTATATAGATATGCATAACCCATGGACACAGACAATAGTATAGCAACACCTGAAGGTGGCAAGTGTGGGGAAGGGGTGAATGGATAAAAAAAGGGCAACATCTGTAACATTTTGAACAATAAAGATAAAATTTTAAAATTCTTTTCTGTGCTCATCCATAAGAAGTAACTCCTCATCCATACAATCTTATCATGAGATTGCAGCAATTCAGTCACATCTTCAGTTTCACTTCTAATTCTAGTTATCTTGCTATTTCCACCACATCTGTAGTTCCTTCCTCCTCTGAAGTCTTGAATCCCTCCAAGTCAATCATGAAGGTTGGAATCAACTTCTTCCAAACTCTTGTTAATGCTGATATTTTTTTACATCTTCCTATGAATCATGAATGTTCTTAATGGCATCTAGAATGATGAATCCTTTCCAGAAGGTTTTCAATTTACTTTACCCAGATCCATTAGAGGAATAAAATGTATTCTTTAAGTAATGAGATTTTAAAGTCAAAGTTACACCTTGGTTCATGGGTTGCAGAGTGAATGTTGAGCTAGCAGGCATGAAAACAACATTTATCTCATTGTACATCTCTATTAGTGCTCTTATCAATGAGCAATAATATTTGGAAAGGTATCTTTTTTCCTAATCAGTAGTTCTCAACAATAGGCATAAAATATTCAGTAAACCTTGTTTTAAACAGATGTGCCATTATCCAGGTTTTGTTCTATTTGTAGAGCACAGACAGAGTAGATTTAGCATAATTTTTAAGGCCCCTAGGATATTCAGAATCATAAATGAATACTAGCTTCAACTAAAGTCACCAGCCCCTAACAAGTGTCAGCCTGTCCTTTGAAGATTTGAAGCCAGGCATTGGCTTCTCCTCCCAGTTATGAAAGTCCTAGGTGCCATCTTATTCTGATAAAAGGCTGTTTCATCTACATTGAAATTCTGTCATTTAGTGTAACTACCTTCATTTACTATCTTAGCTAAATCTTCTTGATAACTTGCTGCAGCTTCTAAATCAGCACTTGCTGCTTCACCTTAAACCCCATGAACCAGCTTCTTTTCTAAAACTCCACGACCCAGCCTCTGTTAGACTTTTCTCCAGCAGCTTCTTCATTCTCTCAGCGCTCATAGAATTGAAGAGAGTTGAGGCCTTACTCTGGATTAGGCTTTGGCTTAAAGGAATGTTGTAGCTGGTTTGATCATCTATCGAGACTATTAGAACTTTCTGCATATCAACAATAAGGTTGTTTTATTTTATTATCACTGGAGTGTGTCCACTGGAGTAGCATTTTTAATTTCCTTCAAGAATGCTTCCTTTGAGTTTATAACTTAACTAACTGGTGCAAGAAGCCTACCTTTTAGCTTATCTTGACTTTCAGCATGCCTTCCTCAGTAAGTCTAATCATTCATAGGTTTTGATTTAAAGTGTGACTCTTACAAACCAGGACCCTGCAGCCACTGGGGACAGAGAACTGCTATCACAGTTCAGACCAATAGACAACAAGAATCCAGACTTCCCAGAAGCAGATTTCCGTGAGTCAAAGAGCCTATCCCCCCCTCTCCCCGCAGGCTCCTGGATAGCGCCATAGCAACTGATAGACCTGCCCCTCGCCCAAGCTGCAGAGCACCCTCATACTGACGTGCTCCCCTTTAGGGAATTTGGCACACGGGACAGACGCAGCACTCTTTTGGGGAAATCTCACAGCGCGAACAGAGGGCT
Organism: Ia io; assembly: GCA_025583905.1. Classification (NCBI taxonomy): domain Eukaryota; kingdom Metazoa; phylum Chordata; class Mammalia; order Chiroptera; family Vespertilionidae; genus Ia; species Ia io. Next base: position 54,955,957 of record JAJQQW010000001.1, read on the forward strand.
CCCCTTCGGGGAATTTGGGGGAATTTGGCTTGCAGGACACAGCTCCCCTACGGGGAATCTTAGAGCACGCACAGAGGGGCTTCCCTTTGGGGAATTTGGTGCGCAGGACAGACTCCACCCCCTTTCGGGGAATCCAGGAGAGTGCACGGAGGCAGCTCCCCTTCAGGAATTTGAGAGTGTGCGAAGACCTAGCCGGTTTGGCTCAGTAGAGAGAGCACACACAGGAGGCAGCTCCACTTCAGGGAATTTGGCATGCTGGACACAGCTGCCTGGGATCCCTGACTCACAGCGCATTCACACTAAGAGCCAGTGACTCCAATTGTTGGTGCATGCACACACAGGGACCCTGATTCTCAACGAGAAACCGCACAAGGCAACAGAGACTCTGACACTCGATTCTTGGTACAGACACAGGGAAAATCTGACTCCTGGCACATGCTAAGGATCTCATTTTCGGCACATACCAACAGTGTGGTGCAGACAGGGCCCCTGATTCTAAGTGTGCACATGACACCACACAGAACACTGGGGACATTGACCCTGGGCAAGCCTGGTTCCCACCAACCAACGGCAGCCACATGTCCTAGTGTCAGAGCACTTCAGTGAAACTCGGGGGAGCAAAGTCCCAACAGCACATGGCCCAGGTCCACGCAAACTGAAGCTTGACCTTTCTGGTTATAGTCAGAATGGGGAGACGAAATAATTCACAGAGGAAAGAAAATGAGGAGTCGCCAAGAAAGGAAATTAGTGAAACTGAAGCTTGCAACATGACCGAAAAAGAGTTCAGAGGAATGGTCATGGAATTTATACATCGGATGGATGAGAAAATCAACAACTTATGCAAGAATCAGGAAGAAATGAAAAGTGATATAGCTACAATCAAAAACACCATGGAAAGTTTCAACAGTAGACTACAAGAAGCAGAGGACCGAATTAGTGAGTTAGAAGATCAGGTACAGAAACAAGCTCAATCTGAACAGCAATTGGAGAAAAAAATTAAAAAGCAGGAGGAAAGCCTAAGGGAGCTTCGGGACAACATGAAACGAAGTAACATGTGTATAATAGGGCTGCCAGAAGGAAAAGAAGGGCAGCAGGGATTAGAAAATCTATTTGAAGAAATAATGACAGAAAACTTCCCGGATATGGGAAAGATAAAAGTTACGCAAGTACAGAGAGTCCCAAGCAGGATCAACCCCAAAAGACCCACACCAAGACATGTCATAATTTCAATGGCAAATATAAATGATAAAGATAGAATCTTAAAGGCGGCAAGAGAGAGACAGAGAGTTACCTACAAAGGAACACCCATCAGATTGTCAAATGATTACTCAACAGAAACACAACAAGCTAGAAGTGAATGGAAGGAGGTATACAAAGTGTTGCAAAGCAAAGGACTGAATCCAAGAATACTATATCCAGCAAGACTATCAATCAAAATTGAAGGGGAAATCAGGTCCTTCAAAGACAAAAAAAGGCTCAGGGAGTTTATCACCACCAAACCAGCAATGCAAGAAATGCTAAAGGGAGTACTGTAAAAAGAAAAAATAAACAGGTAAGAAGGAATACAGACACAAAAATAGAGATGACTATAAACAAATACCTTTCAGTAATAACTTTAAATGTAAACGGACTAAATGCTCCAATCAAAAGACATCAAGTGGCTGAATGGATAAAAAACATGACCCGTATATATGCTGTCTACAAGAGACCCACCTCAGAACAAGAGACTCACACAGATTGAAAGTGAAGGGATGGAAAAATATCTTCCAGGCAAATGGAAATGAAAAAAAAGCTGGGGTAGCAATACTTATATCTGACAAAATAGACCTCAAAGTAAATGCCATAACAACAGATAAGGAAGGCCACTTCATAATACTAAAGGGAGAAATCCAACAAAAAGAAATAATTCTGGTAAACATATACGCACCCAATATAGGAGCACCCAAATACATAAAAAAACTCCTGGAGGATATCAAGGGAGAGATTAATAGCAATACAATCATAGTAGGAGACTTTAATACCCCACTATCACCATTGGACAAATCCTCTAAACAAAAAATCAGCAAAGAAACAGCAATCCTAAATGACTCACTAGACCAGATGGAATTAATTGACATCTTCAGAACATTTCACCCCAGAGCCACAGAATATACATTCTTCTCAAGTGCACATGGGTCATTTTCAAAGATAGACCATATGCTGGGTCACAGGCAAAGTCTCTTCAAATTCAAGAAGATAGAAATTATATCAAGCATCTTCTCAGGTCACAGTGGCATAAAACTGGAAATCAACTACAATAAATACAATCCAAAGAAATCAAACACATGGAGACTAAACAGCATGCTATTAAACAAGGACTGGGTCACCAGAGAGATCAAGGAAGAAATAAAAAAATCATGACAACAAATGACAATGAAAACACAACAATCCAAAATCTATGGGACACAGCAAAAGCAGTCTTGAGAGGGAAGTTCATAGCTCTACAAACCTATTGCAAAAAACAAGAAACAATGGTAATAAATTACCTAACCCTACAACTCAAAGAGTTAGGAAAAGAGCAGCAAGAAAAGCCCAGTATAACCAGAAGGAAGGAAATAACAAAGATCTGAGTGGAGATAAACGACATAGAGACCAAAGAAACAATACAAAAGATCAACAAAACCAAGAACTGATTCTTTGAAAGGATAAACAAGATTGATGGACCTCTAGCCAGGCTCACCAAGAAGCAAAGAGAGAGGACCCAAATAAACAAAATCAGAAATGAAAGAGGTGAAATAACAACAGATCCCGCTGAGATACAAAGGATTGTTACAAAATACTACGAACAACTCTATTCCAACAAACTGGACAACCTGGGGGAAATAGACACATTCCTAGAGAAATATAACCTTCCAAAAATCAATCAGGAAGAATCTAAACAGCTCAATAGGCCAGTAACTATGGACGAAATTGAAGCAGTCATCAAAAAGCTTCCAGCAAACAAAAGTCCGGGGCCAGACAGCTTCACAGGAGAGTTTTACCAAACATTCAAGGAAGAACTAAAACCTATCCTCCTCAGACTATTCCAAAAAATTCAAGAGGAAGGAACACTTCCAAACTCCTTCTATGAAGCCAGCATCACCCTAATACCAAAACCAGATAAAGACAACACAATGAAAGAGAAGTACAGGCCAATATCCCTCATGAACATAGATGCCAAAATCCTCAACAAAATTCTAGCAAATCGAATCTAGCAATACATCAGAGAGATCATACACCATGACCAAGTAGGATTTATCCCAGGAATGCAAGGATGATACACTATCCGCAAATCAATAAACGTGATACATCACATAAACAAATTGAGAGATAAAAATCACATAGTCATATCAATAGATGCAGAAAAAGCATTTGACAAAATCCAACACCCTTTTTTAATAAAAACTCTCAACAAGGTGGGAATAGAAGGCTCATACCTCAACATAATAAAAGCGATATATGATAAACCCACAGCAAACATCATACTCAATGGACAAAAACTAAAACCATTTCCCCTAAGAACAGGAGCAAGATAGGGATGCCCACTCTCACCACTCCTGTTCAACATAGTACTGGAAGTATTAGCTATTGCAATTAGACAAGAAGAAATAAAAGGCATCAAATTTGGAAAAGAACAAGTAAAGCTGTCAAAAAACTAATAGACTTAATAAATGAATTCGGCAATGTAGCAGGATACAAAATTAATGCCAAGAAATCTAAGGCCTTTCTATACACCAATAGTGAACTTACAGAAAGAGAGACTAAAAAGGCAATCCCATTTACCATCACACCAAAAAAATTAAGATACCTAGGAATAAACTTAACTAAGGAGGTAAAAGACCTATACGCGGAAAACTACAGAATACTGAAAAAAGAGATAGAGGAAGAAGTAAAACAGATGGAAGAACATACCATGTTCATGGATTGGTAGAATCAACATCATTAAAATATCCATGCTACCCAAAGCAATCTATAGATTCAATGCACTCCCCATTAAAATACCAACGGCATATTTCACAGACCTTGAAAGAACTCTCCAAAAATTCATTTGGAATAAAAAAAGACTGGAAACTGCCAGATGGGAGGACCAAGATGGCGGCATAGGGCGGACGCCTGATTGTTGCCTACCACAACAATTTTGAAACTACAACTGGAAAACAGAGGAGACACCATCCAGAACTACCGGAGGGCTGGCTGAGAAGATGCTCTACAACTAGAGTAAAAGAGAGGGGGACGTGGGATGATGCTGATGCCGGTGAGCCAAAGATCTCACTTTAAAATCTACGGCTCTGGAAGATGGCAGCAGAGTTGAACGGCTGATCTGTTGCCTCGCATGGCAGTTTCAGAAATACAACTAAAAGATGGACTGGTGAGTGCCGCGACTCCTGCTCGTGTCTCCCCAGGCCGGGCGGCTGCTCCTCTCAATCAGCACCTCAGCTGGGGCCATGAGCTCGTGGGCGGCCACAGCAGCTCCTATGGCGGCGGCCACAGACTCGGCGCAGTGGCTCTCGGTGAAGGAAGACACCATCTTTCTGCAGGACGGGCCCATCCGCGTCACCGACCTGGCCGAGCTGCCCAGTGAGATCCTTGGGGCCCTGGAGGCTGCCGACACCGACTTGGAGGATTTTTAGGATTTCCCGTCTTACATTCAAGTCCTTTAGCCATTTTGAGAGGGGAGAACCAAGAAGTCGGCAAAGTTAAACAAATGAACTGCGCCGCGCACAGCAATTTCAAAAATACAACTGGAGGACAGAGCGTCTGCCACCCAGAACCACAGGAGAGCTGGCTGAAGGGTGGATTTACAACTAAGAGGGAAGAGGAAAGAGCGAACTTGGAAGGGATAAGGTGCGGAGGTGCGTGGGTCGGACTGGTGGCGGGGGAAGGGTCGTGCGGCTTTTTTTCCAACCCTACGGGAGATTAGCTCCCCATCACCCTGAAATCCAGCTTCTGGGGACTCGCGGGAGACCCAGACGCCTGCGGGGAGAGGCTGGACTCTCTGCCTTCGTGTCGGAGAGTGGGAGTAACTTCCTTGCGGAGGTGCGCCCAGCAATCAGTGTTTGCTGCGCTGGAGTGCAGAACGAGGGGGCTTAGAAACATGGAAAGCAGAAAAAGCAGACTTGCAGCCATTGCGGTTCGCCATGCCATGGCCTGGTGGCGCCCTGAGACCCCGCCCCGCCCTGAGACCCGCCCCGCCCTGGGACCCGCCCCACACGTTTTGCAGACCCGCCCCGCACGTTTTGCAGGCCCACCTGGGCTCCAAGCAGCGGCTTTTGCATGTGGGTGGCCTTCCCTGTGGCAGCTTGACCAGATGAACTGCGGTTCTAGTCGGACGGCTCCAGGGCCGCTTAGACAGGAGGAGGAAACTGCAGTTTTTGCTGTAATTCCTGCTGAGTGGCCTCAGGCAGTAGCTGACCTACACTCCATTGGAGACCCAGAAACGAGGGCATCTAGTGGTCGGTGTGAGATGACACCAGATTTCAGCCACTCGCATAAGGGACACATTCAAGAGGCAGACTCAGTGAGCGCCAAAGCCTTGCTGCAACAAGATCCGGCCCATAAACGTGTCTCCTGCACGGCAACTCTTCCTTTATAGAAACAGAGGGTCCTCATGGACAATTGGCCAGGAGGACAATTCCTCCCAGTGACACCAACAACAATCAAGACTTAACTATACAAAGGAGGACCAAGATGGAGGCATAGGGCGGAAGCCTGATTGTTGCCTACCACAACAATTTTGAGACTACAATGGGAGAGCAGAGCAGACACCATCCAGAACCACCAGAGGGCTGGCTGAGCAGATGCTCTACAACTAGAATAAAAGAGATGGGTACATGAGATGATGCTGATGCCAGTGACCCAAAGATCACACTCTAAGATCTACGGCTCAGGCGACACAATGGCAGCCTGGAACGTGCTCGGCGCAGTTCCCCCGGCGGTCTCCAGCTGAGGGGACTGCTCCACTCGCTGCCGAGCACGGACAGACGGGTCCCTGAGAGACATGGGGTGGGAGATTCCGCGTTTGCTGACCTCCGAGTCCTTCAAGAATCTCAATGCCCCGGAAGTGGCCAGGTGCTCACGCTCGGCGACTGGCCACCGCTGCAGACCCAAGGGCCGACGCAGCGACCCCGGACCAGCCCGCCACCGCGCACCAGGCACACCGGAGCTTCGCCGAGCCCGCAGCCCAACAAGTTCTGCGGCAGCCGCCCTGGAGCTCTGAGAAAATGGCCAAAGGAATTGCTGAGAGGGAATTGACCAACAGGACTTGGGATCAAGAAGACGAAACCCCGCTGGGTCCCGGGTCCTGGTGAGGCCGTGCGCCCCTGGGTCCGGGAGAGGCTGGGAACTGGGTCGGGGTGGAGCTGGGTCCCGGGTCTGGGTGAGGCCACATGCCCCTGGATCCGGGTAAGGCCACACCCCCCTGGGTCCAGGTGAGGCTGGGTCCCGGGTCCTGGTGGGGCCTCCCACCTGGGTCCGGGTGAGGCTATGCACCCCTAGGTCCGGGTGAGGCTGGATCCTGGGTCCGGTGGGGCCGTGTGCCCCTGGACCCGGGTGAGGCCACGCGACCCTGGGTCCGGGTGAAGCTGTATCCCGGGCCCGGGTGAGGCCGTGTGCCCCTGGATCTGGGAGAGGCTGGGTCCCGGGTCCGGGTGAGGCCTTGTGCACCTGGGTCTGGGTGAGGCCACGCACCCCTGGGTCTGGGAGAGGCCACGCGCCCCTGGGTCCGGGTGAGGCCACACGCCCCTGGGTCCGGGTGAGGCCACGCGCCCCTGGGTCCGGGTGAAGCTGTATCCCAGGCCTGGGTGAGGCCGTGTGCCCCTGGATCCGGGAGAGGCTGGGTCCTGGGTCCGGGTGAGGCCTTGTGCACCTGGGTCCGGGTGAGGCCACGCACCCCTGGGTCTGGGAGAGGCCACGCGCCCCTGGGTCTGGGTGAGGCCACACGCCCCTGGGTCTGGGTGAGGCCACGCGCCCCTGGGTCCGGGTGAGGCCATGCGCCCTTGGGTCCGGGTGAAGCTGGATCCTAGGTCTGGGTGAGGCCATATGCCCCTGGGTCCAGGAGAGGCTGGGTCCCGGGTCCGGGCGAGGCTGCGTGCCCCTGAGCTCAGGTGTGGTCACACACCCCTGGGTCTAGGTGAGGCCTCACGCCCCTGGGTCCGGGTGAGGCCTTGTGCCCCTGGATCCGGGTGAGGCCACGTGACCATGGGTCTGGGAGAGGCCACGCGCCCCTGGGTCCAGGTGAGGCCACACGCCCCTTTGTCTGGGAGAGGCCACGTGCCCCTGGGTCTGGGTGAGGCCATGTGCCCCTGGGTCTGGTTGAAGCTGGATCCCGGGTCCGGGTAAGGCCGTGTGACCCTGGATCCGAGTGAGGCTGGGTCCCAGGCCCGGGTGAAGCCGTGTTCCCCTGGATCTGGGTGAAGCTGGGTCCCAGGCCCGGGTGAGGCCACACGCCCCTGGGTCTGGGAGAGGCCACGCGCCCCTGGGTCCGGGTGAGGTCACGCGCCCCTGGATCCGGGTGAAGCTGGATCCCGGGTCTGGGTGAGGCCGTGTGCCCCTGGATCCAGGTGAGGCTGGGTCCTGTGTCCGGGTGAGGCTGCGCGCACCTGGTTCCGGGTGAGGCCACGCACCCCTGGGTCCAGGAGAGGCCACGTGTCCCTGGGTCTGGGTGAGGCCGTGTGCCCCTGGGTCCGGGTGAGGCCATGCGCCCCTGGGTCTGGGTGAAGCTGGATCCCGGGTCTGGGTGAGGTCGTGTGCCCCTGGATCCAGGTGAGGCCACGCACCCCTGGGTCCGGGTGAGGCCATGCGCCCCTGGGTCTGGGTGAGGCCGTGTGCCCCTTGATCCGGGTGAAGCTGGATCCCAGGTCCGGGTGAGGCCGTGTGTCCCTGGATCCGGATGAGGCTGGGTCCCGGGTCCTGGTGAGGCCGTGCGCCCCTGGGTCTGGGTGAGGCCGTGTGCCCCTTGATCCGGGTGAAGCTGGATCCCAGGTCCGGGTGAGGCCGTGTGTCCCTGGATCCGGATGAGGCTGGGTCCCGGGTCCGGGTGAGGCCGTGTGCCCCTGGGTCCGGGTGAGGCTGTGCGCCCCTGGGTCTGGGTGAGGCCATGTGCCCATGGGTCTGGTTGAGGCCACGCGCCCCTGGGTCCGGGTGAAGCTGGAGCATCCCGAGTCCGGGTGAGGCCATGTGCCCTTGGATCCAGGTGAGGCTGGGTCCCGGGTCCGGGTAAGGACGCACGCACCTGGGTCCAGGTGAGGCCACGTGCCCCCTGGGTATGAGTGAGGCCACGTGCCCCTGAGTCCGGGTGAAGCTGCGCCCCTGGGTCCGGCCGAGACCAAACCAGAAGGTGTTGGACCTGCATTACCACCATTTGTCCACCATCCAGAGCTGAGGGGTCAGTACCGACATGTACACATAAGGAACTGGTGGACATTGATATTGGGTCTCAAAAGAACTGTTGGTCCAGAAAGAAACTCACTACAGACTGATTCATTTGCCTCTCAGCATAACAATTATTTCTTGTCTCATTTTTGGTTCTTATAAGTATATCTCTAGTGACACATGATCTCCCTCATCTAGGGGAAATGATGAACAACATAGACTGATGAACAAGAACAGAACCAGAAAAAAGGAGGCATTGATCGGACGATCGGGCCTCAGAGGGAGGATAGGGGAGGGTTGGGGGAGGGGGGAGAGATCAACCAAAGGACTTGTGTGCATGCATATGAGCCTAACCAATGGTTAAGTTCAACAGGGGGTTGGGGCATCCATGGGGAGGGGTGTGGGATGGGAATGGGGGGATGAGGACAAATATGTGACACTTTAATCAATAAAGAAATTTTTAAAAAAAAGACCCCGAATAGCCACAGCAATCCTGAGAAAGAAGAATAAAGTAGGAGGGATCTCAATAAAAGATTTCAAGCTGTATTACGAAGCCACTATTCTCAAAACAGCCTGGTACTGGCACAAGAACAGACATATAGATCAATGGAATAGAATAGAAAATCCAGATATTGACCCAAACCACTATGCTCAATTAATATTTGACAAAGGAGGCATGAACATACAATGGAATAAAGACAGTCTCTTCAATAAATGGTGTTGGGAAAATTGGACAGATACATGCAAAAAAAATGAAACTAGACCACCAACTTACACCATATACAAAAATAAACTTAAAAAATTGATATAGGACCTAAACATAAGATGGGAAACCATTAAAATACTAGAGGAATCCACAGGCAGCAAAATCTCAGACATATGCCAAAAGAACTTCTTCACCGATACTGCCCCTAGGGCAATGGAAGCTAAAGAGAAAATAAACAAATGGGACTACATCAAAATAAAAAGCTTTTTTACAGCAAAAGAAAGTATCAACAAAACAACAGAAAGCCCACTGTATGGGAGAACATATTGCAAATGGTATCACTGATAAAGGTTTAATCTCCAACATCTACAGGCAGCTTATACAACTTAATAAAAGGAAGATAAATGATCCAATAAAAAAATGGGCAACGGACCTAAATAGAATCCTTTCCAAAGAAGACAGAAGGAAGGCCAAGAGACACATGAAAACATGCTCAGCGTCACTAATTATCCGAGAGATGCAAATCAAAAGAACAATGCGGTACCATCTCACACCTGTCAGAATGGCTATCATCAACAAATCAACAAATGACAAGTGTTGGAGAGGATGCGGAGAAAAAGGAACCCTCGTGCACTCCTGGTGGGAATGAAGACTGGTGCAGCCACTGTGGAGAACAGTATGGAGTTCCCTCAAAAAACTGAAAATGGAACTCCCATTTGACCCAGTAATCCCAGTCCTAGGAATATATCCTAAGAAACTGGGAACACCAATAAGAAAGGATATATGCACCCCTATGTTCATAGCAGCACAATTCACCATAGCTAAGATCTGGAAACAGCCTAGGTGCCCATCAGCAGATTACTGGATCAGAAAACTATGGTACATCTACACAATGGAATACTACGCTGCCATAAAAAAGAAGGAATTCTTACCATTTGTAGCAACCTGGATGGAATTGGAGAACATTGTGCTGAGTGAAATAAGCCAGTCAATGAAAGAAAAATACCACATGATCTCACTCATTTATGGATAATAAAGAACATTATAAACTGTTGAACAAAAAGATAGATACAGAGGCAGTAAAGCATCAAACAGTCTGTCAAATTACAGCAGAAGGCTAGGGAGAGTTGGGGAAGATAAGAGATCAACCGAAGAACTTGTATGCATGCATATAAGCATAACCAATGGATGCAAAACTCTGGGGGGTGAGGGCATATATGGGAGTGGGGTGGGGGGGGCAATGGTAAGATATGTACACAAATAATACCTTAATTAAAAAAATGAAAAAAATGAAATCAGCCCCCTAAAAAAATAAATAAATAAAATAAAATAAAGTGTGACTCTTTCTTTTGCTTGAACACTTAGAAGCCACTGTAGGGTTATTAATTGGTCTAATTTCAATATTATTGTGTCTCAGGGAATAGAGAGTCCCAAGGAGAAGGAGATGGGAACAGCCAGTTGGTGGAGCAGTCAGAACACATAAAACATTTATGAATTAAGTTTGCTATCTTATATGAATATGGTTCATGGCTCCCCAAAATAATTACAATAATAGCATCAAAGATCACTTATCACAAATCACCATGACAAATATAATAATAATGATAAAGTTTGAAATATTATGAGAATTACAATGTGACACAGAGACATGAAGACAGCAAACACTGTTGGAAAAATACCACTGATAGACTTGTTCCATAGCTCCTGTAATCTCCTAGGTCTCTATTTTCTGCTGATAGAATTTTCTTATTTAATTTTGTTATTTTCAAGATCTACTTTGGCTTGGCTACATACAGTATCATACCTTCCCATTAGCCTGTAAAATCATATTGGGATGAGAGTAGGGTACCAACCATTTAACACCTAATAGATTTCATCTTGAAAATTACAGAAAACTCCTTATTTGGGGGGCTTATGGGTGCACAAAATAAGTAATTCATCGTAGCCTAATGGAAAGAATGTGGACCTTTTTTTTTTTTTTCTCAATCCCCCTCCCTCACACCCAGCAGCCCTCCCCCGCCCCAACAGCTTTCATCTTGTTCTCTATCTGTGATTTTGTCACTATTTTGCCTATTAGTTCATTCCATTCATTAGATTCCAGGAATGTGGACCTTTCAATAAGGACTGGAATCCTAGCACTACTATTTACTATCTAGGGGACATTAGGCATGTTACTTCACTTTTCTTTGGGCTGTGTTCTTTTGTTTTGTTTGCTTTTCAATTGTTTGGTTTTTGTGTGTTTTTTAGCATGTAAGAAAGTGAGCAATTAACCTCAAAAATTCTAAGATTAAAAGATAAACATATGTAACTTTGCCTAGAATAGTGCCTGGCACATAGTAGGTATTCAATGCAGAGTAGCTATTATCTTAATATCTTACATTTGTGTAACACTTCTCATTTTAAAAAGCCTCCTTCCATACCTCCTCTCTCTCTCTCTCTCTCTCTCTCTCTCTCTCTCTCTCTCTCTCTCTCTCTCTCTCTCCATATATATATATATACCCATATGTCTATATTAGACATTGGTGCCCTAAGAATCAAGTTAAACTGCTCAACTTGGCACTTATATTTAGGCACTGACTATTCATCTTGAACCTAGCCTTGCTTCCATGCTTCCTATCCTTTCAGAAGCCAGTCTGTTCTCCTATAGATTCTTTTCCTGGGTTTTTACTTAGCAAGTGCTAAACAGGTAAGAGAGGTGCTTAAATTGTAACAATAGGCTGTTTACTTTTTATTTTTTAGCCCAGGATTAGTTTTCCTAAGTTATTTAGAGGAAAGTCTTTGAAATGGGTTAATTTGTAGCTTTTATCAATATTTGAAGACCCTGAAACTCTTAGGACATTGTACTACCCAACACCTAGGAGTGTACCTGTGAGTCTGGCCCAGCTCTGAGGAGGAGGGATAAGGCCATTTAATGGCACTTTGCTGTTATACTGCATTTGTAAAAAACAGAGCTCTTATTTCTCAAAAATGGTGTTCTAATTATAGATAGTATTTTTTTTAATATATTTTATTGATTTTTCACAGAGAGGAAGGGAGAGGGATAGAGAGTTAGAAACATCGATGAGAGAGAAACATCAATCAGCTGCCTCTTGCATACCCCCTACTGGGGATGTGCCCGCAACCAAGGTACATGCCCTTGACCGGAATCGAACCTGGGACCCTTGAGTCCGCAGGCCGACGCTCTAGCCACTGAGCCAAACCGGTTTCGGCAATTATAGATAGTATTAATTCTTGGTTTTTGTTAACTGTTGTATCCCCAGCACTTAGACTAGTGCCTGGCACATATCAGGAACTCTATGAATATTTGTTGAATGGATGTAATACTTAAATAAGCCAAAACCAATAGTATCCTCTCAATGTAATCTAGTGGTGTGGAGTGTGGGGATAGCTGCAGCTAGTTTGGGAAAGTTATTATAACTTTATAGTGTTCCAAATCCTGTCTCAGTTCGCTTTTCCAAGAGCCAAGATTAAATCCTAAAAGTGCCAGACTCTCCCAGGCTCAGATCCTTAAATTTGTTCTCTAATTCTGACGAGGAAATGCATATATGGGCACAGTCAATAAACTGTTTGGCTAGAAGCTAGATCAAATGGAAAACACGAGTGTGATGGACAAATATGGCAGTTTAGTAATAAAAAAGAACCCTAGGCCCTGACTGTGTTACCTTGGATAAGTCATTCTATCACTCTGAGGTTCAGTCTCCTTCCCTGTTTAATAAAGGTAAATGGCCACGCTACCACACATAGTTGTTTGGAAGCTATGAGAACCTGTAAAGACATTACCAAAGATTTTCTCTTTTTAATTTATTTCTTTTGTTTATTGATTGAATTTATTGGAGTGGCATTGGTTCGCAAAACCATACAGATTTCAAATGTACAACTCAATAAAACATCATCTGCCCACTGCATCATGTGCCCATTGCCCCAAGCAAAGTCTCTTTCTCTCTCTATACCCCCTTTTATATTCTACTCTGCCCAAAACTGAATCTGTGACTACACTGTGCTCCTGATGTGACATGTAGCAATGTTTCTATGGAATATGCAGTCTGTTTCTAGTCTACTTGGTGACTTGAGTGGTGGAACTGACATCATTGCAGGGGATAGATGCAAATGACATTCTAAAAGCAACAAGGTTTTCTATATTTGAATGAAAAATTCCTCTCATGAAGTGAGAGCCTCCCCATATGCTCATCCACCCATCAGTAGCCAAAGACTTTACTGCAAAAATGAATATTCCATGTTAATTTTGTGCCATCTTGCTCCCTTACAGCAAGAATTTTTATCTTCTTATTATTGCTTCATGGATTTATGCAAATATTTCTTTGCCAGCCATTAAATGCAGACCCTTTCTGCCTTCAAAACCCTGCTTAAAACTCATCTTTGGAGTATCTTTAATCCATTAACAAAGAGTTGCTAAGCACCTACTTGAGGTAGGCCCTGTTGGGGCTAAGACAGGTCTCTCCTTTCTTTGAGGAGAACTGGCTATAATCTGGGGGAAATGGGACCCTCGCACAGAATGGGGGAATAATTAGCAATTGTGAGTCCCAAATATTGAGTGCCAGAGGACTTGAATAGACAGTATCCTAGTGGGAGAATTGTGGGAAGGCAGGGTCAGGAGAAGGAACTTGAGCTGGGCATTGAAGAATGTGCTGATTTTACTAGTAAATAGGCAAAGGGGAAGAGAAAGGGAAGTAATGTCAGCAAAAGGCAAAGAGGCAGGAATGTAGATGTTTATTCTAGACAATGAGAGCTGAAGTTATGCAGAGGCAGAATTTTGTCGAGCCCTAGCAACAACACAGCTGAAATGGGAGTTTAGGGCCAGATTGGAGGACCTCGAATGTCAGGTTAAGGAGGTGGGTTACTGTTCTGTATTCAGTGGGAAGTTATTAAGGGTTACCGTACAAAAGAATCACCTGATGGGACCCAAATTTAAGCATGTTCATCTAACCACAATATGCCCAGTGGCCTTGGAGTTGGGTCAAAAAGGTGATGGCAGCATCAGCCAGGCTGGTGGAAGAAGAATCTCTGACTTAGAAATAGGAAGATGGCTGCCGAAGGGAAGGCAGGCTGCAAGATAGTGTGTGAGTGAGATAACGAAAAGAGAGTGTGTGGATGTACGGGGAGTGTCTATTTATGAGTGTGGGACAGCTATATTCCAAGGGACTGTTGGTGACTGCCGGCCCGGGCTCCCCTGACTGTGCAGCCTCCACTGTTGGTTCAATCTCTCCTGGAGCGACCGGTTCTGCCGCAGAGACCACACCATCTTGAAGGGGAGAGTGCCTGTGATCAGAAGCCTAGCCTTACCTTCAATCGGGAAGAATCAGATACCTCTTGGGACCCTGCAACCACAACACCCAGGGATCAGCAACGAGCCCACAAACACCTGGTCTCAAGCAGCGGGAATATGCGGACCCAGAGGAGCTCTGCACCGTCTCACAGAGAGGTCAGATTTCGCCCAGAGAAAGGTGAGAACTGCGATCCTGGCTGAAGGGAGAAATGCATGCACCAGGATCTAGAGGTTCAGAGGAAGTCTGTGCCCCACAAAATCTGTGGATGTAGGGACCAGCATAGTGTGCGAATGAGGAAGAGGGTCCACAGGGCTGCCGACAGAAGGGAACTCTAGAAATCAACCCATAGCTGGGCTGGGCACAAAAAGGCAGCCTGAAGCTTTAGCAGTAAACTGGCTGCGCTGTGCCCGGGGAAAAGACTTGCACAGAGACCTGAGCACAGTTGCACCCAGTGCTGGAGATAAAAAGTTGCGAGTTTGCACACTTACTCTGGCTCTTTTTTCTCTTTAAATCATTGCTTTTGATTACTAAGCCAAGTACATAGGATCACCCAATTAAAAACACTCTCAGAGACTGCAGGGGAAAGTTGTTTTTGTGGAACCTGGGGATCAGAATGGGAAGAAATGATCAGAAAACCAGCTCTGGGGCAGTCCATACCCCCAAACCAGTATTGAGTGCAGCAGGGAAAACAAATTCTAAATACTGGATAGAGAGGACTTATAGCCCCGGATGTAAATACAGAAACAATGCTACCAAGAGTTGAATCACAAACTGACTCTTGTGTAAATACAAACACAGGCAGGTTGAGTAACAAAGAAATACTGCCTGCTTGAAAACAAGATTGTGGCTTACGACACAGAGAAGCTGTGGAATGCAGGGAAATTCAATACTGTCCTGACTACCTGACAGGAAACAGGTGTGCAAAACAGAAGAGTAGAGGAAGTGAATGACCTTCACTACTGCACATTTTTAATTTTTATTGTTTACTTAAGAAACTAAATATTTTTTTCAGTTGATTTTACCTTTTTAATTATTATATTTTTATTTTTAATCAGTATTATTACTACTATTATTTTACCTTTTTTAAAGTTTCATTTTATTTTCTCTTTATTTTATTTTATTTTGGGATTAGTGTTCTACATTCTATTTTCATTTTTCCTTTAACATCATTTCACTATATCTCAACTTTACCTTTATGCCAACACTCTCTTGCTCACTTTTCCCCTTTTGTTGTCCTGTGTCTCTTACCCTATTCCTGCCTTAGATTTTCCCTATTCCTTCTTTTTACCCCTGTTAAAAATTCATCTTACTTATATATCTAACTAGATGCCCAGTGCACAAAATTCATGCACTGGGGGCGGGGGTGTCTCTCAGCCCAGCCTGCACCCTCTCCAAACTGGGACCCCTCAACCGGGCATAAACCGGCAGTTGGACATCCCTCTCAAATTCGGGACTACTGGCCACCAACAGCTCACCTGCCTGCCAGCCTGATAACCCCCTAACCACACCCCTGCCAGCCCAGTTGTCCCCAACTGCACTCCCCTGCTGACCCGGTCACCCACAACTGCCCTCCCCTGCAGGCCTGGTCCCCCCCAACTGCCATCCCCTGCTGGCCCAGTCACCCCTAACTGCCCTCCCCTGCAGACCTGGTTGCCCCTAACTGCCCTTCCTTCCCTGCAGGCCTGTTACCCCCAACTGCCCTCCCTCCCCTGCAGGCCAGGTTGCCCCCAACTCCCCTCCCCTGCTGGTCTGGTCACTCCTAACTGCCCCCCCCCGCTGGCCTGATCACCCACAACGGCCTGCCCTGCCGGCCATCTTGTGGTGGGCATCTGGTGACCACATGGGGGCAGCCATCTTGTGACCACATGGGGTGGCGATCTTGTGCAAGGGTGTGATGGTCAATTAGCATATTACCTCTTTATTATATAGGATTTCTGATCCCCTGCTCCAAATCCATACACACGTCTCTCTTCTCTTTCTTCATTATACAAATTTTTTCTCTCTTCCCTTTTTTGTTGTTTTTTTTTAAAAATTCATGTTTTTTGTTTTATTTTGTTTTGTTTTGCCCTTCTTTCATTGTGTCCTATTGTTGTTGTTAGTTTGATTTTTTATTAGATTGGTTTTTTTTTGTTTCTTTGTGTGATTGTTTCCCTCCCTCTTTCTCTCTCTCTTTTTTTTTGCTTTGGTTTTTCCTATCCTTGCTTGTTATTAGTTGTTGTTAGTAGTTTGCATTCATATCTGGGTGTTAGTTGCTTGCATTTTTTTGGATTAGTTGTTGTTCCATTGGAGTTTTCTCCCCATATACATAGTTCTTTCCTCCTTTTTTATAATCTTTCTTTTCTCTCTTACTTTTTTTTTCTTTTCTCAATATCATTTTTGCACTCTTTTTTTAATCCCCTAATTCTCTTTTCTCTGGTGGTCACCTTTATTTGGAGTTATTAGTATCGTGAAAACATTTGTGTTTAGCGCCTCGTGCCCTGTTGTTTTGTATTTTATGCCTTTAAATCAATGCAGGAGAGAGAGAGCTACATAACCAAACACCTGGAGAGGAGAGATCATGGGGAGACAAAGAAACAGCCCCCATATGAAAGAAATGGAGGCATCACCAGAAAAGGAAGTAAACGAAATGGAGGCAAGGAACATGTCAGAGAAAGAATACAGAGAAATAGTCATAAGGTTGCTAAAAAGATTGGAAGACAAATTCAACAATATGTGTTAGAACCAAGAGGAAATGAAGAAGAAACAAGAAGAAATGAAAAATGACATCACTGCAATAAAGAACTCAAAAGAAAGCATCAACAGTAGACTAGAAGAATTGGAAGACCACATCAGTGAGCTAGAAGATAATGTAGGAAAAAATACCCAAGCAGAGCAGCATCTAGTAAAAAAGCTTAAAAAAACAAGAGGAGAGCCTAAGGGAACTTTGGGACAACATGAAACAAAACAACATCTGCATAATAGGGGTGCCAGAAGGAAAGGAAACTGAGCAAGGAATAGAAAACCTGTTTGAAGAAATAATGACAGAAAACTACCCAGATATAGGGAAGAAAAAACTCACACAAGTCCAAGAAGCTCACAGAGTCCCAAGCAAAATGAATCCCAAAAGACCAATGCTAAAGCACAATATATTAAATTGGAAAACAATAACGACAAAGTAAGAATCTTAAAAGTGGTGAGAGAGAGACAGAAAGTTACCTACAAAGGATCCCCCATCAGACTAGCGACTGATATCTCAACAGAAACACATCAGGCCAGAAGGGAATGGAATGAAATATACAAAGTCATGCAAAGGAAGGATCTTTAATCCAAGAATACCATACCCAGCAAGGCTATAAATCAAAATTGAGGGTGAAATCAGGAGCTTCACCGACAAAAAAGGACTAAGAGAGTTTATCACCACCAAACCAGCAATGCAAGAAGTGCTAAAGGGAATAATGAGGAAAGATGGCGACCAGCAAGAAGGTAGGGAGAGAGAGAGTGTGAGTGAGGAACCCATAGAGGAGAGTGTAGACGTGTAGACGTGTGTGGTGTGTGTGTGGGTATGAGCTAGGGTCAGTTAGATTCTGCAGGGCTTCCAAGGGGCTGCCTAACCGGGCAGTCCTAGACGGAGCCCCGCGCACAAAGCGGACACTTCTCGGCGGCTGGTGCGGACGCGGAGACCACGCCATCTTGAGAAACAGAGCTGCCTGAGACTCGGATCCTGGCTTCTGACACAAACCAGGACCCTGCAGCCACTGGGGACAGAGAACTGCTATCACAGCTTCAGTGGAAGAAACAACAAGAATCCAGACTTCCGGGCAGATTCCCGTGAGTCAAAGAGCCTATCCCCCTCCCCGCAGGCGCACGCGGATAGCGCCATAGTAACTAATAGACACGCCCCTCGCTCAAGCTGCAGAGCTTTGCGCAGGGACGCGCGCTCCGACTTAGGGAATTTGGCGCACAGGACAGAAGCAGCTCACCTTCGGGGAAATCTGTCAGTGCGCACAGAGGGCTCCCCTTTGGGGAATTGGGGGGAATTTGGCTTGCGGGTCACAGCTCCCCTTCGGGGAATATTAGAGCGTGCACAGAGGGGCTTCCCCTTGGGGAATTTGGTGCGCAGGATGGACTCCGCCCCTCTTCGGGGATTCTGGGAGAGTGCACAAAGGCAGCTCACCTTCAGGGATTTGAGAGTGTGCGCCCTAGCCGGTTTGGCTCAGTAGAGAGAGCACACACAGGACACAGCTCCACTTCAGGGAATTTGGCACGCCGGACACAGCTGCCTGGGATCCCTGACTCACAGCGCATTCACACTAAGAGCCAACGACCCCAATTGTTGGTGCATGCACACACAGGGACCCTGATTCTCAACGAGAAACTGCACAAGGCAACAGAGACTCTGACACTCGATTCTTGGTGCAGATACAGGGAAACTCTGACTCCTGGCACATGCTAAGGATCTCATTTTTGGCACATACCAACAGTGTGGTGCTGACAGGGCCCCTGATTCTAAGTGTGCACACGAGACCACATGGAACACTGGGGACACTGACCCTGGGCAAGTCTGGTTCCCACCAACCAAAGGCAGCCACATGTCCTAGTGTCAGAGCACTTCAGTGAAACTCGGGTGGAGCGAAGTCCCCACAGCGCACGGCCGAGGTCCACACAAACGGAAGCTTGAGCTTTCTGGTGATAGCCAGAATGGGGAAACGAAATAACTCACAGAGGAAAGAAAATGTGGAGTCGCCAAGAAAGGAAATTAGTGAAACTGAAGCTTGCAACATGACCGAAAAGGAGTTCAGAGCAATGGTCGTGGAATTTATACATCGGATGGATGAGAAAATCAACAACTTATGCAAGAATCAGGAAGAAATGAAAAGTGATATAGCTACAATCAAAAACACCATGGAAAGTTTCAACAGTAGACTACAAGAAGCAGAGGACCGAATTAGTGAGTTAGAAGATCAGGTACAGAAACAAGCTCAATCTGAACAGCAATTGGAGAAAAAAGTTAAAAAGCAGGAGGAAAGCCTAAGGGAGCTTCGGGACAACATGTAGCAAAGTAACATGCGTATAATAGGGCTGCCAGAAGGACAAGAAGAGCAGCAGGGATTAGAAAATCTATTTGAAGAAATAATGACAGAAAACTTCCCGGATATGGGAAAGATAAAAGTTACGCAAGTACAGAGAGTCCCAAGCAGGATCAACCCCAAAAGACCCACACCAAGACATGTCATAATCTCAATGGCAAATATAAATGATAAAGAGAGAATCTTAAAGGCAGCAAGAGAGAGACAGAGAGTTACCTACAAAGGAACACCCATCAGATTGTCAAATGATTACTCAACAGAAACACAACAAGCTAGAAGTGAATGGAAGGAGGTATACAAAGTGTTGCAAAGCAAAGGACTGAATCCAAGAATACTATATCCAGCCAGACTATCAATCAAAATTGAAGGGGAAATCAGGAGCTTTGCAGACAAAAAAAGACTCAGGGAGTTTATCACCACCAAACCAGCAATGCAAGAATTGCTAAAGGGAATACTGTAAAAAGAAGAAATAAACAGGTAAGAAGGAATACAGACACAAAAATAGATATGACTACAAACAAATACCTTTCAGTAATAACTTTAAATGTAAACGGACTAAATGCTCCAATCAAAAGACATCGAGTGGCTGAATGGATAAAAAAGCATGACCCATATATATGCTGTCAAAAAGAGACCCACCTCAGAACAAGAGACTCACACAGATTGAAAGTGAAGGGATGGAAAAATATCTTCCAGGCAAATGGAAATGAAAAAAAAGCTGGGGTAGCAATACTTATATCTGACAAATTAGACCTCAAAGTAAATGCCATAACAAGAGATAAGGAAGGCCACTTCATAATACTAAAGGGAGAAATCCAACAAGAAGAAATAATTCTGGTAAACATATACGCTCCCAATATAGGAGCACCCAAATACATAAAAAAACTCCTGGAAGATATCAAGGGAGAGATTAATAGCAATACAATCATAGTAGGAGACTTTAATACCCCACTATCACCATTGGACAAATCCTCTAAACAAAAAATCAGCAAAGAAACAGCAATCCTAAATGACTCACTAGACCAGATGGAATTAATTGACATCTTCAGAACATTTCACCCCAAAGCCACAGAATATACATTCTTCTCAAGTGCACATGGGTCATTTTCAAAGATAGACCATATGCTGGGTCACAGGCAAAGTCTCTTCAAATTCAAGAAGATAGAAATTATATCAAGCATCTTCTCAGATCACAGTGGCATAAAACTGGAAATCAACTACAATAAATACAATCCAAAGAAATCAAACACATGGAGACTAAACAGCATGCTATTAAACAAGAACTGGGTCACCAGAGAGATCAAGGAATAAATAAAAAACAACATGGCAACAAATGACAATGAAAACACAACAATCCAAAATCTATGGGACACAGCGAAAGCAGTCTTGAGAGGGAAGTTCATAGCTCTACAAGCCTATTGCAAAAAACAAGAAACAATGGTAATAAATTACCTAACACTACAACTCAAAGAGCTAGAAAAAGAGCAGCAAGAAAAGCCCAGTGTAACCAGAAGGAAGGAAATAACAAAGATCAGAGCGGAGATAAATGACATAGAGACCAAAGAAACAATACAAAAGATCAACAAAACCAAGAGCTGGTCCTTTGAAAAGATAAACAGGATTGATGGACCTCTAGCCAGGCTCACCAAGAAGCAAAGAGGGAGGACCCAAGTAAACAAAATCAGAAATGAAAGAGGTGAAATAACAACAGACCCCACTGAGATACAAAGGATTGTTACAAAATACTACAAACAGCTCTATTCCAACAAACTGGACAACCTGGAGGAAATGGACATATTCCTAGAAAAATACAAGCTTCCAAAAATCAATCAAGAAGAATCTCAACAGCTCAATAGGCCAATAACTATGGATGAAATTGAAGAAGTCATCAAAAAGCTTCTGGCAAACAAAAGCCCGGGGCCTGACGGCTTCACAGGAGAGTTCTACCAAACGTTCAAGGAAGAACTAAAACCTATCCTCCTCAGACTATTCCAAAAAATTCAAGAGGAAGGAACACTTCCAAGCTCCTTCTA
Source organism: Ia io (assembly GCA_025583905.1). Taxonomy (NCBI): domain Eukaryota; kingdom Metazoa; phylum Chordata; class Mammalia; order Chiroptera; family Vespertilionidae; genus Ia; species Ia io. The sequence continues at coordinate 54,977,435 of JAJQQW010000001.1, forward strand.
TGAAGCCAGCATCACCCTAATACCAAAACCAGATAAAGACAACACAATGAAAGAGAATTACAGATCCATCGCTCCAAAAAAATTAAAATACCTAGGAATAAACTTAACTAAGGAGGTAAAAGACCTATACACGGAAAACTACAGGACACTGAAAAAAGAGATAGAGGAAGACGTAAACAGATGGAAGAACATACCATGTTCATGGATTGGTAGAATCAATATCACTAAAATGTCCATACTACCCAAAGCAATCTATAGATTCAATGCACTCCCCATTAAAATACCAATGGCATATTTCACAGACCTTGAAAGAACTCTCCAAAAATTCATCTGGAATAAAAAAAGACCCCGAATAGCCACAGCAATCCTGAGAAAGAAGAATAAAGTAGGAGGGATCTCAATACCAGATTTCAAGCTGTATTACAAAGCCACTATTCTCAAAACAGCCTGGTACTGGCACAAGAACAGACATATAGATCAATGGAATAGAATAGAGAATCCAGATATTGATCCAAACCACTATGCTCAATTAATATTTGACAAAGGAGACATGAACATACAATGGAATAAAGACAGTCTCTTCAATAAATGGTGTTGGGAAAATTGGACAGACACATGCAAAAAAATGAAGCTAGATCACCAACTTACACCATACACAAAAATAAACTCAAAATGGATACAGGACTTAAACATAAGACGGGAAACCATAAAAATACTAGAGGAATCCACAGGCAGCAAAATCTCAGACATATGTCAAAAGAACTTCTTCACTGATACTGCCCCTAGGGCAATGGAAGCTAAAGAGAAAATAAACCAATGGGACTACATCAAAATAAAAAGCTTTTTTACAGCAAAAGAAACTATCAACAAAACAACAAGAAAGCCCACTGCATGGGAGAACATATTTGCAAATGGCATCACTGATAAAGGTTTAATCTCCAACATCTACAGGCAGCTTATACAACTTAATAAAAGGAAGATAAATGATCCAATAAAAAAATGGGCAACGGACCTAAATAGAATCTTTTCAGAAGAAGACAGAAGGAAGGCCAAGAGACACATGAAAACATGCTCAGCGTCACTAATTATCCGAGAGATGCAAATCAAAACAACAATGCGCTATCATCTCACACCTGTCAGAATGGCTATCATCAACAAATCAACAAACGACAAGTGTTGGCGAGGATGCGGAGAAAAAGGAACCCTCGTACACTGCTGGTGGGAATGCAGACTGGTGCAGCCACTGTGGAGAACAGTATGGAGTTCCCTCAAAAAACTGGAAATGGAACTCCCATTTGACCCAGTAATCCCACTCCTAGGAATATATCCTAAGAAACTGGGAACACCAATAAGAAAGGAAATATGCACCCCTATGTTCATAGCAGCACAATTTACAATAGCTAAGATCTGGAAACAGCCTAGGTGCCCATCAGCAGATGACTGGATCAGAAAACTATGGTACATCTACACAATGGAATATTATGCTGCCATAAAAAAGAAGGAATTCTTACCATTTGCAGCAACCTGGATGGAATTGGAGAACATTATGTTAAGTGAAATAAGCCAGTCAATGAAAGAAAAATACCACATGATCTCACTCATTTATGGATAATAAAGAACATTAAAAACTTGAACAAAAGGATAGATACAGAGGCAGTAAAGCATCAAACAGTCTGTCAAATTACAGCAGGAAGTTTAGGGAGAGGTGGGGAAGATAAGAGATCAATCAAAGGACTTTTATGCATGCATATAAGCATAACCAATGGACTCAAAACTCTGGGGGGTGAGGGTATATATGGGAGTGGGGTGGGGGGGGCAATGGTAAGATATGTACACATATAATACCTTAATAAAAAAATTGGAAAAAAATAAAATAAAATAAAAAAATAAAAAATAAAAACAATAAAAAAAAAGAAGTGCTAAAGGGTCTGCTGTAAAAAGAAGAAGTAGGAAGCGAAGAAGGAACACAGCATAGAAAATAAAAATGGCAACAAACATGTACCTATCTTATCTAATAAAAGAGCAATATGCAAATTAACCATCACTCTGCTACACCCACAAGCCACGCCCACCTGTCACGCACACCAGCCAATCAGGAGCAAATATGCAAATAAACCCAACCAAGATGGCTGTGGCCACAGAGAGCAGGAGGGAGGCTTGGGTTTCCCCGGCAATGGAGGAAGCCAAGCTTTCCACATGCCCTTGCAGGCCTAAGCCTCCACTCCAGGCTACAAAGTTTCAATGATAGAAGATACATAAATCAAAACAGAAATGGCAGCAGCCACGGAGCTGGAAAAAGCAGGAGGCTAGGGTTGCCCCCAGCAATGGAGGAAGCCAAGCTTTCCACACACCCTGGCCGGCCCAGGCCTCTGCTAAAGGCTACAAATTTTCAATTATAGAAGGTAAATAAATTCCAATAGAAATGGCTGCGGCCACGGAGCAAGCAGAATGCTTGGCTCCACTCCAGGCTACAAAGTTTCAATTGTAGAAGATAAATAAACCCCAGATACCAGGGCCTCTGCTTGGGTCGTCAGGGGGTGTGGCCGGCCTGCAAACCACCACAGGCCCCTCACCCAGGCTGCCCAATGCTCCAAGGGAACCCCCACCCTGATCCAGGATTACCTTCAGGGCAAACCAGCTGGACCCCACCCATGCACCAGGCCTCTTTCTTATATAATAAAAAAGTAATATGCAGATTGACCATCACTCCAACACACAAGATGGCTGCCCCCATGTGGTCAAAGATCCTGCCTCCATGTGGACACAAGATGGCAACCACAAGATGACCAGCAGGGGAGGGCAGTCGGGAGGGACCAGGCTTGCAAGGGATGGCAGATGTGGGTGATCAGGCCAGCAGGGGAGGGCAGTTCAGAGGGACCAGGCCTGCAAGGGAAGACAGTTGGGGCAAGAAAACCTGCAGGGGAGGGCAGTTAGGGGTGATCAAGCCGGCAGAGGAGGGAAGTTGGGAGCTACCAGGCCTGCAGGAAGGGCAGTTGGGAGGGACCCAGGCTGGCAGGGGAGGGCAGGTAGGGGTGACCAGGCCTGCAGGGGAGGGCAGTTAGGGGCAAAAAGGCTGGTAGGGGAGCAGTTAGGCATTAATGAGGCTCGCAGGGGAGTGGTTAGTGGGTGATCAGGCTGGCAGGAAGAAGTGGTTAGGGGCAATCAGGAAGGCAGGCAGGCAAGCAGCTGGGAGCAAGCAGTCCTGGATTGTGAGAGAGATGTCTGACTGCCCATTTAGGCCTGATCCCACCGGGCAGTAGGACATCCCTCGAGGGGTCCCAGATTAGAGAGAGTGCAGGCTGGGCTGAGGGACACCCCCTCCCCCCGTGCACGAATTTTGTGCACCGGGCCTCTAATCAATAATAACTTTAAATGTAAATGGATTAAAGGCCCCAATCAAAGGACAGGGTACCTGAGTGGATAAAAAAACATGACCCATATATCTGCTGTCTACAGGAAATCCAACTTAGAAAAAAGGACTCACAGAGACTGATGGTGAAGGGATGGAAAAAGGTATTTCAGGCGAATGGAAATGAAAATAAAGCTGGGGTAGAAATAATTATATCTGACAAATTAGATCTCAAAGTGAAGGACATAACAAGAGATAAGGAAGGCCACTTCATAATACTAAAAGGAGCAATCCAACAAGAAGTTATAACTCTGGTAAAAATATACGCACCCAATACAGGAGCACCCAAATACATAAAAAAAAAAAGCTTCTGGAGGATATCAAGGGAGAGATTGACAGCAATACAGTCATAGTAGGGGACTGTAATGCCCCACTACCACCATTGGACAAATCGACTAAACAAAAAATCAGCAAAGAAACATCAATCCTAAATGACACACTAGATCAGACATAATTAATTGACATCTTCAGAATATTGCACCCCAAAGTCACAGTATATATACTCTTCTCAAGTGCACATGGGTCATTTTCAAAGATAGACCATACGTTGGGACACGAGCAAAGTTTCCTCAAATTCATGAAGATAGAAATCATATCAAGCATCTTCTCAGATCACAATGGCATAAAACTAGAAATGAACTACAATAAAAACAATTTAAAAAATCAAACACCTGGAGGATAAATAGCATGCTATTAAACAATGACTGGGCTACGAGAGATCAAAGAAGAAATAAAAAGCATCATGGCAACAAACGACAATGGAAACACAACAATCCAAAATCTATGGGACATAGTAAAAGCAGTCTTGAGAGGGAAGTTCATATCTCTACAGGCCTACCTCAAAAAACAAGAAACAATGTTAATAAATTACCTGACCCTACAACTCAAATAGTTAGAAATAGTGCAACAAGAAAAGCCCAGCATAAGCAGAGGGAAGAAAATAATAAAGATCAGAGTGGAGATAAGCAACATAGAGACCAAAAACAATGCAAAAGATCAACAAAATCAGGAGCTGGTACTTTGAAAGTATAAAAAAGATTGATGAACCTCTAGCCAGGCTCACCAAGAAGAAAAGAGAGAGGACCCAAATAAACAAAATCAGAAATAAAAGAGGTGAAGTAACAACCGATCCCACAGAAGTACAAAGGATTATGAAAAAATACTATGAACGACACTATTCCAACAAAATGGACAACCTGGATGAAATGGACATATTTTTAGAAAAATAGAAGCTCCCAAAACTAAACCAAGAAGAATTTAAAAAACTGAATAGGCCGATAACTTCTGAAGAAATTGAAACAGCGATCAAAAATCTTCCAGCTATCTAGAGCCCTGGTATGGACCACTTACAGGGGAGTTCTACCAAGCATTCAAAGAAGAACTAAAACCTATCCTCCTCAGACTATTCCAAACAATTCAAGAGGAAGGCACACTTCCAAGCTATTTCTATGAAGCCAGCATTACCCTAATCACAAAACTAGATAAAGACACAACAAAAAAAGAGAACTACAGGCCAATATCCTTGATGAACATAGATGCTAAAATCCTCAACAAAATTCTAGCAAGTCAGATTCAGCAATACATTAGAAAGAGCATACACCATGACCAAGTGGGATTTATGCTGGTGATGCAAGGATGGTACAATATCCGCAAATCAATAAATGTGATACATCACATAAACAAACTGAGAGACAAAAATCACATAATCATATCAATTGATGCAGCAAAAACATTTGACAATATCCAACACCCTTTCTTGATAAAAACTCTCAGCAAAGGGGGAATAGAGGGATCATACTTAAAAATAATAAAAGCCCTTTATGACAAACCTACAGCCAACATCATACTCAATGGGCAAAAACTAAACTCATTTCCCCCAAGAACAGGAACAAGACAAGGATGCCCACTTTCACCACTCCTGCTTGACATAGTACTTGAAGTACTAGCCATAGCGATTAGACAAGAAGAAGAAATAAAAGGTATCCAAATTGGAAAAGAAGAAGTAAAACTGTCCTTATTCGCAGATGACATGATACTATACATAGAAAACCCTAAGGACTCCATCAAAAAACTACTACACCTAATAAATGAATTTGGCAATGTAGCAGGATACAAAATTAACACCCAGAAATCTATGGCCTTTTTATACCCCAATGAACTCACAGAAAGAGAAATGAAAGAACATTCCCATTTACCATTGCACCAAAAAAATTAAGATACCTAGAAATAAAGGTAACTAAGGACGGAAAAGACCTGTACTCGGAAAACTACAGGACATCGAAAAAAGATATAGAGGAGGGGACGAAAAAGATGGCGACAGGCAGGAAGGTAGGGAGAGAGAGTGTGTGAGTGAGGAACACATAGAGGAGAGTGTAGACGTGTGTGGTGTGTGTGTGTATGAGCTAGGGTCAGTTAGATTCTGCAGGTCTTCCAAGGGGCTGCCTAACTGGGCAGTCCTAGATGGCGGAGCTCCTCGCACAAAGCGGACACTTCTCGGCGGCTGGTGCGGACGCGGAGACCACGCCATCTTGAGAAACAGAGCTGCCTGAGACTCGGATCCTGGCTTCTAACACAAACCAGGACCCTGCAGCCACTGGGGACAGAGAACTGCTATCCCAGCGTCAGACCAACAAAGAACAAGAATCCAGACTTCCAGGCAGATTTCCGTGAGTCAAAGAGCCTATCCCCCACCCCGCAGGTGCGTGGATAGGGCCATAGTAACTGATAGACCCGCTCCTCTCCCAAGCTGCAGAGCTTTGCGCAGGGACATGCTAGCCTTTACGGAAGGTGGCACGAGGGACAGAAGCAGCTCCCCATCAGGGAAATCTGTCAGTGCACACAGAGGGCTCCCCTTCGGGGAATTTGGGGGAATTTGGCTTGTGGGTCACAGCTCCCCCTTCGGGAATCATAGAGCTTGCACAGAGGGGCTTCCATTTGGGGAATTTGGCGGGCAGGACGGACTCTGCCCCTCTTCAGGGAATCTGGGAGAGTGCAAGGAGCCAGCTCACCTTCAGGAATTTCAGAGTGTGCACCGTAGCCAGTTTGGCTCAGTAGAGAGAGCACACACAGGACGCAGCTCCACTTCAGGGAATTTGGCACGCCGGACACAGCTGCTTGGGATCCCTGACTAACAGCACATTCACATTAAGAGCCAGCGACCCCAATTGTTGGTGCATGCACACACAAGGATCCTGATTCTCAACGAGAAACTGCACAAGGCAACAGAGACTCTGACACTCGATTCTTGGTGCAGACACAGGGAAACTCTGACTCCTGGCACATCCTAAGGATCTCATTTTCGGCACATACCAACAGTGTGATGCAGACAGGGCCCCTGATTCTAAGTGTGCACACAAGACCACAGGGAACACAGGGGACACTGACCCTGGGCAAGTCTGGTTCCCACCAACCAAAGGCAGCCACACGTCCTAGTGTCAGAGCACTTCAGTGAAACTCGGGTGGAGCGAAGTCCCCACAGCACACGGCCCAGGTCCACGCAAATGGAAGCTTGAGCTTTCTGGTGATATAAAGACTGGGAAAACGAAATAACTCACAGAGGAAAGAAAATGTGGAGTCGCCAAGAAAGGAAATTAGTGAAACTGAACCTTGAAACATGACCGAAAAGGAGTTCAGAGTAATGGTCGTGGAATTTATACATCAGATGGATGAGAAAATCAACAACTTATGCAACAACCAGGAAGAAATGAAAAGTGATATAGCTACAATCAAAAACACCATGGAAAGTTTCAACAGTAGACTACAAGAAGCAGAGGACCGAATTAGTGAGTTAGAAGATCAGGTACAGAAACAAGCTCAATCTGAACAGCAATTGGAGAAAAAAGTTAAAAAGCAGGAGGAAAGCCTAAGGGAGCTTCGGGACAACATGAAGCAAAGTACCATGCGTATAATAGGGCTGCCAGAAGGACAAGAAGAGCAGCAGGGATTAGAAAATCTATTTGAAGAAATAATGACAGAAAACTTCCCAGATATGGGAAAGATAAAAGTTACACAAGTACAGAGAGTCCCAAGCAGGATCAACCCCAAAAGACCCACACCAAGACATGTCATAATTTCAATGGCAAATATAAATGATAAAGAGAGAATCTTAAAGGCGGCAAGAGAGAGACAGAGAGTTACCTACAAAGGAACACCCATCAGATTGTCAAATGATTACTCAACAGAAACACAAGCTAGAAGTGAATGGAAGGAGGTATACAAAGTGTTGCAAAGCAAAGGACTGAATCCAAGAATACTATATCTAGCAAGACTATCAATCAAAATTGAAGGGGAAACCAGGAGCTTCGCAGACAAAAAAGGCTCAGGGAGTTTATCACCACCAAACCAGCAATGCAAGAATTGCTAAAGGGAATGCTGTAAAAAGAAGAAATAAACAGGTATGAAGGAATACAGACACAAAAATAGATATGAATACAAACAAATACCATTCAGTAATAACTTTAAATGTAAACGGACTAAATGCTCCAATCAAAAGACATCAAGTGGCTGAATGGATAAAAAAACATGACCCGTATATATGCTGTCTACAAGAGACCCACCTCAGAACAAGAGACTCACACAGATTGAAAGTGAAGGGATGGAAAAATAACTTTCAGGCAAATGGAAATGAAAAAAAAGCTGGGGTAGCAATACTTATATCTGACAAATTAGACCTCAAAGTAAATGCCATAACAAGAGATAAGGAAGGCCACTTCATAATACTAAAGGGAGAAATCGAACAAGAAGAAATAATTCTGGTAAACATACACGCTCCCAATATAGGAGCACCCAAATACATAAAAAAACTCCTGGAGGATATCAAGGGAGAGATTAATAGCAATACAATCATAGTAGGAGACTTTAATACCCCACTATCACCATTGGACAAATCCTGTAAACAAAAAATCAGCAATCCTAAATGACTCACTAGATCAGATGGAATTAATTGACATCTTCAGAATATTTCACCCCAGAGCCACAGAATATACATTCTTCTCAAGTGCACATGGGTCATTTTCAACGATAGACCATATGCTGGGTCACAGGCAAAGTCTCTTCAAATTCAAGAAGATAGAAATTATATCAAGCATCTTCTCAGATCACAGTGGCATAAAACTGGAAATCAACTACAATAAATACAATCCAAAGAAATCAAACACATGGAGACTAAACAGCATGCTATTAAACAAGAACTGGGTCACCAGAGAGATCAAGGAAGAAATAAAAAACATCATGGCAACAAATGACAATGAAAACACAACAATCCAAAATCTATGGGACACGGCGAAAGCAGTCTTGAGAGGGAAGTTCATAGCTCTACAAGCCTATTGCAAAAAACAAGAAACAATGGTAATAAATTACCTAACCCTACAACTCAAAGAGCTAGAAAAAGAGCAGCAAGAAAAGCCCAGTGTAACCAGAAGGAAGGAAATAACAAAGATCAGAGCGGAGATAAATGACATAGAGACCAAAGAAACAATACAAAAGATCAACAAAACCAAGAGCTGGTTCTTTGAAAGGATAAACAAGATTGATGGACCTCTAGCCAGACTCACCAAGAATCAAAGAGAGAGGACCCAAATAAACAAAATCAGAAATAAAGAGGTGAAATAACAACAGACCCCGCTGAGATACAAAGGATTGTTACAAAATACTACTAACAACTCTATTCCAACAAACTGGACAACCTGGAGGTAATGGACGTATTCCTAGAAAAATACAACCTTCCAAAAATCAATCAAGAAGAATCTAAACATCTCAATAGGCCAATAACTATGGACGAAAATAAAGCAGTCATCAAAAAGCTTCCGGCAAACAAAAGCCCGGGGCCTGACAGCTTCACAGGAGAGTTTTACCAAACATTCAAGGAAGAACTAAAACCTATCCTCCTCAGACTATTCCAAAAAATTCAAGAGGAAGGAACACTTCCAAGCTCCTCCTATGAAGCCAGCATCACCCTAATACCAAAACCAGATAAAGACAACACAATGAAAGAGAATTACAGATCAATATCCCTCATGCACATAGATGCCAAAATCCTCAACAAAATTCTAGCAAATCGGCTCCAGCAATACATCAGAAAGATCATACACCATGACCAAGTAGGATTTATCCCAGGAATGCAAGGATGGTACAATATCTGCAAATCAATAAACGTGATACATCACATAAACAAATTGAGAGATAAAAATCACATAGTCATATCAATTGATGCAGAAAAAGCATTTGACAAAATCCAACACCCTTTCTTGATAAAAACTCTCAACAAGGTGGGAATAAAAGGCTCATACCTCAACATAATAAAAGCTATATATGATAAACCCACAGCAAACATCATACTCAATGGACAAAAGCTAAAAACATTTCCCCTAAGAACAGGAATAAGACAGGGATGCCCACTCTCACCACTCCTGTTTGACATAGTACTGGAAGTATTAGCCATTGCAATTAGACAAGAAGAAGAAATAAAAGGCATCCAAATTGGAAAAGAACAAGTAAAGCTGTCTTTATTTGCAGACGACATGATATTGTACATAAAAAACCCAAAAGACTCCGTCAAAAAACTAATAGACTTAATAAATGAATTCGGCAATGTAGCAGGATACAAAATTAATGCCACGAAAGCTATGGCCTTTCTATACACCAATAGTGAACTTACAGACAGAGAGACTAAAAAGGCAATCCCATTTACCATCGCTCCAAAAAAATTAAAATACCTAGGAATAAACTTAACTAAGGAGGTAAAAGACCTATACACGGAAAACTACAGGACACTGAAAAAAGAGATAGAGGAAGACGTAAACAGATGGAAGAACATACCATGTTCATGGATTGGTAGAATCAATATCACTAAAATGTCCATACTACCCAAAGCAATCTATAGATTCAATGCACTCCCCATTAAAATACCAATGGCATATTTCACAGACCTTTAAAGAACTCTCCAAAAATTCATCTGGAATAAAAAAAGACCCCGAATAGCCACAGCAATCCTGAGAATGAAGAATAAAGTAGGAGGGATCTCAATACCAGATTTCAAGCTGTATTACAAAGCCACTATTCTCAAAACAGCCTGGTACTGGCACAAGAACAGACATATAGATCAATGGAACAGAATAGAGAATCCAGATATCGACCCAAACCACTATGCTCAATTAATATTTGACAAAGGAGGCATGAACATACAATGGAATAAAGACAGTCTCTTCAATAAATGGTGTTGGGAAAATTGGACAGACACATGCAAAAAAATGAAGCTAGATCACCAACTTACGCCATACACAAAAATAAACTCAAAATGGATACAGGACTTAAACATAAGACGGGAAACCATAAAAATACTAGAGGAATCCACAGGCAGCAAAATCTCAGATATATGCCAAAAGAACTTCTTCACCGATACTGCCCCTAGGGCAATGGAAGCTAAAGAGAAAATAAACCAATGGGACTACATCAAAATAAAAAGCTTTTTTACAGCAAAAGAAACTATCAACAAAACAACAAGAAAGCCCACTGCATGGGAGAACATATTTGCAAATGGCATCACTGATAAAGGTTTAATCTCCAACATCTACAAGCAGCTTATACAGCTTAATAAAAGGAAGATAAATGATCCAATAAAAAAATGGGCAACGGACCTAAATAGAATCTTTTCAGAAGAAGACAGAAGGAAGGCCAAGAGACACATGAAAACATGCTCAAGGTCGCTAATTATCCGAGAGATGCAAATCAAAACAACAATGCGCTATCATCTCACACCTGTCAGAATGGCTATCATCAACAAATCAACAAACGACAAGTGTTGGCGAGGATGCGGAGAAAAAGGAACCCTCGTGCACTCCTGGTGGGAATGCAGACTGGTGCAGCCACTGTGGAGAACAGTATGGAGTTCCCTCAAAAAACTGGAAATGGAACTCCCATTTGACCCAGTAATCCCAGTCCTAGGAATATATCCTAAGAAACTGGGAACACCAATAAGAAAGGAAATATGCACCCCTATGTTCATAGCAGCACAATTTACAATAGCTAAGATCTGGAAACAGCCTAGGTGCCCATCAGCAGATGACTGGATCAGAAAACTATGGTACATCTACACAATGGAATATTATGCTGCCATAAAAAAGAAGGAATTCTTACCATTTGCAGCAACCTGGATGGAATTGGAGAACATTATGTTAAGTGAAATAAGCCAGTCAATGAAAGAAAAATACCACATGATCTCACTCATTTATGGATAATAAAGAACATTATAAACTTGAACAAAAGGATAGATACAGAGGCAGTAAAGCATCAAACAGTCTGTCAAATTACAGCAGGAATGTTAAGGAGGGGTGGGGAAGATAAGAGATCAATCAAAGGACTTGTATGCATGTATATAAGCATAACCAATGGACACAAAACTCTGGGGGGTGAGGGCATATATGGGAGTGGGGTGGGAGGGGGCAATGGTTAGATATGTACACATCTAATACCTTAATAAAAAAAATTGAAAATAAAAAAATAAAAATAAAAATAAAAAAGAAAGAAAAAAAGAGATAGAGGAAAACATAAACAAATGGAAGAATATACCATGTTCATGGATTGGTAGAATCAACATCATTAACATGTCCACACTACCTAAAGCAATCTATAGATTCAAGGCAATACCTATTAAAATACCAATGGCATATTTCAAAGATTTAGAACACATTCTACGAAAATTCATCTGGAATAAAAAAAAAAAAAGACCCCGAATAGCCACAGCTATCCTGAGAAAGAAGAACAAAGTTGGAGGGATCACAATACCAGACATCACGCTATATTTCCAAGCCACAGTTCTCAAAACTGCCTGGTACTGGCATAAGAACAGACATATAGACCAACGGAATAGAAGAGAGAACCCAGAAATTGACCCAAGCCATTATACTCAATTAATATTTGACAAAAGAGGCAAGAGCATACAATAAAGTCAAAACAGTCTCTTTAATAAATGGTTTTGGGAAATCTGGTCAGATACATGCAAAAAAAGTGAAACTAGATCACCAACTTACACCATACACAAAAACAAATTCAAAATGTCTAAAGGACTTGAATGTAAGGTGGGAAACCATAAAAATCCTACAAGACTACATAGGCAGCAAAATTGCAGACATATGTTGTAGCAATATCTTTACAGACACAGATCCTAGGACAAGAGAGACTAAGGAGAAAATAAACAAATGGGACTACATCAAAATAAAAAGCTTCTTCACAGCAAGAGAAACCATTAACAAAACAACAAGAAAGCCCACTGCATAGGAGAACATATTTGCCAATGTTATCTCCAATAAGGGTTTAATCTCCAAAATTACCGGGAACTCATACAACTTAACAAAAAGAAGATAAACAGTCCAATCAAAAAATGGGCAAAGGATCTAAATAGACACTTTTGGAGAGAGGACATTCAGAAAGCCAAGAGACATATGAAAACATGCTCAAAGTCACTAATGATCTGAGAGATGCAAATCAAAACAACAATGAGGTTCCACCTCACACCTGTCAGAATGGCTGTCATTAACAAATCAACAAACGACAAGTGCTGGAGTGGATGTGGAGAAAAAGGAACCCTCCCTCAGTGTTGGTGGGAATGCAGACTGGTGCAGCCATCGTGGAAAACAGTATGGCATTTCTTTAAAAATTTAAAAATGGAACTGCCATTTGACCCAGTAATCCCACTTCTAGGAATATATCCCAAGAAACTAGAAACACCAATTAGAAAGGATATATGCACCCCTATGTTCATAGCAGCACAATTCACCATAGCTAAGATTTGGAAACAGCCTAAATGCCCATCATCAGATGAGTGGATTAGAAAACTATGGTACATCTACATAATGGAATACTATGCTGCTATAAAGAAGAAGGAGTTTCTACCATTTGCAGCAGCATGGATGGAACTGGAAAGCATTATGCTAAGTGAAATAAGCCAGTCAGTGAAAGAAAAATATCACATGATCTCACTCATTTATGGATAATAAAGAACATTTTAACCTGATAGACAAAAAGATAGATACAGAGGCAGAGAAGCATCGAACAGACTGTCAAGTTATAGCGGGAAGGGTGGGGGGCGGGAGGTAATAGATCAACCGAAGGACTTGTATTCATGCATATAAGCAAGACACTGGGGTGGTGGGGTGAGGGCATGTGCCGGGGGTAGGGGAGGCCGGGAAGGTCAATGGGGGGGAAAAGGAGACATGTGTACTACTATTTGTAATACGATAAACAATAAAAAAAACAACTCAGAAAATAAAAAGAATCTCTGACTTTCAGCTGTTATATTACTCTGCCACTCCAGAAATCTCAGTCTCCATGTATCTAGTTCTATGAAGCTGAATTTTGGATCTGTCAGTAGCTAGTAATGTTTAGAAGACAGTACGGAATTTTTGAGCCAAACTTGGATTTGAATTTCAACCTTACCACTCAGTTTTAATGTGAATTTGGGCGAGTCATTCAACCTCTCTGATAAATGCCTTCATTTTTTTTTTTATTTCATCTCTGAAATGTTTATAATACTGACCTCACACAGAAGTTAAGAAAGTGTAGCACATAGAAGATAAATGTTCAACCAATTTTCCTTTCTTGCCTCCTGCTCTAGTTAGCTGTGTGTGGCCCTTTTGCATATCTTTCTATGGGGGATTTGCCTCATGTAAAATGAAAGAAATGTTCCTTCTGGAACACCAAGAATTTTTATGGGCAACCTTTTGAGCTTGGTGTGTCAAACTTCACCAAAAAACTGAGCATAACTCAGGTAGTGTGTCACTTTGAGGAAAAAACATTATTTCGCGATATTTATAAATAACATAAATAACATAAATGTATAATTGTTATATATAATTGTATTTAATAAACCAAAAACTAAATATTTAACTTACCTGCTTAGTGACTTCTTTGTTCATCCATCAGTAGGTTTCTTTTGTTGGTCTTGATATTATTTAGCTTGTGTGGGGTGCCGTGAACTAAGATAAGTGAGGGGGAGGGGGAATTCTTTAACTAACCTGCCTATTAGTGACTTTTTTGTTGCTGAATTTCATTGGCTAAATCTTCAATTGAAGGTTCGTATTTTGTACACTTCAGGCCCAAGCAAGCGCTACTAACTTCATCTGTCAATCTGTTTCTTTTGTTGGTTTTGATATTATTTAATGCTGAGAATAAGGCCTCACAAAAGTATGTAGAGGGAAAAATTGTGAGTAAAGCCATTGCTATATTTTTCAGGGTGCTAAAAGTGTCTGGTAGTCGGTTCCAGGCACTCCAAATTTCCTGTTCGTTGTGGCACTCTTCTTGATTCTCCAAGCGGCACCTTTCCAGATTCTCAAGCTTTGACCTCAAGTCCACAAACACCTGAGCCTAGATACTGTCTTGAAATTCTGCAAGTCGCATCTCCAAATCATCAATTTGCATCCATTGGAAACCATTTAATTCCAAACTACTGTAGACTACTACATCAGGATACTTAATTATTTTCATGGTCTGTTCTAGACTTCTAAATTAACTAAATCTATCACTAAACTGGTCAAGTAAGGAGTCTAAAACATGCTGGTACTTCATATGCAAGAGTTCCACTTCATTTTGTACAGCTGCACTGGCCTTCTCAAAATACTTTGTTACTCGAGGAAAATACTTATAAGTTTTAGTTTCTACATCTCGCTTGAAAATTTTAACTTTACTTTCAAAAGCTTTTATGTATCCAAACATAACGTCAATACTTTTGCCAAAACCTTGTAACTTGAAGTTCAGTTCATTAATATGAACAGAGAGATCTGTAAAAAACATCAGGGTGTTGACCCACTTATCATCATTAAGCTGAGGAAAGTTTCCCAGATCCTTATCGTCAAGAAATACCTTAATTTCTTCAAAGCACTCCACAAAGCGCTCAAGACCTTTGCCTCGGCTCAGCCATCTTACATTATTGTACATCAGCAGCCCACTGTAGGTGGAATCAACCTCCAGTAAAAGTGCCGAAAATTCTCACTTGTGAAGGGGGCGAGCAGCTATTAAATTAACTATTTTTGTAACAACTGACATTAAGTCGTTTAAGTTGGTGAATCCTGCCTTGGCACATAAAACCTCCTGATGGATAATACAATGAAAAGGCACAATCGGATGTCCAATAGCTTCTCTAAACAATTTGACAAATCCGACTTTTCCCCCCACCATATTTGGTGCCCCATCTCTCGTCATTGACACAACTTTAGAGATATCAATGCTTAGGTCACGAAATGTTTGTATAACAACCTTACATATTTTGCTTCCTGATTTACTTGTTGACACTGATACTAACTTTATCAACTCTTCTCTCATTGTGAGACCATCAGAATATCGACCAATAATGGCCAACTGAGCATGTGATGTGACATCAGTAGTTTCATCAAGAGAGATGGAAAAATATTTACACTTCCTTATGTCTCTCTTTAATTGATGTTGTACGTTTCTGTTCAGTCTCATTATTCAGTCTTTTATGATATTTCTGCTGAGTGGTAACTCAGATATTCTCTTAATAATTGCATCTTTATTCTGCATATCGTGAAATAGAACTGGTGCACATCTTAGGAGAGTTTCTTTAATAAATTCTCCCTCACTGAGTGCTTTTCCATGCTGAGCTATAGAGTGAGCAATGCTTAAACTTGCAGATGTTAAATTTGTAGAGCCTTTCATAAATTTAAGGATGGAATTAGATTGGCTCTTATAAAGGTGTAGCTGCCTGGAAATGTATTCCTTCCTTTCATCCTCACTTTTTTCCAAGAGCTGGGAGTGATTAGTTTCAAAATGTCTATTTATATTCCACGTTCTGCTTACTACCGTTTCAGTACATAGAACGCAAAATGATCTGCCATTTTTTTCTATAAAGCCATACATCTCGGTCCATGTCTCTTGAAAGGGTCGGCCACTGCTACTACCACTTCCTTTACTTAACCTTAGTTTTTTATTTTTTGGGTTCTCCATCAGGGGGGCAGTGACAGAAGATAGAATTATAGATAGCTTGTTAGGCCTGCAGGCAATTAGGGGTTAACTGGCCTAACTAACCACAAAATGGTGCATATAACTGTCTTTTAGGAAAGGGCAGGGTTAATAAGCTGAAATAGGGGTTAATAAGGATGCACAACAGTAATAGTGGTGAAATGGAGTCTGCACTATGGAGCAAGATGGTGTTCCTTATGTGAATTAAAATGGCTGCCGCTATTTCTAATGGTGGGAAACGGCACCCATAGCACACCACAAACCCTTGCCTCTCCCAGCCTCCCCCTCACTTATCTCAGTAATGATGGATTAGAAATCCATGACACCGCAGAACAGTAGATAATGGTTGCTGTGGTTAACTGTTATTTGGTTACAGGTAATGGCAGTGCCCCCAGAGATGCATCCCCCGCTGCGTTCCGCTGCTCCCTGCTCTGCTGGTGGAAGTGAGGGCAAAGATCCCGGCTTAACTGGAAGTCCCAGAACTATACGCTCTGTGCCGGACGGACTTCTGTTGTTTTGGCCTACAGACCTCCGGCACAGAGTATCTAATAGGGGAGGATGAATAAAGTGGGGTGTATTGCACCTGAGCACAGAGCCCCGGACACGGCGCTGGAATAAAGTGGGGTGTATTGCACCTGAGCACAGAGCCCCGGACACGGCGCTGGAATAAAGTGGGGTGTATTGCACCTGAGCACAGAGCCCCCCGACACGGCGCTGGAATAAAGTGGGGTGTATTGCACCTGCCGCCGAGCCGTGTCCCGCTGTGCGCACCCCCCAGGCGGCGCCGTGACGAGCCGCCCCCAGGGCCACCGGGCGGCGGGCGGGCTGGGAGGGCGGGACCCCGCGGGGCAGCTCACACACGGGGCTGGCGGCCGGCCCTGGGGGGCCTCTCCCCACAGGCCCACAGGTGCGGGGGCCCCAGGCGGCGTCCCCCAGCGGGCCACCCGGTCCGTGCGCCTCCTCACGGGATGGGCCCCGCGTTCATGGGTCTCGTCGCAAATGTTTCATCCTCAGGAGCAGCAAATGTTTCATCCTCGGCATGCGGCCACCTCAGCGGTCGCGTGTCATCAGAAATGGCTATGCGTGTCAGTGCTGACATGCATGTCATAGGTTCGCCATCACTGATCTTGAAGAAAAGTCCTTGCTTATCCAATGACACATCTGACCAATCCTCCTTTTTCCTTCCTCTTCCTCTACTAGGGGAGGAATCCAATCATTCTATCAACAAATATTTATTGAGAATCTATTATGTGTCAGGAACTATTCTTGGTTTGGTAGATAAAACAGTGACCAAAAACAGACAAAAATCTCTGCCCTCATGGAAATGATATTCTAGGTGTGGCTGTAGGGAGTTACACAATAAAACACACATATACAATATGTCAGATGGTGATAAGTGCTAAGAATAAAAACACAGCAAAGGAATGGGATGGAGAGTAATGAGATATTGGTCAATAAAATTTTGATAAGGTGACATCTAAGAAGAGACTTAGAAGAAGTAAGGGAGAACCCTATATTTTGGAGACTAGCATTTCAGGCAGAAGCATATAGGGGAGCATGATTTGCAAGTTCAAAAAACAGCAAAGAGGTCACTTGTGTCTGCAGCAGAGTGTAACAATAGCTGTAGGAGAGGAGCCCAGGAGGTGACCACTGACCAGATCATGCAAGGCATAAGCACATTTGAGGGGAAAAGAGCTTTGGTTTTGGTCATGTCAAGTTTAAGATGTCTATTACACATCCAAGTAGAAATGCACAGGAGGAAGTTGGATATACAAATCATGAGTTCAAGAGAGGGTGATTGGAAATACAAGGGTTCTATCTCAAATTTTAAGAATACAACAAAAAGAGGCAGGCATTTGGCAAGGGCAAAGGCATGTAGATGCTTTTGTGCATTTCTGTCATTTTTTAATACTGTTACATGTTTTTCCTGTCATCTCCTTTGGATGCAAGTCTTTTAGACAGCAGGAACTAGCATTTACCGTGTATTTATTATCTGCCAGACACTTTGACATATAGCATCCCATTTAAGCACAGCTATCTTACAAAGCACATGCTGTCATTTCTGTTTTACAGATGAGAAAATTGAGGCTCTGCAAGACAGGCAAAAATTACTTGTCCTGAGTCACACAGTTGATAAGTGAATATGCTGGAATTCAAACCTGAATCCAAGTCCTAAGCCCACATTCCTCCTGATTATCTGCTTATCCCTAAGTGGGTCAGAGAGTTGTCCCTGTGATCTATGTGCCAATTATTTGTTCTGTGGACTAACCAGAGCTATGAGGTATTTAAAATAAGTTTCTGCCTAACTCGTTATCATATTCCACCAGAGGTTGTCAACTCATTTTGAATGTTTATTATTCAGGTATTGTCAACTAATATTATTTTAATTTTAGGCCCAGACAAACAAAATTAAGAAGGGAAACTTGATGCAACAGAAATCCAATGAAGCACTACAAACCAAAGGTATTTAAATTTCTGAATTATTTAATTTTCTGAATTGTCCACAACTCTAACACTACACAAATAAGTTGATGATCACACAGTTATCATGTGGCTCAGTTTCCTTTATATATTTCAACTAGAGGCCCGGTGCATGAAATTCGTGCACGGAGGGGGGTTGTCCCTCAGCCCAGCCTGTTCCCTCTCCAATCTGGGATCCCTCTCACAATCCAGGACTGCTGGCTCCCAACTGTTTGCCTGCTTGCCTTCCTGATTGCCCCTAACCGCTTCTGCCTGCCAGCCTGTTTGCCCCAAACTTCCCTCCTCTGCCGGCCTGGTCACCCCTAACTGCCCTCTCCTGAAGGGTTGATCACCTCCAACTGCCCTCCCTTGCAGGCTTGGTCCCTCTCAACTGCCCTCCCTTGCAGGCCGGGTGCCTCCCAACTGCCCTCTCCTGCTGGCCATCTTGTGGTGGCCATCTTGTGTCCACATAGGGGCAGCTATATTGTGTGTTGCAGTGATGATCAATCTGCATATTACTCTTTTATTAGATAGGATAGAGGCCTGGTACAGGGGTGGGGGCCAGCTGGTTTGCCCTGAAGGGCGTCCTGGATCAGGTGGGGGTTCCCTTGGGGTGTGGGGCAGCCTGTGCCAGGGGCCTGTGGTGGTTTCCAGGCCGGCCACGCCCCCTGGAAACCCAAGCAGAGGCCCTGGTATCTGGAATTTATTTTTCTTCTACAATTGAAACTTTGTAGCCTGGAGCGTAGCCAAGCCTGGGGCGGCAACCCTGGCCTGCTCTCTCAAGCTCCATTCTGCCGCCATTTGTTTGAATTTGTTT
Source organism: Ia io (assembly GCA_025583905.1). Lineage (NCBI taxonomy): Eukaryota > Metazoa > Chordata > Mammalia > Chiroptera > Vespertilionidae > Ia > Ia io. The sequence continues at coordinate 54,997,090 of JAJQQW010000001.1, forward strand.
ACCTTCTATAATTGAAACTTTGTAGCTTGAGTGGAGGTTTAGGCCTGGCCAGGGCAGGCGGAAAGCTTGGCTTCCTCTGTTACCTAGGAAACCTTACTCTCTGTGGCTGTAGCCATCTTGGTTTGGGTTAATTTGCATACCCGCTCTGATTGGATGGTGGGTGTGGCTTGTGGGTGTGTCGGAGGTATGGTCAATTTGCATATTTGTCTATTATTAGATAGGATAATGTGTTGTACAGCTCTGCACACAGTAGGTGCTTCATAAGTGGGACTGACAGGCAATGTTTGGCCCAGTTTCCCTTTTGGAATTCTAGGTAGTCTAGGTTATAGCAGTAGGCTTTATGCCCCATTTATTTGACAAACAATACTGGTGCCTACTATCTGGTAGGTACTATGCTAGGTGCTGGGACTACCAAAATGGAAATAACATGGTTTTTACCATCAAGGAGCTCAAATTTTGGTGGTAAAAAAGCTTGTGAAAAATTAAACAACAACAATTTAATAAGGGATATCATTGAGATATGCTAAGGATGCAGAGAAGGTATAAAGGAAAATATGTTTGAAGTGCATTGTGGAGCCATACCAGAGGGATACATGATTTCTTTATTGAAGAATACATCAGGTTTCAAGGTGGGAGGGGCATTCCTGGCTACCACCCCCCCACACACACACACAAACAGTTTTTGTGAAGATACAGAAATGTGAGACGTGTCAACAAATTTAGTATGTGGGACTATGGTTTTCTTGTAGGATGATGGAAGATGAGGTTGGAAGACAGATTATAGATCATGCTAAGGAGCTGATTTTTTTCCTACAGTAAATGGGGCCATAAAGGTAAGATAAATGAGTTACAAGGACAGGTAATAGAGACTAGAAGAAGGAGATGGGGATGACTGTGTAGAACTTGGTTGATCACACTTGTCTCAAGGGAGCAGTTGGCTAGCTGAATGAAGCCATATGGGAATGTGGATCCACTATTAGAGGTTTTCTGATTTTTTAAAATATAGAAGCAGGGAATCTGGATTTTTTAAACATAAAATCTTCTGATTTCTAAAAGCTGACAATTAATTATTTTAACTCAAACACACATCTGTTTGCTGGATGTGACTGGGAGGCTGTCACTTTGAGACCTCTGCTATAGGAGATGGGATACTTACAGAAGTATAGAAGCTAACTGAATTAACACTCTAAAAAATAACCATGGAGATGAGAAAATGGCAGCCAAATAGACAGACCTGTCATGCACCTTGTCATAGGGCAAGATTGGAAATAAAATTAAATTGGAAAACATTCACCTGGAATTACCAACTGAGGTCCAGCTGAGGAGACATATCAAGGAAGCACAGAAAACACCCAGAGACTGGTAGGAAAGGTGAGGTCGTGAGAGGAGCTGACCCAGCTTCCAAGGGTGCCAGGCCCACAGGCTAGTGGGCTAAGAGAGAGCTCCTGGCAATGGGAGGGTTTGTGCCCTCAGAATATATAGGCCTGGAACTCGGGGTGGGCTCTACAACCTGGAGCACCAGAGCCAAGACCAGCAGCCCACATAACATCCAGCCATGAAAGGCAGCAGGGTTGCTGGCTGCAGTGGAGTCTGGACCTGGTAAACTTGAGCAAGGTGGAGAGAATGCCACAATTTTGTGTTATTTTTTAAAATCCAGAGCACAGGCGTTTTCATTTGCATCTACTCCATAACTCAAATAAGGAGCATTCCTAGAGCACTGAGCTCAGGAGATCTAAGAGACTGCACTACTGGGTGACACAAATCACCTACTACATAAGGCCACCCCACAAAGTCTGGGAGGCATAGGAGTTTGATCTAATACATAGAAACAATTACAAAGGGACAGTGAAAATGGGGCCACAAAGAAACAACCCCCAAATTAAAGAAATGGAGAAATCACCAGAAAAGGAACTATGAAATGGAGACAAGCAATTTGTCAGATAAAGAATTCAGAGTAATGGTAATAAAGGTGCTCAAACAATTCTGTGAGAACTATAAGCAACTTAGTGAGACTTATAAGGAAGCTAATGAGAGTTATAAGGGTCTTAATGAGAGCTACACCAACTTGAAAAGAGAAGTTGAAACATTAAATAAGAATCAATTGGAAATGAGGAAAGACATAGCTGAACTAAATAACACCCTGGAAGGATTCAACAGTAGACTAGAAGAAGGTGAGGACCAAACAGTGAATTAGAAGACAAAGTAGGAAAAACACCCATTCAGAGCAGCAAATGGAAAAAACTTAAAAAGCAGGAGGAGAGTCTAAGTGAGCTCTGAGACAACATGAAATGTAACAACATTCACATTATAGGAGTGCCAGAAGGAGCAGAATCTGAGCAAGAAACAGAGAACCTGTTTGAAGAAATAATGGCAATTTCCCTAAACTGATGAAGGAAAAAGTCACTTAAGTTCAAGAAACACGGAGAGTCCCAATCAAAATGAACCCCAAGAGACCCACACCTAGGCACATACTACCGTATTTTCCGGCGTATAAGACGACTGGGCGTATAAGATTTTCCTGGGTTAAAAAGTCGTTTTATATGCTGGAAAATACGGTATATTGGACTAAATTGATGGGATTAGATATAATGGATTAGATGTATTGGACTACCGTATTTTCCGGCGTATAAAACGACATTTTAACCCAGGAAAATCTTATACGCCCAGTCGTCTTATACGCCGGAAAGTATGGTAATTAAATGGCAAACATTAAAGACAAAGAAAGAATCTTAAAGGCTGAAAAAGAGAGACAGAAAATTACCTACAAAGGGGCTCCCGTTAGACTGTCAGATGACTTGTCAATAGAAACAGTTCAGGCCAGAAGGGAATGGCCTGAAATATACAAAGTAATGAAAACCATGCGACTGAACCCAAGACTACTTTATCCAGCAAGGCTATCTTTCAAAATTGAAGATGAAATAAAGAGCTTCACAAACAAAAAGGCTAAAAGAGTTTTATTACCACCAAACAAGCAATGCAAGAAATACTACAAGGATAAGCATAAGAAGAAATAGAGATAAAGAACACATGCATAAAGACTAAGAATGGCAATAAATAAGTACCTATCAACAATAACCTTCAATGTAAATGACTTAAAAGCTCCAATCAAAAGACATAGAGTAGATGAATGGATAATAAAACATGACCCATATATAGACTGTCTAAAAGAGACCCACCTCAGAACAAAGGACTTACACAGAATGAAAGTAAGGGTTGAAAACAAATTTCCAGGCAAATTTTCCAGAAATGAAAAAAAGCTGGGGTAGCAATATTCACATCTGACAAAATAGACTTCATAGTGAAGGCCATAACAAGAGATAATGAAGGACACTTCATAATACTAAAAGGATTTATCCAACAAGAGGATATCACTCTGGTAAACATATATGCACCCAATATAGGAGCATCCAAATATATTTTAAAAATTCGGAAGGATTTTAAGGGAGATATAAACAGAAATACAATCCTAGTAGGGGAATTTAATACCCCATTGATATCACTAGATAGATCTAGGCAAAAAATAAACAAGGAAACTGTGATCCTAAATGATACACTAGTTCAGATGGAAATAATTGATATTTTTGGAACATTTAACCCCAGGGCTACAGATTATACATTCTTCTCACATGAACATGGGACATTTTGTTCTTTCTTTCTTTTTTTCATATCTTCATTGTTGAAAGTATTACATATGTCCCCTTTTTTCTGCCACTGATCCCTTCTAGCAGCCCCAACCTTCCACCCTAGGCCTTCACCACCCTATTGTATGTGTCCAGGGGTTATGCATATATGCATACAAATTCTTTGGTTTAATTTGTTACCATCCACCCACCTACCCCACCTTCCTTCTGAGATTCCACAGTCTGTTCAAAGTTTCTATGTCTCTGGATCTATTTTGTTTATCAGTTTATTTTGTTCATTATATTCCACATATGAGTGAGATCATGTGATACTTGTCTTTCTCTGACTAACTTATTTCATTTCGCTTAGCATAATATTCTCCAGGTCCCTTCATGCTGTCTTAAAAGGTAAGTGTTCTTTTTTTACAGCTGCATAGTATTTCATTGTGTAAATACCACAGCTATCTTATGCACTCATCTACTGATGGGCGATTGGGCTGTTTCCAGATCTTAGCTATTGTAAATTGTGCTGCTGTGAACATAGGGGTACATACATTCTTTCTGATCAGTGTTTCAGATTTCTTAGGTTATATTCCTAGAAGTGGGATCACTGTGTCTAATGGCAGTTCCATGTTTAATTTCTTGAGGAAACTCCATTATGTTTTCTATAATGGCTGCACCAATATGCATTCCCACCAGCAGTGTACGAGGGTTCCCTCTTCTCCACATCTTTATCAGCACTTGTCATTTGTTGAGTTGTTGGTAGCCATTCTGACAGGTATGAGGTGATACCTCATTGTCATTTTAATTTGAATCTCTCTGATGATCAATGACTTTGAACATTTTTAAAATATATATATATATTTTATTGATTTTTTACAGAGAGGAAGGGAGAGGAATAGAGAGTTAGAAACATCGATGAGAGAGAAACATCGATCAGCTACCTCCTGCACACCTCCTACTGGGGATGTGCCCTCAACCAAGGTACATGCCCTTGACCAGAATCGAACCTGGGACCCTTCAGTCCACAGGCTGACTCTCTATCCACTGAGTCAAATCAGTTAGGGTTGAACATTTTTTTATATGTCCGTTGGCCATCTGTATGTCCACTTTGGAGAAGTGTCTATTTAGGTTCTTTGCCCATTTTTTAAATGGATTGTTTGTCTTCCTTTTGTTAAGTTGTATGAGTTCCTTATATATTTGGGATATTAACCCTTTATCAGATGTGTCATTGGTGAATATGTTCTCTCATACAGTGGGCTCAGTTTTCATTTTGTTGATGGCTTTTTTTTTTTTTTTTTTTGCTGTGCAGAAGCTTTTTATTTTGATGTAGTCCCATTTGTTTATTTTCTCCTTAGTTTCCTTTCCCCTAGGAGATGTATCTGTCAAGATACTGCTACGAGAGCCATGTCTGAGATTTTGCTGCCTATGGTTTCTTCTAAGATTTTTATAGTTTCATGGTTTACATTTAAGTCTTTTATCCATTTGGAGCTTATTCTTGTGTATGGTGTAAATTGTCTAGTTTCATATTTTTGCATGTATCTAATTTTCCCAACACCATTTATTGAAGAGACTGTCTTGACTCCATTATATGTTCATACCTCCTTTGCCAATTATTAATTGAGCATAATGGCTTGGGTTGATTTCTGGAGCCTCTGTTCTATTCTATATGCCTGTTTTGTGTCAATACCAGGCTGATTTATTACAGTGGCTTTGTAGTATAACTTGTTATCTGGTATTGTGATCAGTACAACTTTGTTTTTCTTTCTCACTATTGTTGCAGCTATTTGGTGTCTTTTCGGTTCCATATACTTTTTTGTAGTATTTGTTCTAGATCTATTAAATACACTGTGGGTATTTTAATAGGGGTTGCATTGAATCAAGATTTCCTTGGTTAGTATGGGCATTGTAATGATGTTGATTCTACCAGTCCATGAACACAATATATTCTTTTTTTTTCCAATTTTTTATTAAGGTATTATATGTGTACATATCTTACCATTGCCCCCCCACCCCACTCCCATATATGCCCTCACCCCCAGAGTTTTGCGTCCATTGGTTATGCTTATATGCAAGCATACAAGTCCTTTGATTGATCTCTTATCTTCCCCACCTCTCCCTAACCTTCCTGCTGTAATTTGACAGACTGTTTGATGCTTTACTGCCTCTGTATCTATCCTTTTGTTCAAGTTTTTAATGTTCTTTATTATCCATAAATGAGTGAGATCATGTGGTATTTTTCTTTCATTGACTGGTTTATTTCACTTAACATAATGTTCTCCAATTCCATCCAGGTTGCTGCAAATGGTAAGAATTCCTTCTTTTTTATGGCAGCATAATATTCCATTGTGTAGATGTACCATAGTTTTCTGATCCAGTCATCTGCTGATGGGCACCTAGACTGTTTCCAGATCTTAGCTATTGTAAATTGTGCTGCTATGAACATAGGGGTGCATATATCCTTTCTTATTGGTGTTCCCAGTTTCTTAGGATATATTCCTAGGAGTGGGATTACTGGGTCAAATGGGAGTTCCATTTCCAGTTTTTTGAGGGAACTCCATACTGTTCTCCACAGTGGCTGCACCAGTCTGCATTCCCACCAGGAGTGCACGAGGGTTCCTTTTTCTCCGCATCCTCGCCAACACTTGTCGTTTGTTGATTTGTTGATGATAGCCATTCTGACAGGTGTGAGATGATAGCGCATTGTTGTTTTGATTTGCATCTCTCGGATAATTAGCGACCTTGAGCATGTTTTCATGTGTCTCTTGGCCTTCCTTCTGTCTTCTTCTGAAAAGATTCTATTTAGGTCCGTTGCCCATTTTTTTATTGGATCATTTATCTTCCTTTTATTAAGTTGTATAAGCTGCCTGTAGATGTTGGAGATTAAACCTTTATCAGTGATGCCATTTGCAAATATGTTCTCCCATGCAGTGGGCTTTCTTGTTGTTTTGTTGATAGTTTCTTTTGCTGTAAAAAAGCTTTTTATTTTGATGTAGTCCCATTGGTTTATTTTCTCTTTAGCTTCCATTGCCCTAGGGGCAGTATCGGTGAAGAAGTTCTTTTGACATATGTCTGAGATTTTGCTGCCTGTGGATTCCTCTAGTATTTTTATGGTTTCCCGTCTTATGTTTAAGTCCTGTATCCATTTTGAGTTTATTTTTGTGTATGGTGTAAGTTGGTGATCTAGCTTCATTTTTTTTGCATGTGTCTGTCCAATTTTCCCAACACCATTTATTGAAGAGACTGTCTTTATTCCATTGTATATTCATGCCTCCTTTGTCAAATATTAATTGAGCATAGTGGTTTGGATCAATATCTGGATTCTCTATTCTGTTCCATTGATCTATATGTCTGTTCTTGTGCCAGTACCAGGCTGTTTTGAGAATAGTGGCTTTGTAATACAGCTTGAAATCTGGTATTGAGATCCCTCCTACTTTATTCTTCTTTCTCAGGATTGCTGTGGCTATTCGGGGTCTTTTTTTATTCCAGATGAATTTTTGGAGAGTTCCTTCAAGGTCTGTGAAATATGCTGTTGGTATTTTAATGGGGAGTGCATTGAATCTATAGATTGCTTTGGGTAGTATGGACATTTTAATGATGTTGATTCTACCAATCCATGAACATGGTATGTTCTTCCATCTGTTTACGTCTTCCTCTATCTCTTTTTTCAGTGTCCTGTAGTTTTCCGTGTATAGGTCTTTTACCTCCTTAGTTAAGGTTATTCCTAGGTATCTTAATTTTTTTGGTGCGATGGTAAATGGGATTGTCTTTTTCGTCTCTCTGTCTGTAAGTTCACTATTGGTGTATAGAAAGGCCATAGCTTTCGTGGCATTAATTTTGTATCCTGCTACATTGCCGAATTCATTTATTAAGTCTATTAGTTTTTTGACGGAGTCTTTCGGATTTTTTATGTACAATATCATGTCGTCTGCAAATAAAGACAGCTTTACTTGTTCTTTTCCAATTTGGATGCCTTTTATTTCTTCTTCTTGTCTAATTGTAATAGCTAATACTTCCAGTACTATGTCAAACAGGAGTGGTGAGAGTGGGCATCCCTGTCTTGTTCCTGTTCTTAAGGGAAATGTTTTTAGATTTTGTCCATTGAGTATGATGTTTGCTGTGGGTTTATCATATATCGCTTTTATTATGTTGAGGTATGAGCCTTCTATTCCCACCTTGTTGAGAGTTTTTATCAAGAAAGGGTGTTGGATTTTGTCAAATGCTTTTTCTGCATCAATTGATATGACTATGTGATTTTTATCTATCAATTTGTTTATGTGATGTATCACGTTTATTGATTTGCGGATATTGTACCATCCTTGCATTCCTGGGATAAATCCTACTTGGTCATGGTGTATGATCTTTCTGATGTACTGCTGGAGCCGATTTGCTAGACTTTTGTTGAGGATTTTGGCATCTATGTTCATGAGGGATATTGGTCTGTAATTCTCTTTCATTGTGTTGTCCTTATCTGGTTTTGGTATTAGGGTGATGCTGGCTTCATAGAAGGAGCTTGGAAGTGTTCCTTCCTCTTGAATTTTTTGGAATAGTCTGAGGAGGATAGGCTTTAGTTCTTCCTTGAATGTTTGGTAAAACTCTCCTGTGAAGCCGTCAGGCCCCGGGCTTTTGTTTGCCAGAAGCTTTTTGATGACTTCTTCAATTTCGTCCATAGTTATTGGCCTATTGAGCTGTTGAGATTCTTCTTGATTGATTTTTGGAAGGTTGTATTTTTCTAGGAATATGTCCATTTCCTCCAGGTTGTCCAGTTTGTTGGAATAGAGCTGTTCGTAGTATTTTGTAACAAACCTTTGTATCTCAGCGGGGTCTGTTGTTATTTCACCTCTTTCATTTCTGATTTTGTTTATTTGGGTCCTCTCTCTTTGCTTCTTGGTGAGCCTGGCTAGAGGTCCATCAATCCTGTTTATCTTTTCAATGAACCAGCTCTTGGTTTTGTTGATCTTTTGTATTGTTTCTTTGGTCTCTATGTCATTTATCTCCGCTCTGATCTTTGTTATTTCCTTCCTTCTGGTTACACTGGGCTTTTCTTGCTGCTCTTTTTCTAGCTCTTTGAGTTGTAGGGTTAGGTAATTTATTACCATTGTTTCTTGTTTTTTGCAATAGGTTTGTAGAGCTATGAACTTCCCTCTCAAGACTGCTTTCGCTGTGTCCCATAGATTTTGGATTGTTGTGTTTTCATTGTCATTTGTTGCCATGATGTTTTTTATTTCTTCCTTGATCTTTCTGGTGACCCAGTTCTTGTTTAATAGCATGCTGTTTAGTCTCCATGTGTTTGATTTCTTTGGATTGTATTTATTGTAGTTGATTTCCAGTTTTATGCCACTGTGATCTGAGAAGATGCTTGATATAATTTCTATCTTCTTGAATTTGAAGAGACTTTGCCTGTGACCCAGCATATGGTCTATCTTTGAAAATGACCCATGTGCACTTGAGAAGAATGTATATTCTGTGGCTCTGGGGTGAAATGTTCTGAAGATGTCAATTAATTCCATCTGGTCTAGTGAGTCATTTAGGATTGCTGTTTCTTTGCTGATTTTTTGTTTAGAGGATTTGTCCAATGGTGATAGTGGGGTATTAAAGTCTCCTACTATGATTGTATTGCTATTAATCTCTCCCTTGATATCCTCCAGGAGTTTTTTTATGTATTTGGGTGCTCCTATATTGGGAGCGTATATGTTTACCAGAATTATTTCTTCTTGTTGGATTTCTCCCTTTAGTATTATGAAGTGGCCTTCCTTATCTCTTGTTATGGCATTTACTTTGAGGTCTAATTTGTCAGATGTAAGTATTGCTACCCCAGCTTTTTTTTCATTTCCATTTGCCTGGAAGATATTTTTCCATCCCTTTACTTTCAATCTGTGTGAGTCTCTTGTTCTGAGGTGGGTCTCTTTTTGACAGCATATATATGGGTCATGCTTTTTTATCCATTCAGCCACTCAATGTCTTTTGATTGGAGCATTTAGTCCATTTACATTTAAAGTTATTACTGAAAGGTATTTGTTTGTAGTCATATCTATTTTTGTGTCTGTATTCCTTCTTACCTGTTTATTTCTTCTTTTTACAGTATTCCCTTTAGCAATTCTTGCATTGCTGGTTTGGTGGTGATAAACTCCCTGAGTCTTTTTTTGTCTGCGAAGCTCCTGATTTCCCCTTCAATTTTGATTGATAGTCTGGCTGGATATAGTATTCTTGGATTCAGTCCTTTGCTTTGCAACACTTTGTATACCTCCTTCCATTCACTTCTAGCTTGTTGTGTTTCTGTTGAGTAATCATTTGACAATCTGATGGGTGTTCCTTTGTAGGTAACTCTCTGTCTCTCTCTTGCTGCCTTTAAGATTCTCTCTTTATCATTTATATTTGCCATTGAGATTATGACATGTCTTGGTGTGGGTCTTTTGGGGTTGATCCTGCTTGGGACTCTCTGTACTTGCGTAACTTTTATCTTTCCCATATCCGGGAAGTTTTTTGTCATTATTTCTTCAAATAGATTTTCTAATCCCTGCTGCTCTTCTTGTCTTTCTGGCAGCCCTATTATACGCATGTTACTTCGCTTCATGTTGTCCCGAAGTTCCCTTAGGCTTTCCTCCTGCTTTTTAACTTTTTTCTCCAATTGCTGTTCAGATTGAGCTTGTTTCTGTACCTGATCTTCTAACTCACTAATTCGGTCCTCTGCTTCTTGTAGTCTACTGTTGAAACTTTCCATGGTGTTTTTGATTGTAGCTATATCACTTTTCATTTCTTCCTGATTCTTGCATAAGTTGTTGATTTTCTCATCCATCCGATGTATAAATTCCACGACCATTACTCTGAACTCCTTTTCGGTCATGTTGCAAGCTTCAGTTTCACTAATTTCCTTTCTTGGCGACTCCACATTTTCTTTCCTCTGTGAGTTATTTCGTTTCCCCATTCTGGCTATCACCAGAAAGCTCAAGCTTCCGTTTGTGTGCACCTCGGCCGTGCGCTGTGGGGACTTCGCTCCACCCGAGTTTCACTGAAGTGCTCTGACACTAGGACGTGTGGCTGCCTTTGGTTGGTGGGAACCAGACTTGCCCAGGGTCAGTGTCCCAGTGTTCCATGTGGTCTCGTGTGCACACTTAGAATCAGGGGCCCTGTCTGCACCACACTGTTGGTATGTGCCAAAAATGAGATCCTTAGCATGTGCCAGGAGTCAGAGTTTCCCTGTATCTGCACCAAGAATCGAGTGTCAGAGTCTCTGTTGCCTTGTGCAGTTTCTCGTTGAGAATCAGGGTCCCTGTGTGTGCATGCACCAACAATTGGGGTCGTTGGCTCTTAGTGTGAATGCGCTGTGAGTCAGGGATCCCAGGCAGCTGTGTCCGGCGTGCCAAATTCCCTGAAGTGGAGCTGCGTCCTGTGTGTGCTCTCACTACTGAGCCAAACCGGCTAGGGCGCACACTCTCAAATCCCTGAAGGTGAGCTGCCTTTGTGCACTCTCCCAGAATCCCCGAAGAGGGGCGGAGTCCATCCTGTGCGCCAAATTCCCCAAAGGGAAGCCCCTTTGTGCACGCTCTAAGATTCCACGAAGGGGAGCTGTGACCCGCAAGCCAAATTCCCCCCAATTTCCCAAAGGGGAGCCCTCTGTGCGCACTGACAGATTTCCCCGAAGGTAAGCTGCTTCTGTCCTGGGCGCCAAATTCCCTAAGGCGGAGCGCGTCCCTGCGCAAAGCTCTGCAGCTTGAGCGAGGGGTGTGTCTATTAGTTACTATGGCGCTATCCCTGTGCGCCTGCGGGGAGGGGGATAGGCTCTTTGACTCACGGGAATCTGCCTGGAAGTCTGGATTCTTGTTGTTTCTTCCACTGCAGCTGTGATAGCAGTTCTCTGTCCCCAGTGGCTGCAGGGTCCTGGTTTGTGTCAGAAGCCAGGATCCGAGTCTCAGGCAGCTCTGTTTCTCAAGATGGCGTGGTCTCCGCGTCCGCACCAGCCGCCAAGAAGTGTCCGCTTTGTGCGCGGGGCTCCGCCGTCTAGGACTACCCAGTTAGGCAGCCCCTTAGAAGACCTGAAGAATCTAACTGACCCTAGCTCATACACACACACAAACCACACACGTCTACACGTGTACACTCTCCTCTATGGGTTCCTCACTCACACTCTTTCTCTCCCTACCCTCTTGCCTGTTGCCATCTTTTTCCCTCCCAGATCTCTTTGTCCACAATATATTCTTATACTTGTTTTTATCTTCCTCTATCTCTTTAAACAACGTTCTGTAGTTTTCTGAGTACCAGTCTTTTACTTTCTTGGTTGAGTTTATTCTTAAGTATCTTAATATTTTTGCAATGTTAAGTGGGATTACTAGTATTTGTTTAGTTTCTCTTTCTGAGAATTCATTATTGGTGTATAAAAATGCCATTGATTTCTGGGTGTTAATTTTGTATCCTGCTACATTACCAAATTCATTTATTAAATCTAGTAGTTTTTTGGTGGAGTCTTTAGGAGATTCTATATACCATTTCACGTCATCTGAGAATAATGAGAGTTTTATTTCATCCTTTCCAATTTGGATGCCTTTTATTTATTCTTCTTGTCTGACCCCTGTGACTAGGACTCCCAGTACTATGTTGAATATGAGTGGTGAAAGTGGACACCCCTGTCTTGTTTCTGTTTTTAGGGGAAATGGTTTTAGCTTTTGCCCATTGAGTATGAAGTTCACTGTAGGTTTGTCATATATGGCCTTTATCAGATTAAAATATGCTCCCTCTATTCCCACTTTGCTGAGAGTTTTTATCAAATAAGGATATTAGGCCCAGCCAGCGTGGCTCCGTAGTTGAGCTTTGACCTATGAACCAGGAGGTCACGAGTTCAATTCCCTGTCTGGGCATATGCCCGGATTGAGGGCTCAAACCACAGTAGGGGGCTTTCAGGAGGCAGCTGATTAATGATTCTCTCTCATCATTGATGTTTCAATCTCTCTTTCCCTCACCATTCCTCTCTGAAGTCAATAAAATATATTTTTTAAATGGGTGTTGGATTTTTGTCAAATGCATTTTCTGCATCTATTGATATGATCATGTGATTTTTGTCTTTCATTATGTTTATGTGATATGTCACATTTACCGTTTTGTGAATATTGTACCAGCCTTGCATCCCCGTAATAAACCCCACTTGATCATGGTGTATGAACTTTTTAATGTATTGTTGGATCTGATTTGCTAACATTTTGTTAAGGATTTTAAGATTGATGTTCAGCCAGGATATGGGCCTGAAATTCTCTTTCTTTGTAGTGTAGTTTTTTTTTTCTTTCTATTTTTGGAATTAGGATAATGTTGGCCTCATAAAAAGAGCTTGGAAAATTTACTTCCTCTTGAATTTTTTGGAATACTTTGAAAAGTATAGATGTTAGTTCTTTGAATGGTTGGTAAAACTCCTCTGTGAAACCATCCGGACCAGTTCTTTTGTTTGCTGAGTGTTTTTTGATTACTGCTTCTATTTCATCAGTAGTTATTGGACTATTCAGATTTTCTGATTCTTCCTAATTCAGTTTTAGAAAATTGTATTTTTCTAGGAATTTGTTCATTTCATCCACATTGTCCAACTTGGTGGCATATAGTTGTTCAGAGTATTTTGTTACAATGGTTTGTATTTCTGTGATTTCAGTTGTTACTTCTCTGTTTTCATTTCTGATTGTATATATTTGGGTCCTCTCTCTTTGATGAGTCTGGCTAATGGTTCATCAATTTTACTCATCTTTTCAAAGAACCAGCTCTTTGTTTCATTGATCTTTTGTGTGTATATATATGTATATTAGTCACTATGTCATTTATTTCTGCCCTACTTTTTATTATTTCCTTCCTTCTACTTACTCTCACCTTCTCTTGTTGTTCTCTTTCTAATTCTTTAAGTTGTATGGTTAAATAATTCATTTTTAATTTTTCTTGGTTTTCTTTTGTTTTGTTTTTTCAATTAGGCCTGTAGTGCTATGAACTTCCCTCTCAGGACTGCTTTTGCTGTGTCCCAGAGATTTTGGGTTGTTGTGTGTTCATTTACATTGGTTTCTAAGAAGTTTTTATGTCTTACTTGATCTCATTGGTTACCCATTTATTGTTTAATGACATACTATTTAGTCTCCAAATGTTTTAATGTTTTTAGTGTTTTTACTATAGTTGATTTCTACTTTCCTTCCATTGTAATCTGAGAAAATGCTTGATATTTCAATCTTGTTGAACTTGTAGAGACTTGTTTTGTGTCCTAAAATGTGGTCTGTCTTTGATAATGACCCATGTTTACTTGAGAAGAATGTATATTCTGCAGTTTTGTGGTCAGATGTTCTACAAAAGTCAATTAAATCCATCTGATTCAGTGTGTCATTTAGAGTCACTGTTTCCTTGTTAACTTTTTGTCTGGAAGACCTATCCAGTGAAGTAAATGGGGTTTTAAAGTGCCCTACTAAGATTATATTTATGTCAATCTCTCCCTTAACATCCTCTATACCTTGCTCACTTTCTTCTCCATTTGGCATTCTAATTATGTAAATATTAGAGGCCCAGCACATGAAATTCATGCACAGGTAGGGTCCCTAGGCCTGGCCAGTTATCAGGGCCGATTGGGGCCTTCTGGCTGCCAGCTGTGGCCTCCCTTTCCCGGCTGCCAGCTGCCGGCCAGGGTCTTCATTCATTCTGCACCACCCCCTGGTGGTCAGCGCACATCATAGCAAGTGTTCAAACTCCCAGTATCCTGGTCAAACTCCCATGGGGACAATTTGCATATTAGGCTTTTACATATATAGACTAGTGGCCTGGTGCATGAAATTCATGCATGGGGGGGGTGTCCCTCAGCCTGGCCTGCACCCTCTCCAATCTGGGACCCCTCAGGGGATGTCAGATATCCCTCTCGCAATCTGGGACCACTGGCTCCTAACCGCTCACCTGCCTGCCAGCCTGATCGCCCTAGCCCCCAACTGCCCCCTTTCTGGCCTGATCACCCCCAACTGCCCACCCCGCCAGCCTGATCACTCCCAACTGCCCCCCCCCCCACTGGCCTGCTCACCCCCAACTGCCCACTGGTACCGTCGCAGGTAGAAGGTGCTGATTAGGGGAGGAGGGCATGATTATTTCCTGGGACTGTAGGTTTCAAAGCTTTGCAGAGGGTTCGGAAGGCCTCGGAGGGGCCAGAAGCCCTGTAGTGTTGGTCATCCCTGGAGGCGCTGGCAGGGGGGGCGCTAGGGGGCTCTAAGGGGGTGGTGAGGCCAAAGGGGGAGTAACTGTCAAACCTCCCTGCTTGGCGCCATTCTTTAAATGTGGACGTTTCACAGCTGTAAGTGCTCAGGGCAGGGTTCCAATCTCCTGGAGTGGGGCGGGGGCCAGGCCAGGGTGGGGCCAGGCAGGCTAGGAGGACAGGTTTAGCCGCAGCCTCCAGCGAGGTTCAGTGCGCTTCCAGGGGGTGGGGATGGGTCTGACCCTGGGAGGCCGCTCGGGCCTGTCTCCATCCGGGTCTGGAGTTGTAGGGAGGAGAGGCGTGCCCAGCCGCAATGGAGGGGGCCTGGCAGCAGCAGGTCGTGGGCCCCAGGTGCCTTGAGGTGCTGATGGATCATCACTGGCATGCTATTGTTGTGGGTGCCCCTGGCAGGGGTGGCAGGGGGAAGAGATTGGGAGTTGGAGGTGTGGGCTGCAGCTACCCCTGAGGCTGGGTCTTCTCCAGGTCCTGTCAGCCTCCCCGTCCCCCCGGGGGTGCAGGGGCTGGGGTAGGGTGTCTGTACAGGGGGATTGGAAGAGCTCCCTGTGGCCGCTTCCTCTTCCTTCTTTGCAGTCTGGGCTTCTGTCAGGTGCTCTACTCAGACCCCTGAGAATTTGGCTCTGGCCGCCCTGCCCCTCCATGTCTCCCTGCCGCGCACGCCTCACTCAGCTCTCCCCAGCCACCTGCCTGTCAGGAGGCTGCCAGTGTGCCTTGCTCCGGGCAATGTGATCCTGGGGCAGGGGTTGCGGGTGTGGGGAGCAGCTCCAATAAAGTTTAGTAAACCCTGGGTCTGCTTCAGGATTTGGCTGTGGGGCACGGGGGGAATCTGCCTGCGCGGGACAAAATCATATATGACCCGGAGTCCCGCTCCGCAGCCCCACAGCCCCACCCATCTTGTTGACCAGTCGTGACTGGGAAACCGTTAGGACCAATTAGCATATTACCTCTTTTTATATATATAGACTGTTATATTTCTTTTCTTAGTATTTTTTAATTAATTAATTAATTAATTAATTAATTTGTTTATTTTTAAATCTTTATTGTTCAGATTATTACAGTTCCTCTTTTTTCCCCCATAGTTCCCCTCCACCCGGTTCCCATCCCACCCCATGCCCTTACCCCCCCCGACTGTCCTCGATAGGTGTATGATTTTTGTCCAGTCTCTTCCCGCACCGCCCACACTCCCTTCCCCCCAAGGATTGTCAGTCCACTCCCTTTCTATGCCCCTGATTCTATTCTATTCACCAGATTATTCTGTTCATCATATTTTTTATTCACTTGATTTTCTGATTCACTTGTTGATAGATATGTATTTGTTGTTCATAGTTTTTATCTTTACCTTTTTCTTCTTCCTCTTCTTAAAGAATACCTTTCAGCATTTCATATAATACTGGTTTGGCGGTGATGAACTCCTTTAGCTTTTTCTTATCTGTGAAGCTCTTTATCTGACCTTCAATTCTGAATGATAGCTTTGCTGGGTAGAGTAATCTTGGTTGTAGGTTCTTGCTATTCACCACTTTGGATATTTCTTGCCACTCCCTTCTGGCCTGTATAGTTTCTGTTAAGAAATCAGCTGACAATCGTATTGGTGCTCCCTTGTAGGTAACTAACTGTTTTTCTTTCGCTGCTTTTAATATTCTCTCTTTGTCTTTTGCCCTTGGCATTTTAATTATGATGTGTCTTGGTGTGGTCTTCTTTGGATACCTTTTGTTTGGGGTTATAACCGTGGTTTTGAACTCTATATCCAGTAGTTTGTTTTCCTCCATTTCTGTCATTTGTGACCTGTTTTTTTGTCTCCGCATTTTGGCTGCTTCCCTGAGTTGATAGAGTGGCTTTGTGTGCTAGGTGTCCTAGAGTGCCTGGTGACTCAGCCTCCCCAGTTACCTGAGGTGGACAGTCTTGGTGCATCCCTTTGTGGGCTGTGTGCACAGTCTTGTTGTAGTTAAGCCTTGATTGTTGTTGGTATCACTGGGGGGAATTGACCTGCAGGCCAATTGGCTGTGAGGATCAGTTGTGTCTACGATGGGAGAACTTCTGTGCTGGAGACACCCTTATGGGGCAAGACGTGCTTCAGTGGGATTTGGCGCTCACTGAGTCTGCCCCCTGAGTGTGTCCCTTATGGATCTGAGGAGTTGTAATCTGGATGGTCCTACTCTGACCCCTGGGTACACTGGCTCTTGGATCTCCAAGGAGGTGCTAATTTAGCCTCTGCCTGAGGCCACCCAGCAGGAGCTATGGAGAGATCTGCAGATTCCTCTTCTTTGTTTGGGGTTTGGTGGTGCCCAGATGAGGCCCAGCTGTGAAGCAATGCAAGCTGCTGTGGGACCCTGGGCCTTCTTTTGGATGTTCTGGGTCTCTCTGACTCAGCCGTAGTTTGTTAGGTAAGTTTAGATTTCAAAGGACCCGGCCATTCATATGCAAAAGCCTCTGCACACAGTTTGGATGGGGCGAAGTCTCAGGGTGGAGCAAATAGCAATTGCTTCCTGTCAGCCCTGCCATAAGAGGCCCCTGGGACTCAGTGTCCCTTGGTAATCACTGCAAGCACCTCTGAGAGAAAGCCGCCCTCAAGTTTCGCCCACTGCCAGACAGTCCAGTTTCTCCCCGTATGAGTCTGGGTCCCCAGAGTCTCGCCCAGAACTGAAGTTCAGAGCAGTCGGGAGTTTGTGTCTCCCTCATGCTTGAAAAAGACAGCCGCATACTCAGTTGCCAGCCCTTTCTGTGTGCACGCCTCCGTACCTCTGCACTTTACTTCCGCAGCTCCTCTGAGTCTCAGTGTGCTTTTCTCTTTCCTTCTAGTTGTAGAATTTGCACTTATCCAGGCTTCCTGTGGTTCTGAATGATGTCTGTTTTGTCTTTTAGTTGTGGTTTTAAAGTGGTTGTGCAAGGCAGCAAGTTCAGGTGTTTACCTATGCCGCCATCTTGGTTTCTCCCTAGATTGTTATATTTCATTTTGTCCCATAGCTTACTTAAGCTGTCCTCCTGTTTTTAATTTTTTTTCTTCTTTTTGGTTCTCTTATTGAGTGGTTTTTTTCCCACCCTGTCTTCTAATTCACTGATCCAATCCTCAGCTTTTCCTAATGTGCCATGTATTCCTTCCAGTGTGTTTTTTATTAGAGCTATGCCACTTTTTTATTTGGACTGGTCTTTTTTCATAGTTATACTTTTTATAATGCTGCTGAGCATCTTTGCATTTATTATCCTAAAGTCTAAATCAGATAAATTTCTTATCTCCATTTCATTTAGCTCTTGTTCTGGAATATTCTCTTGTTCTTTCATTTGTAGGTTGTTTTTTGTTGTTGTTGTTGTTTTTTTGTCTCCCCATTTTGGCTGCCTGTTCAGGTTTGTGTAAGGTGACCAGATCATCCCGCTTTTGGCGGGACAGTCCCGATTTTTAACAATTTGTCCCGCGTCCCATGGCGTTTTTAAAAAGTCCCTATTTTTGGAAAGAATAGGGACTTTTTTAAAACGCCGTGGGATGCGGGACAAATTGTTAAAAATCAGTTTTGTCCCGCCAAAAGCGGGACGATCTGGTCACCTTAGGTTTGTGTCTATGTATTACGTAGATCTGCCACCACTCCTAATCTCTAGTGCAGTATAATGTCAGACACTGTTTCTGACTGGCCCTGAGTACTCTGTTTGAGGATATCAGCAATCCACAGATTGTGACTCCCTCTGCTGGGGCTGTGTTCCTTTGGACAGGACCAAGTTGTGCACCAGGCTCTACTTTTCGTAGCCCTGGTCCCAGAAGGAGATCAGGCAAAGGCTCAACACCTCCAAAGACCCACATCTGCCTGCAATCTGATTGTTGTCAGCCTTGAATGGTCTCATTCAATTGACCACAGGTTTGGGCTGAGAGTTCTTCCAACAGGGTGTGGCAACAGCCTTTCCCCCAGGCCAAAACCACCTGGAAAGCAAATGTCCTTTGGAGAAAAATGTCCTCTGCAGCTTGAGGGAATGACTCTGCACAGGAAACTGGGGTGGCTACCCCCAAGCCTCCAAACCTTGACCCTCTTTACACAACTCTAGTCCACTCTGCCCTCCCTCTGCAAGAGCCCAAGGTGAGATGCTGCACATAAATTTTTATGCATTGGCCCTTTAAGAGGATGCCTGCATTTAAAGCCATCTCTCCCTGGCAGACAGAAACCCTGCTCCTTTTCACAGCAGATGTTACGTGGGCATCTTTCTCAGTTCTGGTGCTCCGGGCTGGGTATCCATCCAAACTTGGAGTTTAGACCCAAGTTCTCAGTGGGAACCTCCAACAGCTGAGATGTCCCTCCAGGACTTCAGCTGCTGTCTGTGGGAGTGCAGCCACTCCTTTGCATCTCTGTACTTCTGACCAGTCCTTATGCAGTATCCACTTTCTGTCCTTGGTTATCAGGGTTCTCTCCAGCTCATCCTCAGTTGATTTTTCAGAGTGTTTTTTTTTCTGTATTTTAGTTGTATTTCCAGCTTTGTCCTGGGAATGTGTCAGTATAGCTTCCACTTATTCTGCTGCCATTATTCCACATAGGACATTTTCAAAGATAGACCACATGTTAGGACACAAACTAAGTGTCTACAATTTCAAGAAGATTGAAAACATATCAAACATCTTCTTGGATCAAAATGTCATGAAATTAGAAATCAACTGCAATAAAAAAACTCAAAAACATTGAAACACACAGGGGCTACTAGTAAATAGCATGTTATTAAACAATGAATGAGTTACCAAAGATATCAAGGAAGAAATAAAACATATCCTGGGAACACATGAAAGTGAACACACAACAACCCAAAATCTATGGGACACAGTGAAAGCAGTTCTGATGGAGAAGTTTATAGCATTACAGGCCTATCTCAAAAAACAAGAAAACCTTTTAATAAGCTAGGTAACCCTACAACTTAAAGAATTAGAAAAAGAATAACAAGAAAAGCCCAGAGTAAGTAGAAGGAAGGAAATAATAAAAAATCAATAAAACCAAGAGATGGTTCTTTGAAAAGAGAAAGAAGAAAACAAGATTGATGTACTTCTAGCTAGACTCCAGATCAAATGAAGATAGAGGACCCAAACAAACAAAATCAGAAATGAAAGAGATGATGTAACATCTGACCCCACAGATATGCAAAGGATCGTTAAAAAAACATTATGAATGACTATACTCCAACAAACTGGACAATATGGATGAAATGAACATATTCCAAATCTCAATCAGGAAAAATCAGAAAGCCTGAATAGGTCAATAATTACTGATGAAATGAAAGCGGTAATCAAAAAACACCCAGCAAACACAAACCTTGGTCTGGATGGCTTCACAGGGTTGTTTAACCAAACATTCAAAGAACTGACACCCATCCTCCTCAAACTGTTCCAAAGAATTCAAGAGGAAGGAACACTTCCAAGATCTGTTTATGAGGCCAGCATTACCCTAATTCCAAAACTAGATAAAGACACTACAAAGAAAGATAATTACAAGCCAATATCTCTGATGAACATATATGCTAAAATCCTCAACAAAATAGTAGAAAATTTAATCCATTGATACATTTAAAAGATCATACACCATGATCAAATGGTATTTATTTAGGGATTCAAGAATGGTACAATATTTGCAAATCAATAAATGTGACATATCACATAAACAGACTGGAAGACAAAAATCAAATGATCATGTCAATTGATGCAGAAAAAGCATTTGACAAAATGCAACAACCTTTTTTGATAAAAACACTCAGCAAAGTGGGAATAGAGGGATCATGCCTCAACATAATAAAGGACATATATGACAAACCTACAGCCAATCTCATGCTCAGTGGGAAAATTTAAAACCATTTCTTCTAAGAACAGGATTAAGACAGAAATGTCCACTTTAACCACTCTTATTTAATACTAGAGGCCCGGTGCACAAAATTTATGCATGGAGGGGAGTTCCTCAGCCCAGCCTGCACCCTCTACAATCTGGGACAACTGGCTCCTAACCACTCACCTGCCTGCCTGCCTGATTGCCTCTAATCCCTCTTCCTGCCGGCCTGATCGCCCCTACCTTGCCCACTTGCCAGCCTGATCACCCCTAACTTGCCCCCCTGCCTGCCTGATTGCCTCTAACCTCTCTGCTTGCCTGCCTAATCACCCTTAACTACTCTACCCTGCTGGCCTGACCGCCCCTAACTGTCTCTGCCTGCCTGATTGCCCCTAACTGCCCTCCCCTGCTGGCCTGATCTTGCCCCCAACTGCCCTCCTCTGCCAGCCTGATCTTGCCCCCAACTGCCCTCCCCTGCTGGCCTGATAGACCCTAACTGCCTCTGCCTCGGCCCCTACCACCAAGGCTTTGTCTGGAAAGAAGTTGGACGTCTGGAAGATGGCCGGTCAATCCGGCCTAATTAGCATATTACCCTTTTATTAGTATAGATCAGTGATGGCGAACCTATGACACACTTGTCAGCACTGACACGCGTACCCATTTCTGATGACAAGTGGCCGCATGCCGAGGATGAAACATTTGCTGCTCCTGAGGATGAAACATTTGCGACTAGAGTCTTAGAGTTAGTTTTTTTCCTCAAAGTGACACACTACCCGAGTTATGCTCAGGTTTTTGGCAAAGTTTGACACACCAAGCTCAAAAGGTTGCCCATCACTGGTATAGATAGTACTGGAATTCCTACCCATAGTGATTAGACATGAAGAAAAAATAAAAGGCACCCAAATTGGAAAGGATGAAGTAAAACTGTCATCATTCACAGATGACATGATATTGTACATAGAAAATCCTAAAGGTTCCATAAAAAAACTATTAGATTTAATAAATGAATTTGGCAACTTAAGAATATACAAAATTAATACCCAGAAATCAATAGCATTTTTATAGACAAATAATGAATTCTCAGAAAGAGAAACAAACAAACAAAACAATCCCATTTATCTTTGCAAGAAAAAAAATAAGATACTTAGGAATAAACTTAACCAGGTGTGCCGCGCCAGCACAGCCAAGGGTTTGGCAAGCCTGAGGGGGGCCAGCGAAGGATGAAGAAAAGACAGACAAAGAGAATATGCTGGGTCTGAGTGGATCTTCTGTGCCTGGCTGAGACCACAGAAAAGATCCAGACTGCAAGCTGAGCCTTTATTTTATAGTCAGAGGTAAACAAGGTAGTAGTCACCATAGTTACAATGTTCTTGTAAGTTTCACTTGTTTTGGCAGCACTTGCTGCACCTCCCACAGCCCATTAGCTACCCACAAGATCAAGCTTAATTATGCTAAGAGGGCTGTGTCCTCTAAGTTGGGACTTGTTTGTGGCTTTGCCAACAGGTCAGTCTGAGGCTTAACCCTATAACCGCTCCCTACAACCAAAGAGGTAAAATACCTGTACTCAGAAAACCACAGGATGTTGAAAAAAGAGTTGGAGGAAGATATAAACAAGTGTAAGTATATACCTTGTTCATGGATTGGTAGAATTAACATCATTACAATGTCCTTATTACCCAAAGCAATCTATAGATTCAATACAATCCCTATTAAAATACCAATGGCATATTTCATAGATCTAGAACAAATACTACAAAATTTTATATGGAACCAAAAAAGAACCCAAATAGATGCAATAATCTGGAGAAAGAAGAACAAAGTTGAAGGAATCACAATAATAGATATCAAATTATACTACAAAGGCATGTTACCCAAAAGAGCATGGTACTGGCACAAGAACAGGCATACAGTTCAATGGAATAGAACAGAGAACATAGAAATTAACCCAAGCCATGATGCTCAATTAATATTTGACAAAGGAGATAGGAGCATGCAATGGAGTAAAGACAGTTTCTTCAATAAATGGTATTGGGAAAATTGGATAGGTACATCCAAAAAAATGAAACTAGACCACCAACTTATACTATACACAAGAATAAAGTCAAAATGGATAAAAGAGTTAATGTAAGTCAGGAAACCATAAAAATCCTTGAAGAACACATAAGCAGTAAAATCTCAGACATCTCTCATAGCACTGTGTTTACCGATACATCTCCTAGGCCAGTGGTCGGCAAACTCATTAGTCAACAGAGCCAAATATCAACAGTACAACGATTGAAATTTCTTTTCAGAGCCAAATTTTTTAAACTTAAACTTCTTCTAACGCCACTTCTTCAAAACAGACATGCCCAGGTTGTGGTATTTTGTGGAAGAGTCACACTCAAGGGGCCAAAGAGCCGCATGTGGCTCGCGAGCTGCAGTTTGCCGACCACGGTCCTAGGCCAAAAGAAACAATGGAGAAAATAAACAAATGAGACTACACGAAAATAAAGTGCTTCTGCACAGCAAAAGAAACCACCAACAAAATAAAAAGAGAGCCCACTGCATGGGAGAACATATTTACAAATGATACATCTGATAAGGTATTAATTTCAAAAATATATAAAGAACTCATACACGGTAACAAAAGGAAGACAAACAATCCAATTAAAAAAATGGGCAAAGGACCTAAATAGACACTTATCCAATGCAGACATACAGAAGGCCAAGAGACATATGAAAAAATGCTCAAAGTCACTGATCAAATTGTTGCAAATTGAAACAAGAAAGAGGTATCACTCACACCTGTTAGAATGACTTTCATTAAGGAATCAACAAAAGAAAACCAAGATGGCGGCATAAGTAAACACCTAAACTGCTGCCTCGCACAACAATATCAAAACTACAACTAAAAGACAAAACGGACACCATCCAGAACCACAGGAAAGCTGGCTGATTGGAAATTCTACAACTAGAAGAAAAGAGGAAAGCATATTGAGACTCAGAGGAGCTGCAAAAGGCTGAGGTATGGAGACTTGCACGCGGAGAGGACGGGTGGCTGTGTGCACGGGTGGCTGAGTGCGCAGCTGGCTTTCTAAAGTGGGAGGGAGACGGAAGCTCCCAACTGCACTGAACTCCAGTCCCGGCCGAGATGCTGGGAAACCAGACTCATTCGGGGGGAATCTGGACTGTCAGGAAAAGGGAAAGCACACTGAGACTCCGGAGCTGCAGAGGCAGAGGCCTGGAGGCGCGCATGCACAGATAGAACTGACTGATGAGTGCATGGGAGGCGGAGTGCGCGGCTGGCTTTCTAAAGTGGGAGGGAGATGGAAGCTCCCGACTGCGCTGAACTCCAGTTCCGGGCAAGTTTCCAGGAAACCCGACTCATTCGGGGAGAAACTGGACTGTCTAGCAGAGGGCGAAACTCTAGGGCGGCTTTCTCTCAGAGGTGCTTGCAGAGATTACCGAGGGACATCGAGACCCAGGGGCCTCATAGGGCAGGGCTGACGGGAAACGAAGGCTGTCTGCCCTGCCCTGAAACTCCGCCACATCCAAGCTGAGCACAGAGGCTTTTGCAATTTTGCAAGTCTTGTCTCATAAAAGTGTCTCCAGCACAGAAGTTCTTTTAGCATAGACACAGCTGATCCTCACAGCCAATTGGCCTGCAGGTCAGTTCCTCCCAGTGATACCAACAACAATCAAGACTTAACTACAACAAGGCTGAGCACACAGTCCACAAAGGGGTGCTCCAAGAGTGTCCACCTCCGGTAACTGGGGAGGCTGAGCTACTGTGCCCTAGAGGACACCTAACACACAAAGCTACTCTACCAACTTAGGGAAGCAGCCAAAATGCGGAGACAAAGAAACAGGTCACAAAAGAAAGAAATGGAGGAAAACAAACGACTGGATATAGAGTTCAAAACCGCGGTTATAAGGCTTTTCAAGAATTTCCTAGAATAGGCCGATAAATTTAGCGAGACCCTCAAGGATATGAAAAAGGACCAACTAGAATTTAAATATACACTGACTGAAATAAAAAATATTATACAGAGACCTAACAGCAGACTAGAGGACCACAAGAATCAAGTCAAAGATTTGAAATACAAAGAAGCAAAAAACACTCAGCCGAAAAAGCAAAAAGCAAAACGAATCCAAAAATTTGAAGATAGTGTAAGAAGCCTCTGGGACAACCTCAAGCGTACCAACATCCGAATTATGGGGGTGCCAGAAGAAGAGAGAGAGCAAGATACTGAAAACCTATTTGAAGAAATAATGACTGAAAACTTCCCCCACCTGGTGAAAAAAATAGATTTACAAGTCCAGGAAGTGCAGAGAACCCCAAACAAAAGAAATCCAAAGAGGACCACACCAAGACACATCATAATTAAAATGCCAAGGGCAAAAGACAAAGAGAGAATATTAAAAGCAGCAAGAGGAAAACAGTTAGTTACCTACAAGGGAGCACCCATACGATTGTCAGCTGATTTCTTAACAGAAACTATACAGGCCAGATGGGAATGGCAAGAAATATTCAAAGTGGTGAATAGCAAGAACCTACAACCAAGATTACTCTACCCAGCAAAGCTATCATTCAGAATTGAAGGTCAGATAAAGAGCTTCACAGATAAGAAAAAGCTAAAGGAGTTCATCACCGCCAAACCAGTATTATAGAAATGCTGAAAGGTATTCTTTAAGAAGAGGAAGAAGAAGAAAAAGGTAAAGATAAAAATTATGAACAACAAATACATATCTATCAATAAGTGAATCTAAAAATTAAGTGAATAAAAAATCTGAAGAACAGAATAAACTGGTGAATATAATAGAACCAGGGGCATAGAAAGGGAGGGGACTGACAATTCTCGGGGGGAAAGGGGTGTGGGAGGTGCGGGAAGAGACTGGATAAAAGCGTACACCTATGGATGAGGACAGTGGTGGGGAGGTAAGGGCAGAGGGTGGGGTGGGAACCGGCTGGAGAGGAGCTATGGGGGGAAAAAGAGGAACAATTGTAATAATCTGAACAATAAAGATTTATTAAATTAAAAAAAATAAAGAGTTGAAAGAGCCCTGACTGGTTAGAGCATCATCCAGATACACCAAGGTTGCGGGTTTAATTCCCAGTCGGGCACATACAAGAATCAGCCAATGAATGCACAAATAAGTGAAACAACAAATCGATGGTTTTCTCTCTTCCTCTCTCTCTCTAATCAATAAATAAACATTTTCAAAAAAAGAAATCAACAAAAGCCAAATGTTGATGAGGATGTGGAGAAAAGGGAACCCTAGTATACTGTTGGTGGGAATGCAGACTGCTGCAGCCACTGTGGAAAACAATATGGAGTTTCCTTAAAAAAAATTAATAATGGTACTCCTACTTGATCCAGTGATCCCACTTCTAGAATATATCCTAAGAAACATGAAACACCAATCAGAAAGAATATACACACCCCTATGTTCATAGCAGCTCAATTTACAATAGCTAAGATTTGGAAACAGCTCAAGTGTCCATCAGCAGATGAGTCGATAAAAAATGATGGTACATTTACACAATGGAATACTATGCAGTTGTAAAAAACAGAAAGAACTCTTACCATTTGCAACAGCATGGATTGACCTGGAGAGTATTATGTTAAGCGAAATAAGTCAGAGAAAGACAAGTATCACTTGATCTCACTCATATGTAGAATCTAATGAACAAAATAAACAGACAAATGAAATTGATCCAGAGACATAGAAACATGGAACAGACTGGCGAATTTCAGAGGGAAGAGGGGGATAGGAGATGGGGTGGGGAGTGATTAGTAGGGTAACTTACATGCATATATGGACACAGACAATTGAGTGGTGAAGGTCAGCGAGGGGCGGGTGCAGGGTGCCGGTGGTCAATGGGAAAAACAAACAAAGGGAACATCTGTGAATCTTTCAACAATAAAGAAAAAAATAACCATGTACATCCCTCAGTGAATTATCCATTTCAACATTTCTACTGCATATGAAGCCATGTGTTTTTCCTCTGGGGAACCAATGTGAGGTCCCAGGTCAAATGCAACTTGTAGAGTCTTCTGAGGGCAATGGTGCAACTCAGTTTCTCCATCACGCTGTTAAATACCTGGTAGAAAGAACATGGTAAACTGAGTCCAGTAAGACCCCTGAGCCCTACTACCAGAAGATGACTTATTTGTTTCCTTTTCATTTTGGGGGAAGAAGGGGCAGCCTCTTTGAACTGTGTTTGTGACCAAGTCAGCACAGCCAGTAATGAAATAGATAAAAGACAATGTTTCAGCTGTTAAAGTTCACACTACTCATTTTACAATGGGAAAAACAAAGGTCCCAAAAAGTGTAGCAATTTTCTCAGCGTGAGCCAGCAAACACAGTGACAGGGGCAGGTCTACTGACTCTTAGACTAGCATTCTTTCTAATAGTCCTGAGCTGTGATAATGAAGATAAATCAGCCTGGCAGTTCCCCTAGCATCTAGAATTCCTAGACTAGACAAGCAGCATATGAGATTAGCTGTTAAATGCACTTTTAAATTATTTCATCTGCATGGTGTTGGTATTCTTTACAAACTTGATATTTCATGGGTAAGGGCCAATAGGGAGGCACAAAGATGTTTCTAAAGCACCAAGACCATTCACAGAGTGAAAAAAAGTTGGCTGTGGCTGATATATTTAAGGATTTTGACCTCTGTGTTCTCTGGACTGACCTCTCTCCCCCACCCTCCATATGCTTTGTTTTTGTTTCATTGTTTCTCTTCTTTTGTATTCCCCCCCCTCTTTTTTTTATTCAGCCTGGGACTTAGGCCTACCCTCTTCAAGTCAATAAAACTGCTAATTATTCATAATATGGGAATGGGAGTGCACAGTGGCCAAGAAGCATACATATTTTCCCCCTGCTATAGTCATTTAGCTCTCTACAATCTCAGCCAATGGCAACTCAATTAATCCTTTCCATCGTTCATTTCAGGGTCTGTTGTTCTGACATTTGCACTCTTGTTTTCGTTGGTTTGTTTTTTGGTTCTAAACCCTTTTCTGATTGGTGCAGCTGTTGAAGATGCTGCAGTCACAGCAGTGTGCATCTGGAACATTTGGCTGACTTGTTGAACCTTCCCCAGGGACTACTCCAGGGAGAAGAGGGGAGGGGTGGAGAGGCCAGAACAATTGCCTGCAAATAGAGATGCCAATATTGTCTGGCCATTCTCCGGACCACCCTTGTAAAAATTCACCTCATTCTGGCTCTCAGTTTCCTCATTTACTCATTGAAGACACATGTTCTCCACTCAAAACTCTTGCTGCGGTGGAAGAAGAGAAGCTATATTGGCTGTGGGTTCTCTCATACTGCACTTTCTACATTTTTTTTTAAATATGTTTTTATTGATTTCAGAGAGAAGGGAGAGGGAGAGATAGAAACATCAACGATGAGAAAGAATCCTGCATCGGCTGCCTCCTGCACGCCCCCCACTGGGGATCAAGCCAGCAATCTGGGGAAGTGCCCTTAACTGAGAATTGGACCTTGACTACCTGGTTCATATGGTGACGCTGAACCATTGAGCCACACCAGCCGGGCAGCACTTTCTACATTTTAAAGGGACCAATATATATTTGTTGAATTAATTAATATATCAAGACACCCTAGGGGACCGCTTTTACCCTGCATAGGGCCACAGCACTTCATAGGTGGACTTCATAATCACTTACATTGAGGCTGCAGACTTACTCCAGGAGTGTGGCTGCCTGTATCCCTCCCCATTCTCACTCCCTTTGGCTCCCTGGCTCCTGAGTTTCCTTTTCTTTTGGCGCACTATTGGATTGAAAACACAGCAGGCATGGTTTCATTCCAAACCCAGAACTATTTTAATTAGTTTAACGTCTGTTAAACGCTTTGAAGATTGAAAGCAACAGATAAGTACTGGATGATGTTATTAGCAACTGCAGTTAATTGCAAACATTTCTATTAATACTAGTTTCTGCCTCCTTTTACTTGCCTTACTTTCCAAGGTTCCCAAATTCTTCTCAGCCTCCCCCTCTCCCCTTCCCCCGTACTGGCGATAGAGGGTTAAATTGGGGCGGAGTCCAGTGATGAACGACAGCAGCAATCACCAACTGGAATGGGGCAAGCGGGAAGAGCTGGGTGGGGCCATCAGGCAGAGGCAACTCACACACCCCCAGGCTCCGCCTCGAGGCCGGAGGCCCCGGGTGGAACACCAAGGGGCGGGGCACCCAGGGCTTGGCGAGCCAGGTGGTTGGACGCCTGGGAAGCTGCTTGAGGGATGGGGCGGGGCTGTCTCGAGCCTCCTCCTTCATTCCCTTGGCCGGCCCAGCGGCCCCTCTTTCTCGCCCCTCCTCCTCCTCCCTTTCCCACCCCTCTGAGTGGAGCTGCACATGCGGCTTCTCCCTGCTCCGTCCCGCCCAGCCTCCGTCGCGCAGGAACGGGTCCCTGCAGCCCCCAGCCCATGGCAGGACGGTAGCCGCCTGTCAGGGGTCCTAAACGGCTGAGGCAGACGCGGCGGCTCCCGGGCCTCAGAGAGTGGGCGTCTCCGGAGGCCATGGGCTACCCCGAGGTAGAGAGCAGGGAGCCCCTGCCTGCAGCAGCGCCAAGGGAGCAGGGGAGTCAGGGCTGCGGCTGTCGCGGGGCCCGTGCCCGGGCGGGTGAAGGGAACAGCTGCCGGCTCTTCCTGGGCTTCTTCGGCCTCTCGCTGGCCCTCCACCTGCTGACATTGTGCTGCTACCTAGAGTTGCGCTCCGAGTTGCGGCGGGAACGGGGAGCCGAGTCCCGCTTTGGGGGCCCCGACACCCCTAGCACCTCTGGCACCCTGAGTAGACCCGGTGGCCTGGACCCCGATGGTCCCATCACCCGCCACTTTAGGCAGCCTTCACTTCAGCAGCAGCCGCTAGAATCTGGAGAAACAACTCTTCCACCAGACTCTCAAGACGGGCACCAGGTGAGTCACTTGGCTGGGGCGGCGGCTGTAGAGGCCCCCTCCCTTTATGGGTATGACGGGGGCCCTCCCCCACCGGCCCCTTGGGCGACTCAGTTATCGCCAGCCACGTAGGAGGGCAGGACTGGGAGGGAGCAGGCGAACTGGAGAGAGGTTGCCCTGGGGCAGGTTGTCCCCTTTCCCTCGCCCAGCTCCCAGACTCCAGACCCGGGACTTGGAAGCTCCGGCCCGCGTCCGCCGCCCCCGGCTACAGGCTGCCTCGGGAAAAGTTGGCTGAGCTCCCGGCTGGGCCGCCTGTGAGGAGGTACGGGTGCTGCCCCTCTGGCGGACTAGCGGCTGCAGTTTGGCCCCTCTCCTCTTGGTGAGATTAGATTCTCTGCCTGCGGTGCTTGTTTTTTCGTGTCCAGAGTTGATGCCAGCACTAGCAGGCTCTCATTTGGATTGGAGCTGTAAACAGCTGTAATAACTGCTCCAGGGCCGTTGAAACAACTTTTAATGATACTTCCAGAGCGGATCCTTGTGCGCTGACCAGAACGTGGGCTTGTTCACACTTACCTGCAATTTGAGACTGATTGTCCTGGGTGTTGTAGTGAGGATCAGCGCCCCTGAGGAATTCTGGTAGAAATATGCCATGTTGCTAGACAACTTCTGAAGAGCAATTTAAAAATTCTATGGAAATAAAACTCCCATTCGGACTCTTTTTGGGGGAGTGGGGTGGAGAGGGTGGGTGTGAAGTGTCTTGCTGTTGCTAGCTTGAGAACAGGAGCCTACTGATGGAATAAATACTCTAGAGTAATCTCTCAAGAGCAGTTGTATTTGTGTGTGTGTTTCGCAATCTTTATGGTGTTTTTGCCCTTGTTAGCAGCTTTGGTGTTTGTTTTCTACTCTTTATTCAAGTAAGTTTAGTGCACTTAAAATTAGTATCCTCTTGACCTCCAAATTTTGTCTTATGCGAAACTTAAGAGAAGCATCCAAAAATCCTTTTGAGGTGGTTAAAGAGTAATAGTGAATTTGTTCCTCTTGGGGAAGAGGGCAAGTTTTGCTAATAAGTTTCTTGCGGGGAGAGTCCCAGGCCTTCTATATTTACTACCACATCAGAGTCATTGTCATACTCTATAAATGTTATTTGTGCTGGCATCACATTGATGATAATATTGTAATGTTAGGACTGACACATTTTTCTATGATGTGAATTGTAAAGTTGCCCTGAGCCTTAAAATATATTGCTAGCACACTCCAACTTATATAACAGCTTATCAAATAACAGAATCAG
Organism: Ia io; assembly: GCA_025583905.1. Taxonomy (NCBI): domain Eukaryota; kingdom Metazoa; phylum Chordata; class Mammalia; order Chiroptera; family Vespertilionidae; genus Ia; species Ia io. The sequence goes on from JAJQQW010000001.1 coordinate 55,027,875, forward strand.
TAGACATGCTTCTCATACTTGAGACTTTAAACACTGTAGCTAAATGATAATTAACTAGAATTCTGGCTCCCTTTATCCACCACCCCCTCTAATGCCCAGTAGAAATACTTAGCAGCTAAACATTGATATTATGTGAAAAGATGAAGGAATTTAACTTTTTTAGTCAATTGGTAGCCAAGGCTTTTTGGCATTCAGAATAGACAGACCCAGGAGGATTGGCAGGACAGCTGTACTCTAGGGCTTCTGTGATGATGTGGGACTCTCACAGGTCTATAATGGCATTTAGTTGCCTGTTGTTTGCATGGAACTTCAAATAGTCCTGCCTAGGTTTAAATACAGCTCCCTATCTTCTGTCCTTTATTCTTTCTGTTTTAATGTTTTTGAGCAGTAGAAGTTTGCACACTGGCTCTTTACATTTGCTGACACCAATTTCAGTCAGTTTTTTTAGAGTTGTGAGTGGCCATTAGTCCATTTTGTTTTATTCTCTTGGAGAACACATAGGCTCTGAGGGGGGAGTGACTTGTTCTAGGTGTTGGTCTCTTGACTCCCAGTTAAGTGTCCATTCCCCTATATCATACTACCTCCTGAAGCCTTTTGGGGGAGAGTGGAGTGGATCTCCACAGTAGAATTTTTCCGAAATAGATGGATCAGTTCTATTCCATCTATGTTTTGGCCACGCTTAACTATGTATTTCTTGCTGAACTTCACTTTCAGGAGAATTGGAACATGCTTTGAAGGAATTTTAACCCAGGTTCAACTTAAGTTTATCTTGAGGATAGTTTTAGTATACCAAAAAGAAAAAAAAAGTTGATTGACTATTAGAGTTAGTTGATACTGCTACATTTTGGGTAAAATTTCTAGTGCCCTGGTGCACCCTCTGCTGGCTTTGCAGGGACATTTAATTGCATATCTGCTGACAGTCAAGATTCTAAGTTGTGCTGACAGATTCTGATTCATAAATAAGGAAGTAAACAGCCTTGTGGGATTTGGCCACGTAGGTCACATTTTTATGTTTTAGTTTTCTAACACAGACAGTTGTTACAGCAACTCTTAGGTGGAGAGGAAAAAAGATAAAATAATACACCCTTCAATGGGCAGAACATTCAGGTTTCTCACCAGTTTATTTGCAAGGAGTGAAGGCAAACTGATGAGAATAAATTGCAGGATGATCTCTTGAGACCAAATGGGCAGAACTGTCAGAAGCACTTCATTTTTATAAGGCTATTCAAACCTATCCATGCTTATGATATGATAGACTCAGTTATAACCCAAGAAAGGGATCTAGAAATCACTGAAGATACATGTATGTCATCTCTCAATTAAAAAACTTTTAAAACAGGATACACAAGGAAATTAGGGCAATCAGGATACATAAATCAGCAAATTCCTCCAAGGGAATTGTTATAGGAAAGCCTCCCCAGTGGGGACACAGCTGCTGATCATAAAAAGTGAGAGGGTCCCTTTGGACCTGGAATCATAACTCTCCTTCAGCTGGAGTAGCTGAGTACCTGTAGATTTATCTGGATAGTTGTGATAATCTCAAGAGAAATATCAGTCTCTGAGTTATAAAATATACAATATTATTGTTAGAGTAAAAAATAAAAATCACCGTTGATCAGTCTGTGAAGTTGGCCTACTTTTGATTGTGGTCCTCAAAGCCAATATGGTGGGCATCATAAAGTAAGGGTGTTGAAAACAATGACAAAATAAAACCTTTATCTTTTCCATGTAAAAGACCAAAAGATTGAAAATTTATATTCACAATCATGTAGGAAATTCTGGTGGTTGCTCCTTAAGAAAAACCTAACAGCTGATAGAAGTCCCCAGAAACCCAATTAAATTAATCAAAAGGATGGAGGGACTTTCTGGTTATTTTTTTTCAGTCAAGAGAGAGAAAGGTTGAAGGAGGAATATAATGAAAGTCTACTAAACCATGAGAGATATGACTAAGTTTAATATATTGTGGTAATTTATCTATTTAGGTCAATAAATAGAAAGCTTGATATGAGCCAGACACTATGTTAGCTACTAAATATATTTTAATGCCTGAAAGATTATTTGGGTGAGGAGGCAAATAAAAGTAGTATCTTATTAAAATGATTGCCCCAAGAGATAATATGAATGGAAACGCTAAGGTGTAAGAAGTATTTAGAAAAATATATATGTGTAATTTAATAAGGGTTTATTCGGGATTGTTGGGGATATTTGGAATATGTTCTCAATTATTTGAGGTGATGTTACAGAATTCAAATTTAACTTTTCACAAAACATCTCTTGTTTTAACTAGATAGAACTTCAGTTATCCAAATTTCAAGATTATTTATTAAGATTGAAAATAACTAGGAATCATTAAATCAAAAAATATTCTTTAGGGGAGTGGGATCTAGGTAAAATAGTTTCCCATAGATTTAAATCTAGAATTTTAAGTATGACATTCCAGGCTTTTGACTAACTGGCTCTGTTATACCTATCCCATTTTCTCTCTCAATAACTCTACTTTTTTTTTTTTTTATAATCAGCTTTATTGGTATATAATTTACATACAATAAAATGAATATAGTTTAAATGTATAGGTCAATGAGGTGGTTTAATTGTTTTTTATTATTGATTAAGGTATTACATATGTGTCCTTATTCCCCCATTGCCCCCCCCACACACCTCAATAACTACTCTTGCAACCCACCCACTATATCCTGTCTTGGGATGATTTTGTAGTTGTTATGCCTGTTGATTTTGTTTAATATATCTTGTGTCTTTATACTAGAACTCCTCAGAAATCTGACTTACTTTTTTTGGTCTTTTTCTATAGTACCTGATGTACTACTTGTTATGTTTAGAGTACTTAAATACTTGTTGAGTTGAATATTATTTGGGGCCTTTTAGAGATGTTTATGTAAAACAAATATATTTTCTCTTTATGTAACAGGCCTGTTTTCCTCAGGTCTTGCTAACCCTGTGAATTGTCAGCTATGCTTAAGTGAGTAAGTAGTTCCATTGGCAATGTTTCACTGATTTCTAGAATCATTAGAAAGCGAAATGGAGAAGAGTCCTAACTATATTACCTTTAAGATGGTGCAAAAGCTTTCCATAATGTATCATTTGATGTTTTGTTTTAGTTCTCATCTTTCTCTTTCTGTCTTAGATCTTGTGCAAAATAATATGTAATTGATCTATAATTACCTTATAGAGATCTCTTTATATTAGAAAACTTCTGAATCCATTTAATCCCCAAGAACATTACCTTGCCATTCTTGTAGGGTGGCCCTCATAGAAGATCATTGTGTTATTTTTTAAAGATTTTTGTTGACTTTTAGAAAGAGAGGAAGGGAGAGGGAGAGGGAGAGAGAAACATTGATGGGAGAGCGAGATATCAGTCAGCTGCCTCCTGCATATCGCCTACCAGGGATAGAGCCTATAACCCGGGCATGTGCCCTGACCAGGAATTGACCCACAACCTTTCTATGCATGGGGCAATGCCCAACCAACTGAGCCACACTGGCCAGGGCATAGAGGACCATTTTTGTTCTACTCTATAAATACTCATCACTTAGCTCTTCATTTGTTTTCTTTTTTGAAAATAGAAATTCTATCTATACTAATAAAAGAGTAATATGCTAATTAGACCAGGAGTCCTTCTGGAGACCTTCCGGATGTCCTTCTGGACAAAGCCGGGGGCTTGGCTGGCCTGCAAACCACCCCCGGGCCCTCGCCCAGGCTGCCCCGCCCCCCGGCCCAGGCCGCCCCACCCCCAGCAGGGACCCGCACCCCATCAGGGGGCTGGCTGGCTTGCAAACCTCCCCAGGCTCCTCGCCCAGGCCACCCGTTCCCCAGCCGGAACCCCTACCCCAATGGGTGTGTGGGTGTGGCTGGCCTGCAAACAGCCCTCAGCTACTTGCCCAGGCTGGCCACACCCACCAGCGGGGACCTCCCACCCAGATGGGGGCGTGGCCAGCCTGCAAATGGCCCTCAGCCCCTCACTCAGGCTGGCTCCGCCCCCAGCAGAGACACCCCTACCCCAATGGGGGCGTGGCTGGCCTACAAACTGCCCCAGCTCCTCACCCAGGCTGGCCCCGCCCCCGCCCCCCAAGGGGACCCCCACCCTGATCCAGGATCCCCTTCAGGGCAGATCAGCTGGCCCCCACCCGTGCACCAGGCCTCTATACAAATAAAAGGGTAATATGTTAATTAGACTGGACGTCCTTCCAGACAAAGCCATGGTGGTGGGGCCAAGGCAGAGGTAGTTAGGGGTGATCAGGCTGGCAGGGGAGAGCAGTTAGGGGGATCAGGCCAGCAAGGGAGAGCAGTTAGGGGGATCAGGCCGGCAGGGGAGAGCAGTTAGGGGGGATCAGGCTGGCAGGCAGGCAAGCGGTTAGGAGCCAGCGGTCCCAGGTTGTGAGAGGGATGTCCAACTGCCAGTTTAGGATGACATCACTTGAGGGGTCCCAGATTGGAGAGGGTGCAGGCCGGGCTGAGGAACACCACCCCCCATGCATGAATTTCGTGCACCGGGCCTCTAGTTGAAGAGTAACATGCATACAGAAAAGGTCACAAATCAAACCAATGGATTTTTATAAAGTGAATGTACTAATATTAGAAGAACCCAGGTTAACCTTTTGCACTTGGATGTCGAGTGTGACTCGACACGGTTAGCATTAGAATAAAGGAATCGAGAAAAAAGCAAGCGAGTGCAAAGGGTTAATAAATAGAACTATTATATCACAACCCTCACCTTATGCTCCATCCCTATTTCTATACCATTCTCCTTCAAAATTAATGACTATCCTGACTTATAACATCATAGATTAGTTTTGCCCATTTGGAACTTGATATAAATAAAATCAAACAGTATGTGTTTTGGGAGTCTGGTTTTTGTGTTTTTTTTTTGTTTGTTATTTTGCTCAATACTACAGTATGTTTGTGATAGTCATCATGTTGTTGCAGTTGAAGTTGTAGTTTTATATTTGTATTATTCCCTTGTTTGAATATACCACAGTTTATTTATTCATTCTACTGACAATGAATATTTGGATTGCTTCTTGATTGTGGTTATTATAAAAATGATGCTGTGAATATTATCATACATGGTTTTTGAATATATGTACTTTAATTTCTATTGCATATATATTGTATCTAGTATTCAAATATCTGGGTCACAGGGAATGCATATTTTCAAATTTATTCATTATAATAGTTTTTATAAGTGATTGTACCAATTTACATTTTTACCAGTAATGTATGAAAATTATAGTTGTTAATACTTCTTATCATCTCTCTTTTTAATTATAGCCATTCCGGTGGGTGAGTTTATAGTAATATCTCATTGTGATTTTAATTGGCATTTCTCAGAAGACTAGTGAAGTTGTACTCTTTTTCATATGTGTATTATCTGTTTGGATGTCTTCCTCTATGAAATACCTATACAAATATTTTGTCCCCATTTAAAAAATTGGGTTATTTGTCTTTTTCCTATAGATTTATAGGAATTTTTATATACTCTGGTTATGGACCATTTTTGTATTTTTTTATGTTACAAATCCTTCCCAAATCTCTATAGTATCCTTTGATGAACAGAAGTTTTTAATTTTAATGTGTCTAGTTTTTTAATATTTTCCTTTATGACTAGTATTTTTTGTGTTCCATTTAAGAAGTATTTTCTTACCTTGAAGTCATGTAGATGTTCTCCCACATTATCTCCTAGAAGTTTTATGCTTTTGCCATTCACATTTAGATCAATAATCCATCTCGAACTGATTTTTGTGTATGGCGAAATATAGGGGTCAAGCTTTACCTTTTCCATGTAGATATTTAATTGCCCACTACCATTTATTATAATGAATGTATTTTTCTCAACTTCACTACCGTGTCACCTTTGTCATAAATCAAGTGTCTGCATAAGTGTGAAATTGTTTCTGAGCATTTTGTTCTGTTCTATTAGTCTGTTTCTCATTGCACCAATTCCATAGTCTTAATTATTGGATTTTATAACAAGCTCTTTATATCTGGTAAAGCACGTCTTTTCATCTTTTTCATTTTCTTTAAAAGTACCTTGGATGTTCTTGGCCCTTCACATTTTTCTATGTATTTTAGAATCAGCCTGTCACCTTTCATACACACAAAAAAGAGTAGCTGTGGAGAATTATGTTAGCAAGATGGTGAATTAGGAAGTCCTGGACCCTTCCCCCACAACAAATACACAAATTCAGCAACAATTTATGAACAAATTCCCTTTGTGAGAAATTAAGGAACTATTTGGATGGCAAAGATGAAAGCAGACTCACTGAAGCTGGTAGAGATATTTGGGACACCTTTTCTCCAGAGTTCCTGCCACCAGCACAGCACCATATGATATAGAAGGGACCCCCTAGCTGGCGGCTTCTCCTAGTTGAGGGAGGAGATTGGTTCACATGTCCAGACCACGTTTTCTGATGACTGGCTTCTGTCTTGCCAGGTTTGGAACTCTGTGGGGTCTGCCTAGGAGAGAATGGAGATTGGTGGGTTGGGCTGGTAAATACCATAGATCCTTCCTCTTTCTGAGCGAAGAACAAGAAGACAAAATATCCCAGCTCTCAGTATTCACCTTGGGAAGAAAATAATTTATCTGTGCATTCTGTGCTCCAGTTCCTCCAGGGGCTGCCCAAGGAAATGGCACCTGACTTGCCAGTCTAGGTATAGCATAGTCTAACTTCCTGGGGGAGAATAGAGATAATGGTTGGGACTGGCAGATGCCATAGACCATCCCCCCTATTCACACAGCGTGAATGGATGAAACATACCAGATTTCAGCTTACTCCTAGAGATGTGTCTAGTTTTTTAATATTTTCCTTTACAACTATATGTACTTTAATTTTTATTGCATATATATTGTATCTAGTATTCAAATATCTGGGTCACAGGGAATGCATATTTTCAAATTTATTCATTATAATAGTTTTTATAAGTGATTGTACCAATTTACATTTAATCAATAAGAATTGATCTGTACATTCAGTGTCACTACTTCTCTGGGGATGTCCAAAGAATTGGCATCTATCTTGCCAGTCTTGGAACTCTGATGGGTCTGGCAGTGTAACTACCTGGAGGGGAATGGAGATGGTAGTTTGGACTGTAAATGCCATGGTTTGCTCTCCCATACACATTCAACACAGAATGATTATACAAAAAACACAGCTTCTTGTTTCTTCCTGGGGCTGGGGGAAAGAGTTGATAGAAACCCCAATAATCACTGACCTAGCTGATTGGCACATGTCTTCTCCTATACAAGGCCAGCCCGTGAAGACTGGGAGGAGTATTTGTTTTGTGATATGTGCAAATACCAACACAGACAGTCCAGGAAAATGAAGAATCAGCAAAGATGTTCCAAAAAAGGAGCACATTAAATCTCCAGAATCTGACCCTAATGAAACAAAATTATAAGATTCAGAGAATTCAAAATATAAAGATGCTCATCAAGATCTATAGAACAATGTATGAACAAAGTGAGAATTTCCAAGTCTGGGGAAGGAAATGGACAACCAAATTCAAGAAGCCTAAGGATACTAACTAAATTAACAAGGAGATAGACATTATTAAAAAGTACAAAACAGCCCTGACTGGTGTGGCTCAGTTGGTTGGAGCATTGTCCCATGCACCTAAGGGTCATGGGTTCACTTCTCAGGGCACATACCCAGGTTGTGGGTTTGGTCCGCAGTAGGCACATGTATGGGAGGCAACCAATTGATGTTTCTCTCTCTCTCTCTCTCTCTCTCTCTCTCTCTCTCTCTCTCTCTCTCTTCCTCCCTCCCTCTCCCTCTCCCTCTCCCCCTCTCCCTCTCCCCCTTTCCCTCTCCCCCTCTCCCCTTTTCCCTCTCTCCCTCTCCTTCTCCCTCTCCTTTCCCCCCTTCCCCCTCGCCTCCCCCTCTCCCTCTCTCCCTCCCTCCTCTCTCTCTCCTCTCTCTCTCTCTCTCTCTCTCTCTCTCTCTCTCTCTCTCTCCCCCTTTCTTTCCCCCTCTCTCCCTCTCTCTCCCTCTCTCCCTCTCCCTTCCTCTCTCTAGAATCAATGAACACATATCCTCAGGTGAGGATTAAAAAAAAGTACCAAATATAAATCATAGAGCTAAAGGCACAATAACTGAAAAATTCATGTGAGGGATTCAACATCAGACTAGATAAAACAGAATAAAGGATTAGGGAAATAATTCTACCAGAGGAGCAGAAAGAAAAATAATAAAAAATAATAAAGAAGCTTAGACACTTATGGTATACCATCAAGTGGACCAATATAGGCATTAGGGGAGTCTTAGAAGGAGAAGAGAGAGAGAGAGAGAGAAAGGACCAGAAAGCTTATTTAAAGAGAGAATGGCTGGAAACTTTCCAAGTCTGGGGAAGGAAATGGACAACCAGATTTAAGAAGCCTAAAAGATACTAACTAAATGAACTTGGAGAAATCCACATCAAGGCACATTATAATCAAATTATCGAAGTGAAAACCAAAGAGAGAATTTTGAAAGCATCAAGAGAAAAGTGACTTGTCATATACAAGGGAACCCCATATGACTATCAGAAAAATTTACAGCAAAAACCTTTCAGGTGACAGAAAGTAGTATGACATATTAAAACTTCTGAAAGAAAAAAACACCCTGCCAATAAAGGCTACTATACCTGCCAAAACTGTCCTTTAAAAATAAGGACAGATAATGACATTCCTAGACAAATGAAATCTGAGGAAGTTCATCACAACTAGACCTATCTTACATGAAATGCTAAAGGGAGTTTATCTACTTGAAAGAACACTAAACAGCTACATGATAGCATAAAGAAGTATGAAACTCTGTAAAAGTAAATATATAGACATATACAGAATACTGTATTTCTGTAATTTTAGTATATAACTTTTATTTCTAGTGTAAAAAGTTAAATTATGCCCTAGCAAGTTTGGTTCAGTGGGTAGAGTGTTGGCCTGCAGACTGAAGGGTCCCAGGTTCAGTTCCAGTCAAGGGCACACGCCTGGGCTGTGGGCTTGATCCCCTAACAAGATGGCAATACTAAATTCTTCCCTATCAATAATTACTTCAAATGTAAATAGTTAAAACTTCCCCAATCAAACAAATATTGTAACTGAATTGATAAAAGCAAGACCCAGTCATATGTTTTCTATAAGAAACTCAGTTTAGATTTAAGAAAACATAGGCTGAACATGAAGGAATGGAAAAAGAGAGTTTACGCAAATGGTAATCAAAAGAGAGCAGGGGTAGCCTGGCTGGTGTCGCTCAGTGGTTGAGTGTCGACCTATGAACCAGAAGGTCACCGTTCGATTCCTGGTCAGGGCACATGCCCAGGTTGCAGGATCGATCCCCAGTAGGGGACATGCAGGAGGCAGCCAATCAATGATTCTCTCTCATTGATGTTTCTAGTTCTCTTCCTTTTCCTTCCTCTATGAAATCCATAAAAATATTCTATATAATAAAAGCCTAGTATGCTAAGTGTCCGACCATTTGTTCCACCATTTGACCAGTCGCTATGACACACATGACCACTAGGGGCCAGATGCTCCGACTGGTAGGTTAGCATGCTGCTGGGGTCTGGCTGATCGGGACTGGGGAGAAGGGCCAGACATGCCCTGGAGCCCTCCCGCAGTCCCTGCCCGGCCCGATTGTGCACCGGTGGGGTCCCTCGGCCTGGCCTGGGCCCTCTCGCAATCCAGGACCCCTCAGGGGATGTCAGAGAGCCAGTTTCAGCCCAATCCCCACAGGCCAGGCTGAGGGACCCCACCGGTGCACAAATCTGTGCACCAGGCCTCTAACATTTAAAATAAAAAAAGAGAGAGCAGGGATGCCTATACTTATATCAGATAAAATGGACTTTTAAGTAAAAAACTGTCAGAAGAGACAAAGAGGGACATTATATAATGATAAAAGAGTCAATCCAACAGGAAGATATGACAATTACATATGTACCAGCATCAGAGTATCTATGTATATATGTAAAACAAACACTGGCAGAACTTAAGGGATGAATAGACATCTATAGAATAATAGTGGGTGACTCTAGTATCCCACTTTCAATAATGGATAAGCACCTAGTCAGAACAATTAGGAAACAGAGGACTTCAACAATAACATATAGTAGATGAATGTAATAAACATGTACAGAACATCCCATCCAACAGCAGCAGAATACACAGTCTTCACAAGCAGACACATCTTTCTCCAGGAAAGATAACATGTTAGTTCACAAAACCAATCTTAACAAATATAAGAAAATTTAAAACACTGGGTATTTTTTAACATGAATGAAACTAGAATTAATAGCAGAAGGAAAACTGAAAAATTCACAAATATGTGGAAATTAAGACAATTTTCTCAAATATTTTTTATTGATTTCAGAGAGGAAGGGAAGGGGAGAGAGAGTTAGAAACATCAATGATAAAAGAGAATCATTAATCATCCACCTCCTGAACCCCCCTCACTAAGGATCGAGCCTGCAACCCAGGCATGTGCACTGACTGGAAATTGAACTGTGACCTCCTGATTCATAGGTCAATGCTCAACCACTGAGCACACCAGCCAGGCAAACAATACACTCTTGAACAACCATTGAGTGAAAGAAGATATCAAAAAGGAAATTAGAAAATACATCAAGACAAAAACACAACACACTAAAATTTATGAGATGTGGCAAAAGCAATACTAAGAGGGAAATCCTATCTAATAAAGAGGGACTATGGTAATTGACCCTCATGCCATTGCAAAGATGGTGGCGCCCACAGCCAATACAGAGGGAATATACTAATTGATTGCCCCGCCCTCAAAGATGGCGGCACCCACAGCCAATAAGGAGGGAATATGTTAATTGAATGCCACACCCTCAAAGATGGCAGTGCCCAGCCACAGGATGGTGGCACCCAGTCCCCTCAGCCCCACCGGGGCGCCTGCCTCCGGAGTCCCCCAGTCTCCTCAGTCCCCCAGCTGCTCAGGGCCGGCCCGAGGCACAGGCAAGCCTCAGATGGCCGCTGCCTAGCTGCCCAGGGCTGGCTGAGGCTTGCGCTGCCAGCAGTGGCAGCAGCAGCAGGGGTGTGATGGGATGTTGACTTCCCTTGATTGCCGGGTCGCCTCCTGCCCCTGAGGGCTCCTGGACTGTGAGAGGGGGCAGGCCAGGCTGAAGGACTCCCCCTCCAGTGCATGAGTTTTCATGCACCGGACCTCTAGTCTATACTAATAAAAGCCTAGGTGGCCCTTGTGTCCTTGCGCGATGCCCTCACGTCATCATAAGGTGGCTGCCCCTACATCGTCACAAGATGGCTGCCTCCTCATCGTCACAAGTTGGCCACCACAAGATGGTTGACAGGGAAGGGCAGTTGAGGGTGACTAGGCCTGCAGGGGAGGGCAGTTAGGGGTGACCAGGCCTGCAGGGGAGGGCAGCTGGGGGTGACCAGGACAGCAGGGGAGGGCAGTTGGGGGTGATTGGGCCGGCAGGGGAGGGCAGTTGGGGGCAATTGGGCCGGCAGGGGAGTGGTTAGGGTGCGATCAGGCTGGCAAGCAGAAGTGGTTAGGGGCAATCAGGCAGGCAGGCAGGCGAGTGGTTAGGAATCGTCCCGGATTGCGAGAGGGATCCCTGTGGGATCGGGTCTAAACCGGCAGTCGGACATCCCCTGAGGGGTCCCAGATTGGAGAGGGTGCAGGCTGGGCTGAGGGACACCCCCCCCCGCATGCATGAACTTCATGCACTGGGCCTCTAGTTAATAACAATAAATGCCTACATTACAAAAGAAGAGCCCTGCTGGTGTAGCTCAGTGGTTGAGCTTCGACCTATGAACCAGGAGGTCACAGTTTGATTCCCAGTCAGTGCCCATGCTCAGGTTGCTCAATCCCTAGTAGGGGGCATGCAGCAGGCAGTTGATCGATGCTTCTCTCTCATTATTGATGTTTTTCCCTCTCTGTTCCTCTCCCTTCTTCTCTGATATCAATAAAAGTATATATTTTAAAAGAAGAAGAAAAATCCCAAATAAACAACCTAACTCTACACCTCTAGTGGCTAGAAAAAGAGCAAACCAAATCCCAACTTAGAAGAAAGTAGAAAATAACAAAGATTAGAGGAGAAATAAACAAAATGGAAGATAGAACAATCAATGAGAGTAAGAGTTGGTTTTTTGAAAAGATAAACCTAAGTGACAAACCATTAACTCGACTAAATCTAAAAAAGAGAGATGGCCCAAATAGCATCAGAAGTGAAAGAAGAGACATTGCAACTGATGGCACATAAATAAAAACCATCAGGAGACTACTATGTACAATTATAATTCAACAAACTGGATAACCTAGAAGACAAATGGATAAATTCCTAGAAACATACAACCTACCCATACTAAATCATGAAGACTTAGGAGTCTGAACACACCTATAATTTGTATGAAGATTGAATCAGTAATAATAATAATAAAAAAAAAACCTCTCAACAAAGAAAAGCCCAGAACCAGGTGGCTCCACTGGTGAAATCTACCAAATATTTAAAGAAGCTATAACACTAACTAATCTTTCTCAAACTCTTCCAAAAAATTGAAGTGGGGAAATAATTCCAAACTCATTTTATGAGACAAGCATTACCCTGATACTAAAGCAAGACAAATACACCAAAAGAAAATAAAACTACAGGCCAATATCCCTGATGAATATAGATGCAAAAAATCCTCAACAAAATACTAACAAACTGCTGAAACCGGTTTGACTCAGTGGATGGAGCGTCGGTCTGCGGACTGAAAGGTCCTGGGTTCGATTCCGGTCAAGGGCATGTACATTGGTTGTGGGCACATCCCCGGTAGGGGGTGTGCAGGAGGCAGCTGGTCGATGTTTCTCTCTCATCGATGTTTCTAGCTCTCTATCCCTCTCCCTTCCTCTCTGTAAAAAATCAATAAAATATATTTAAAAAAAATACTAACAAACTAAGTCTAATAGCATATTAAAAGGATCAAGTGGAAATTATTCTTAGAATTAAAGAATGGTCTAATGTTATACACTACATTAACAATAAAAGAGACAAATTACGTGATCATCTCAATAGAAGCATAAAAAGCATTTGAAAAAATTTAACACTCCTTCATGATAAAAATTCTTAACAAACTAGAAATAGAAGGAAAATACCTTGATATAATAAAGGCCATATAGGAAAAGCCCAAAGCTAATATCATACTTAATGGTGAAAACCTGAAAGCTTATCCACGAAGATAGGGAACAAGGAAGGGATGTCCACTCTCACCACTTCTATTCAACAAAATACTGGAAGTTCTATATACAGGAATTAGGTAAGAAAAATAAAAGACATCCAATCAGAAAGGAAGAATTAAAATTGTCTCTGTTTGCAAATGACATGAACTAATAAACAAATTTAGTAAAGCAGCATACAAAAATTCAGTTGCAAACTATCTGAAAAGGAGTTAGGAAAACAATCCCATTTGAAAAAAACACCTAAAATAATATAATATTTGGGAATAAACTTAACTAAGAAGGCAAGGACTTATGTACTGAAAACTGAAAAATATTGATTAAAAAATTTAAAAAGACACAAACAAATGGAAAGATATCCAATGTTCGTGATTTGCCACAGTAAATATTGTTAAAATATCCATACCACCTAAAGCAAAATTACATTCAAAATGTCAATGGCATTTTTCACAGAAGTAGAACAAACTATCTTAAAATTTGTATGGAACCACAAAAGACTCTGAATATCCAAAGCAATTTTGAGAAATAAAGAACAAATATTTAGGCATCACATTTTCTGATATCAAACTATATTACCTAGCTATAGTAATCAAAACAGTATGGTATTGATGTAAAGACAGACATAGAGACCAAACAGAATAGCCTAGAAATAAACTGACACATATACTGATCTTTGAAAAGGTGCCAAAAATACATAATGGGCAATAATAGTCTCTTCAACAAATAGTGTTAGGAAGACTGGATATTCACTTGTAAAACAATGAAATTGGAACCTTAATCACAAAAATCAACAAACTGGATTAGAAATATAAACCTAAGATCTGGAGCTGTAAAATTTCAAGAGGAAAACTTCATAATATTGGCCTTGGTAATGATTTTTTTCATGGGTATGACACCAAAACTACAGGCAACAGCCCTGGCCAGTGTGGCTCAGTTGGTTGGGGTGTTGTCCTGTGCACTGAAAGGTTGTGGATTCAATTTCCCTTCCCCTCTCTCTAAAATAAATTAACATATCCTTCAGTGAAGATTTTTTTTTTCCAAAAGCACAGGCAACAAAAACAAATATAAACAAGTGGAGCTCTATCAAACTACAAAGCTTCTGCACAGCAAAGGAAACAATCAACAGAGTGAAAAGGGAACCTACAGAATGGGAGAAAATATTTGCAAACCATATATCTGATAAGGAGCTAATATCCAAAATATATAAAGCATCGATCAGACCTTCAAACCTCAGAGGGAAGGTAGGGGAGGGTGGGGTTAAGGGGGAGAGATCAACCAAAGGACTTGTATGCATGCATATAAGCCTAACCCAGTGGTCGGCAAACCGTGGCTCGCAAGCCACATGCGGCTCTTTGGCCCCTTGAGTGTGGCTCTTCCACAAAATACCACGTGTGGGCGCGCACATACAGTGCGATTGAAACTTCGTGGCCCATGCGCAGAAGTCGGTTTCAGCCTGGGCGAGTCTATTTTGAAGAAGTGGTTCTAACGCCGAGCCACACTCAAGGGGCCAAAGAGCCACATGTGGCTCGTGAGCCGCGGTTTGCTGACCACTGGCCTAACCAATGGACACAGACACCAGGGGGGTGAGGGCATAAGTTGGGGGTGGGGGGGTCCATGGGGGATAAGGACACATATGTAATACCTTAATCAATAAAGAAAAAAATGTCCACACCAAAGTAATCTATAGATTCAATGCAATCCTTATCAAAATACCAATGGCATAGTTCACAGATTTTGCTGCCTGTGGATTCCTCTAATATTTTTATGGTTTCCCATCTTACGTTTAAGTCCTTTATCCATTTTGAGTTTATTTTTGTGTATGGTGTAAGTTGATGGTCTAGTTTCATTTTTTTTTTGCATGTATCTGTCCAATTTTCCCAACACCATTTATTGAAGAGACTGTCTTGACTCCATTGTATGTTCTTGCCTCCTTTGTCAAATATTGAGCGTAGTGGTTTTGGTCAATTTCTGGGTTCTCTATTCTATTCCATTGGTCTATATGTCTGTTCTTGTGGCAGTACCAGGCAGTTTTGAGAACAGTGGCTTTGTAATACCTTTTGATATCTGGTATTGAGATCCCTTCTACTTTGTTCTTTCTCCAGATTTCTGCAGCTATTCGGGGTCTTTTTTTTTTTTTACTCCAGATGGATTTTTGGAGAGTTCATTCTAGGTCTGTGAAATATGCCGTTGGTATTTTAATGGTGTGGACATTTTAATGATGTTAATACTTCTCATTTCATGTGCATGGTATATAATTACAGTTATTTGTATCTTCTTCAATTTTGTTATTCATTGTCTTATATTTAATAATTTTCCAAGTACAGGTCTTTTACTTCCTTGGTTAAATTTATTCCTAGGTATTTTTTGATGCAATTATAAATGAGATTATTATCTTACTATTTTTTTCTGATAGTTCATTATTGGTGTATATAAATGCAACTGATTTCTGGATATTAGTTTTATATCTTACCTTCCTGAATTTATTGATCAGTTCTAGTAGTTTTTGTTGAAATTTTTAGGGTTCTCAATATATACTTAGTATCATTCCATCTGTAAGCTGGGTGAGGTAGGGTCGCAGGGATGGGGTGAGTGGTGTTCACCAGTTTAATGCAGATTCAGATTTGGCACCAGTGCTGAGCCTGAGGCCACTCAGCAAAAGGGTATGAGTAGGCCTGCTGCCAGTAGCCTGGGGCCTGTGGTACTTTGCAGTGGGGTGGGGTCTCAGGGAGTTGTGGGTGGTGCTAATGGAGTTCTCCAGGTTAATTCAGAATCAGATTTGGCTTTGTGGGGTTGGGCTCAATGGTTACTGTCCTTCTAGTCTCTGTCCCGAAGCCACAGAACTCAATTTCACTCTGTATATCTTTGGTACACCCGAGCTCGACTAGAATTCCTTGAGAGTTTTTTTTTTGTTTGTTTGGTTTTTTTGTTTGTTTGTTTTTTAAGAAAGACTGTAATGCAGGCCTAGTCTGATTGCAGCTGAAAGAGCCCTGGATTTCAAGCTGCCTTTTATCTCACCTAGACCCTCAGAATCACCACTGATTTTCATAGCCATGTGTAATGTGGGCTACTCTTCCTGGTACTGGTGTCCCAGGTTGGGGAGCCTGGGGTGGGGCTGAGACCCCTCCGGATTCTTTTTCTTTTCTTTTTTTTTAAATGTTTTTACTGATTTCAGAGAGGAAGGGAGAAGGAGAGAGAGAAACATCAATGATGACAGAGAATCATTGATTGACTGCCTCTTGCATGCCCAACACTGGGGATGGATCTTGCAACCTGGGCATGTGCCCTGACTAGGAATCAAACCATGACTTCCTGATTCATAGTCTGATGCTCAACCACTGAGCCATGCTGACCGGGCACCCCTCTGGATACTTACCCATCAAAGTGGGTGTGAGGCCAGCCTGTTTTGCATCTTGCCCCTCCTACCAGTCTTGATATGAGTTCTTCTTTATATTCTTAGGTATAGATAGAGAAGTCCTTCTATAGGACTATTGTTCAGCTAGTCTTCAGATGGTTATCCAGATTGACTGTTCTATAATTTAGTTATAATTTTGATGTCATGGGAGGAGGTGACTGCAGCCTCCTCCTACTCTGCCATATTGACCATGTCACTTGTTGATATGCTGTATTTTCATTATTAATTGTAAAAATATTTTCTGATTTATTTTTTAAATAAATCTTTATTGTTCAGATTATTACAGTTGTTCTTCTTCCCCCCCCCCATAGCTCCCTTCCACCTGGTTCCCACCCCATCCTCTGCCCTTACCCCCCCACCACTGTCCTCATCCATAGGTGTACGATTTTTGTCCAGTCTCTTCCCGCACCCCCCACACCCCCTTCCCCTCAAGTATTGTCAGTCCACTCCCTTTCTATGTCCCTGATTCTCTTATATTCACCAGTTTATTCTGTTCATCAGATTTTTTTATTCACTTGATTTTTAGATTCACTTGTTGATAGATATGTATTTGTTGTTCATAATTTTTATCTTTACCTTTTTCTTCTTCTTCCTCTTCTTAAAGAATACCCTTCAGCATTTCATATAATACTGGTTTGGTGGTGATGAACTCCTTTAGCTTTTTCTTATGTGTGAAGCTCTTTATCTAACCTTCAATTCTGAATGATAGCTTTGCTGGGTAGAGTAATCTTGGTTGTAGGTTCTTGCTATTCATCACTTTGAATATTTCTTGCCACTCCCTTCTGGCCTGCATAGTTTCTGTTGAGAAATCAGCTGACATTCGTATGGGTACTCCCTTGTAGGTAATTAACTGTTTTTCTCTTGCTGCTTTTAATATTCTCTCTTTGTCTTTTGCTCTTGGCATTTTAATTATGATGTGTCTTGGTGTGGTCCTCTTTGGGTTCCTTTTGTTTGGAGTTCTCTGTGCTTCTTGGACTTGTAAGTCTATTTCTTTCACCAGGTGGGGGAAGTTTTCTGTCATTATTTCTTCAAATAGGTTTTCAGTATCTTGCTCTCTCTTTATGGCACCCCCATAATTCGGATGTTGGTACACTTGAAGTTGTCCCAGAGGCTTCTTACATTATCTTCATATTTTTGGATTCTTTTTTCTTTTTGCTTTTCTGGTTGGGTGTTTTTTGCTTCTTCGTATTTCAAATCTTTGACCTGATTCTTGCGATTCTCTAGTCTGCTGTTGGATCTCTGTATATTATTCTTTATTTCAGTCATTGCATGCTTAATTTCTAGTTGGTCCTTTTTTACATCCTCAAGGGACTCACTAAATTTATTGGTGGTTTCTAGAAAATTCTTGACCTTATAACTGTGGTTTTGAACTCTATATCCAGTAGTTTGTTTTCCTCCATTTCTGTCATTTGTGACCTGTTTTTTTGTCTCCGCATTTTGGCTGCTTCCCTGGGTTGATAGAGTGGCTTTGTGTGCTAGGTGTCCTATAGGGCCCAGTGGCTCAGCCTCCCCAGTTACCTGAGGTGGACAGTCTTGGTTCTCCCCTTTGTGGGCTGTGTACACAGTCTTGTTGTAGTTAAGCCTTGATTGTTGTTGGTATCACTGGGGGGAATTGACCTGCAGGCCAGTTGGCTGTGAGGATCAGTTGTGTCTACGATGGGAGAACTTCTGTGCTGGAGACACCCTTATGGGGCTGGACTTGCTTCAGTGGGGTTTTGGTGCTCACTGAGTCTGCCCCCTGAGTGTGTCCCTTATGGATCTGAGGAGTTGTAATCTGGATGGTCCCACTCTGACCACTGGGTACACTGGCTCTTGGATCTCCAAGGAGGTGCAAATTTAGCTCTGCCTGAGGCCAGCTAGCAGGAGCTATGGAGAGATCTGCAGATTCCTC
This sequence comes from Ia io, assembly GCA_025583905.1. Classification (NCBI taxonomy): domain Eukaryota; kingdom Metazoa; phylum Chordata; class Mammalia; order Chiroptera; family Vespertilionidae; genus Ia; species Ia io. Next base: position 55,046,371 of record JAJQQW010000001.1, read on the forward strand.
TTCTTTGTTTGGGGTTTGGAGGTGCCCAGATGAGGCCCAGCTGTGAAGCAATGCAGGCTGCTCTGAAGCCTTGGGCCTTTTTTTGGAAGTTCTGTGGCTCTCTGACCCAGCTGCAGTTTGTTAGGTAATTTTAGATTGCAAAGGGCCAGGCCATTCATATGCAAAATCCTCTGTGCACAGCTGGGGTGGTGTTGTAAATTGGGTGGGGCGGGGTCTCAGGCAATGAACAGGGCAGAGCAAACAGCAATGGCTGACCTTCAGCCCTGCCCTGAAAGGCCCCTGGGTCTCAGTGTCCCATGGTAATCGCTGCAAGCACCTCTGAGAGAAAGCTGCCCTCGTGTTCTGGCCCAATAACAGACAGTCCAGTTTCCCCCCTGTATGAGTCTGGGTCCCCAGAGTCTCGCCCAGAACTGGAGTTCAGAGCAGTCGGGAGCTTGTGTCTCCCTCGCGATTGAAAAGACAACTGCGTCCTCAGTTGCCAGCCCTTTCCGTGCGCACCTCCATACCTTCACACTTTACTTTCGCACCTCCTCTGAGTCTCAGTGTGCTTTTCTCTTTCCTTCTAGTTGTAGAATTTCCACTCAGCCAGCCTTCTTGTGGTTCTGGATGATGTATGTTTTGTCTTTTAGTTGTAGTTTTGAAGTGGTTGTGCGAGGCAGCAAGTTCAGGTGTTTACCTATGCCGCCATCTTGGTTTCTCCTCCATATTTTCTGATTTCTTTTGTAGTTCATTATTTATTCATTTTAAGTTATTTTCCAAGCATGGTAATTTTCTAGTTATCTTTTTGTTTTTTATTTGCAGCTTAAGTCCACTATGATTAGAGAACATCTCTGTTTGATTTAAAGTATTTGCTGTTTATAGGGCTTTATGGCCCAGCATGTAGTCAGATTTAATAAGTATTCTGTGTATATGTCCTGTAGTGTATTGTTAATTATCAAACAGGTCAAGTTGTGATCTTCAAATATTTGTTGTCCTCTCTGACTTGTTAGTCTACTGGTTCTATCAGTTGCTGAAATATTTGTGTTAAAAATCTCCCATGATGACCATGTATTTTATTCATGTTCTTTTAGTTTGGGGAATTTCTGATTTATATATTTTGAGATTACATTATTAGGTATATACAGATTTAGAACTATTATATCTTTTTGTTGAATTGAACCTTTTCTTATTATAAAATGTCCCTCTTTATCCCTAGTAATGCTTTTTACCTTAAAGTGTACATTGTTTGATATTAATACTGCTACTTTCTTTTGGATGTTATGTGTGTGGTATATCTTCCATCTTTTAAATTTGTAACCTTTACTTTTTATTTTTTAAAATCTTTTTGTTGAAAGTATTACACATGTCCCCCTTTCCCCACCCCCCATTGACCCCTTCTAGTCCGCCCCTGCCCTCCACCCCAGGCTTTCACCTCACTATTATCTGTTTCCATGGGTTATGCATATATACATGCAAGTTCTTTTGTTGATCCCTTCCCACCCACCCACCTTTACGTTTTATTTTTTATCTCATTTTTTTTATTAAGGTATTGCAAATGTGTGGTTATCCCCCCATTGCCCCCTCCACCTCCCCAATCCTGCCCTCACTCTTACCCTCTGTTGTCTGCATCCATTGGTTATACTTATATGCATGCATACAAGTCTCTTGGTTGATCTTTCCCCCTCCCCCTACCCCCTCTCCCCTACCTTCCCTCTGAGGTTTGAGCATCTGATCAATGTTTCTTTGTCTCTGGATCTGTTTTTGTTCATTGGTTTATGCTGTTCATTATAATCCACAAATGAGTGAGATCATGTGATATTTATCTTTCTCTGACTGACTTATTTCACTTAGCATAATGCTCTCGAGCTCCATCCATGCTGTTGCAAATGGTAGGAGTTCCTTCCTTTTTACAGCAGCATAGTATTCCATTGTGTAGATGTACCAAAGGTTTTTAATCCACTCAACTGCTGATGGGCACTTAGGCTGATTCCAAATCTTAGCTAGTGTAAATTGTGCTGCTATGAACATAGGGGCCACCTTTACATTTTAGTTTTATTTATTTATTTTTAATATATATGTATATGTATATGTATTGATTGATTTCAGAGAGGAAGGGGGAGGGAGGGAATGAAGGAGAGGGAAAGAGAGAGAGAGAGAGAGAGAGAGAGAGAGAGAGAGAGAGAGAGAGAGAGAGATGATGATGATGATGATGATGAGAGAGAATCATTGATTGGCTGCCTCTTGCATGCCCCACATCAGGTATGAAGCCCACAACCCAGGCATGTGCCCTGACCAGGAATAAAACCATGACCTACTGGTTCATAGGTCAATGCACAACCACTGAGCCATGCCAAGCCAGGCCCACCTTTACATTTTAAATGCATCTCTTGTAAACAGAAATCAGTTTATTTTTTAAACAGTCTATCTCTTTTAAGTGGCACATTTAATCAATTTTCATAGAATGTATTTAATTATATACTTGGCTTTAAATGTAACATAATACTCTTTGAATTCTACTTGCCTTGCCTGTTTTGAACCTTATTACTTTCTTTTTGATTTTTGTCTCATTTTTTACCCTTTGTTAACTTTGTAGTTGTACATTATTTTATCATTGTTTTAGTGTATATACTAAAGATTACAGCATGCATTCTTGACTTATAGTTTGATAGAAGTTAGTTCTTTGACCTCTTTCTATACAGTGCAAAGGCCTTAGAATACTTTAACTCCATTTTCTCAAACAATATGCTATTGTATTTTATAAAATAATTGTCTACACAATTTAAACCACACAAGACATTATCATTGTTGTTGTTTTATAGTCAATATTTATTTAGATTCCCTGATGTTTACCCTTTTCTCTTCATTCCTTTTGTTTGTTTCCAGGCCTCTGTCTCGCTCTTCCTGCAATAGCACCCTTTAGCATTCCCTTTAGTTTGTATCAGGTGTAAATTTTTTTTAAATTCTTATTCAGAAAATATGTGTTTACTTTGCTTTCATTTTTAAAGGACATTTTTAATGGATCTAGAATTGTAGGTTATTAGTTCTTTTTATTTTTAAAAATCTTTATTGTTGAGAGTATTACAAATGTCCCCTTTTCCCCCCATTGCCTCCCTCCACCAGGTTACAGCCCCGTCCCAGGCCTTCACCACCCTATTGTATGTGTCAATACGTAATACATATATGCATATAAGTTCTTTGGTTTATCTCTCCCCATCCTCCCTCCCACCTTCACTCCGAGATTCGTCAGTATGTTCCATATTAACACGTCTCTGGTTCTATTTCATTAATCAGTTTATTTTGTTCTTTAGATTTCTTGTTTGTTTATTTTGATTTTTAGATTCAATTGTTTATATATATGTATTTATTGCCATTTTATTGTTCATTTTTTTTGCTTTTTGTTCTTCTTTTTTTTCCTCTTCTTAAAGAATACCCTTCGACATTTCATGTTGTACCGGTTTGGTGGTGATGAATTCATTTACCTTTTTCTTGTTTGTGAAGCTCTTTATCTGACCTTCAATTCTAAGTGATAGCTTTGTGGGATAATCTTGGTTGTAGGTCCTCGCTTTTCATCACTTTGAATATTTCTGTTGAGAAATCAGCTGACAGTCCTATGGGCCCTCCCTTGTAGGTAACTAATTGATTATCTCACTGTTTTTAAGATTATTTTTGTCTTTAACTTCTGTCATTTTAATTATGATGTGTCTTGGTGTGGGCCTCTTTGGGTTCCTCTTGTTTGGGACTCTTTGTGCTTCCTGGACTTGTAGGTCTATTTCACCAGGTAAGGAAAGTTTTCTGTCATTGTTTTTTTCAAATAGGTTTTCGATTATGTGCTCCCTCTCTTCTCCTTCCAGTACCCCATGATGTGAACGTTGCTATGCTTGAAGTTGTCCCAGAGGCTCCATAGCCAGGGGTCCTCAAACTTTTTAAACGGGGCCAGTTCACTGTCCCTCAGACCGTTGGAGGGCCGGACTATAGTTTTAAAAACTATGAACAAATTCCTATGCACACTGCACATATCTTATTTTGAAGTAAAAAAACAAAACAGCAAAAACACCCGCATGTGGCCCGTGGGCCGTAGTTTGAGGACGCCTGCTCCATACACTATCTTTATATTTTTTGGTTTCTTTTTGCTCTTCTGATTGGGTGTTTGTTGCTTCCTTATATTCTAAATTCTTGATTTGATTCTCAGCATCCTCTACTCTACTGTTGATCCCCTATAAGTTATTCTTCATTTCAGTTAGTGTATGCTTCATTTCTAACTGGTGATTTTTATGTCTTTGACATTCTCACTAAGATCATTGCTAAGTCTTGCTACGTTTCTTGAAGCTTTCATTAAGGTCCTTGAGTAACCTTATAACCATTGTTTTGAATTCGCTTGCTTCCATTTCTTTCATTTGTAACATGTTTCCTTGTCTCTGCATTTTGGCTGTTTCCCTGTGTTTGTTTCTATGTATTAGGTAGAGCCGTTATGTCTCCTGGAATTGGTAGAGTGGCCTTGTGTAATAGGTTTCCTGTAGGGCCCAGTGACTCAGCCTCCCCAGTCACTTGAGCTGAGCACTCTAGTTCTGCCCCTGTGTGGACTGTGTGTACAGTCTTGTTGTAGTTGAGACTTGATTGCTGTTGGTATCACTGGCAGTAATTGACCTCCATGCCAATTGGATGTGAGGACAAACTGAGTCTACAATGGAAGAGCTACTATGCAGGAGACACCCTATGGAGCAGGACTTACTTCAGCGGGTCTTTGGTGCTCACTGAGTCTGCCCCTTCAGTGTGTCATTCATGGATGTGTAGAGTTGTAATTTGATGTGGTCTGAAGCTGTTCACCAGGTTCACTGGCTCTGGGGCCTCCTGGGGCCACCTGGCAGGATCTACAAAGAGATCTGTAGGTGGCTGCTACTTGTATTGGGCTTGTAAGTGCCCAGATGAGGCCCAGCTGTGAAGCAAGGCAGGCTGGTGCTAGTGCCTGGTCTTGGGCCTTTTATTGAGAGGTTTGGGGCATGCTGCCTCCAGCTGCTACTTGTTTAAGAGATTTTAGCAAAGTCTGAAGCCTGATCCAGGACAGGCCATTCATGTGGAAAAGCAGCTGCAAACAGCTTGGGTGGGTCTGCAAATTGGATGTGATGGGGTCTCAGGGAATTACCAGGGTGGAACGAACAGTGTAGGCCATGCTGATGGAAACTCAGATATGGCTGCCAGTTATCTCTGAGACAGGGGAGGTTCCAGGGCAGGAACATTGACCCCTGCGAGCACTCTTTTCTGGGAGATAGCTGCTCCCAAGTTCCTTTCCTGATGCCAGACAGTTCATTTCCTTCCCATATGTTCTCCAAAGCCACTGCACAGTGGTGGAGCTCAAAGTAAGCAGGATTGTATATATCCATGCTTGGGCACTTTAAGAGGAATGCCTGGGACTCCAGCAGCCTCCATGTCACAAAGCCCCAATCCCCACTGGTTTTTATAGCCTGAAGTTATGGGAACTTTTCTTTCAGCTCTGGAATCCTGGGATGGAGGTCTGATGTGGAACTGGGACCCCCTGTTTCTCACAGGAGGCCTTGGAGATATCCCTCCTGATTAACAAAATACCACACATGGGTGTTGGACCAGCCCGTTCCACACCTTCACCCCTCTTACCAGTTTCAATGTGCTCTCTTCTTTATTTTTCTAATTATAGGACTTCCATTCAGCCAGCTTTCAGGTGGATCTGAATAATGGTTGGTCTGTATTTTAGTTGTAATTTTGATGTGGTTGTGGGAGGTGATGAATACCAGTATTTTCCTATGCCGCCATCTTGGTTCCTCAGGCCAAAGTCAGTTATTCTTCATAAAACATGTTGAAGATACCATGTCACTGCCTAATGGCTTCCATTATTTCTAATGGGAAATCAGTTGAAAAAAATTTTTGCGTCTTTGGTAGGGAATGTGCTGCTTTTATCTTGATTCTTTTTATATTTTTCTTTATTTTTGGATTTTGGTAATATTACCATGATGTTCATAGGTGTGATTTTTCTTGTCTTTATAAAAAACTACTTTTAATATACACCATTTAAAAAATTTATTTTAGAGAGATGAAGGGAGAGAGAGAAAAAAAAACATTGATGTGAGAGGAAATATAGATCAGTTGCCTCCCATACATTCCCAAACAAGGATCAAACCACAACCTTTTTGGTGTACTGGATGGTGCTCCAATCAACTGAGCCACTCAGCCAGGGCTACATGTGATTTTCTTATTATTTTTAAAAATATATTCTTATTGATTTCAAGATGAAGGGAGAGGCAGGGAAACATCAATGATGAGAATGAATCTTTAATTGGCTGCCTTGTGTATGCCCCCTCTGGGGATTGAGCCTGAAACCCATGTGCCCTGACTGGGAATTGAACCATGACATCCTGGTTCATAGGTCAATGCTCAACTACTGAGCAACACTGCCTAGACTAATTTTCTTTATGTTTATCTTCATTGGGGATCATAGTACTTGAATTTGTGGTTTGATGGTTGTCCATCAGTTTTGAAATGTTCTCAGGTATTATTTATTTTTTTTATTAATTTTTTAGAGAGACAAAGGAAGGGGGAGAGAGAGAAACATCTATCAGCTGCCCGACCCTCTCCTCCCCGCATTCCCACTACTGGGGATTGAGCCTGAACCTGGGCATGTGCCCTGACCCAGAATCCAACTGGCAACCTTTCAGCGCATGGGATGGATGCCCAACCAACTGAGCAACCCTGGCCAGGGCTATTAGTTCTTTAAATGTTGTCTCTGCTTTATTCTTGCTCTACTCTAATATTCTGCAACAACCTCTTTTAGAAATCTTCTCTGTATCCCCTATGCCTCTAATGCACTTTTTTCTATACCCCATCCTTTTTTCTCTCTGTATTTTATTCTGAATATTTTCTTTCCAACTCATCTTCTTTAGCTTTGCCTTATCTTCTGTTAAACTCATCCACTGATTTCCTAATTTCACTTTTCACAGATATTTATTTTTCTTGCTTGTTAAAATGATTATTTTTGTTAAAAAATCAATCAATTAATAAAATGTGTTTCAGGGAAAAATAAAAAGGAAGATTTGATAGATATTTACAATGGAATACCACTCAGCCATCAGAAAAGATGAAATACTATCATTTGTGACAACATGGATAGATCTTAAGAATATCATGCTAAGCAAAATAAAACAGGCATAAAAAGTTAAGACATGATTTCACTTATATGTGGGATATAAATTGAAAGCAAATAATAAACAAGAAAAACAACAAAAACTCATAGACACAGAAACAGTATGGTGGTTACCAGAGGGAAAAGGGGTCAAATATATGATAACGGATGGAGATTTGACTTTGGGTGGTGGGCAATGCAATATAAAGATGATATATCATAGAATTGCACACTTGTATCCTATATAATAATATTAACCAATGTCACCCCAATGAATTTAATTTGAAAAAGAGGGAAAAGCAGTGAGAAGACTACTCAACATGGCTTGTCCGTTAAAGGACAAAAAACAACAACACCCAAATACACATGCACACATACATAAATGCACACAAAAGCAACACCAACAAAAACCAAAAACCCAGTATTTTTTCAACAGTACATTCATTCTACAACAAATGAAAATTATTATTATTATTATTATTATTATTATTATTATTATTATTATTTTGTTAATCTTCATCCAAGGATATTTTTCCATTGATTTTTAGGGAGAGTGGAAGAGAGAGGGAAAGGCAGAGAGAAACGTCAATGTGAAACATGTTGATTGGTTGTCTCTTGCACGAGCCTTGACCAGGGCCTGGGCCAGGGAGTAGCCTGCAACCAAGATATGTGCCCTTGACCAGAATTGAACCCAGGGCCCTTTGGTCCACAGGCTGACATTCTATCCACTGGGCCAAACCAGCTAGGGCTTCAAATTATTTTACAATGTTTCCTTTCTTAATACAAAAGATGCCCATCCTGAGTGTGTGTGTGTGTGTGTGTGTGTGTGTGTGTGTGTGTATTCAGTGGTTTACTGTTTACTTATTTGTAACTATATTAGTGTCACTACATGCACCTGTTTCCTTTTAACAGCCTTTTATTTTATTTACTTTCATGTGACTAGCTTCCACCTACCAAAAGTTTCAGGTTGGCAGGCAAAAGGGTACCTATTCTCTGTGAAATTGAATGCAATGTTTTACACACTGGCCAGAAAAATTTTTATTGTCATTTCAACACTTGTTAATAGATACATTGATGCCTAAATTGCCATTTTCTGCAAAAATCTGTGCAGTGCTTGTGTCAAAGACTAGGCAGTCCTTTATAATGGCTGTTTCAATTTCCTCATGAATAGGTAGAGGAGTGGCTTCCCAAGTCAATCGCTGCTTATGATCAGTTAGCTCAAGTCGGTAAGCAAAATTTTCAGCTTGCTTGTGTGTTCCTATCAGCTGTACAATGGAAAAGAACTGCTGGTACCACTCATGGTTTTCCTTTCTCTCCAAGACTATCATGAAATGAAAGCCATAACAGGACTGGATCATCACCTAGTCTAGAGCCCCAGAAAGGTTGATGTCTGTAGCAAGGAAAATTATATCCTCTCCCTTCAGGGTTGCAACAAATGGGTGTTGATTCTTCAGATGTGGGATGACAGCATCCAAAGCGCCTTGCCACTTACAGAAAGTACCCGGGCAGGGGCAGGGGCAAGGCCTAAACTCACATAGCACTTCATGGCTTACTTTTCCTTGGGGGGCAAAGTTGTTTCACATCCATATGGGGCATATTTGCAAGGAAAAAGTACTGAAGTGGCCAGTTTCTCCAAGGCCAAGTTGCGAATGGATCCCAATGGGCCCTGGCAGGTTGGACAACATGTGAGCTTTGGGTGACAGTCGCTACACACAAGATGGCCACTGTGACACTGGAATATGGGTGGTAATGCATAGTCAAAGCAGATGGGACACTCAAAAGGAGTGGCTAAATCATTGTTGGATGCAGTTGTGCCCCTCAGGGTGGGCACCCTCTGGGATGTTGTGCACTCAGAGGCCCCAGTAGGTAACTCTGTTGTATTCTGCTGGCTCATTTCTGTGGAAGAAGAGTGAGCCAGGGACCCTCCGTCTCACGCCCCTAAAATTCCCCTGCTACTTCCTGAAGCCCTACTACCTCTTCCTGTGCTGACACCTACTTGACAGTGCAGGGAAACTCTGGTCTGCTGCCGCTGCTGCTCCCGCCGCAGCTGCCACTGGCCTGCATAGCCACCACAAAAGCTTCCTTTGTTACCCCTGGTTACAGCATCTGTTGTCATTTCCCGGACCTTAAGCCCCGCCCCCAGAGGTTGCCATTTCCTGGTTCTCCAGCTGCTCCCCTCTCCCCCTACCCTGTGCAGCCCCACCCCCCACAGCCATTGTCATTTCTGGTTCCTCGAGACTACCCTCTTCACGCTTCCACTAAATACTACACACCAAGGCAGACTTCTAGAATTTTCACTTGGTTCATTTGAAAAATAGTATTCAGTTCTTTGCCAAAATTTACAATTTAGTCTTTTCTTGAGCATATTAAGCACAATTATTTGAAATTCTTCATCTGGAAGCTATCTCAATCCTTTAAGGTATGTTTTTGTTGTCTATTATCTCTCTTGATTTTTAAATTTATTTTGCCTTGTTTGCTCATATGTCTGGTTAGTTTTGGTTGAGTGGCAGACATTGTATCCGAAAAATTATAATAGAGATGGTTTGAGGCCTCAGCTTTTAAAATCTTGATCCAGAGAGGATTTATGTTCATTTCAGGCAGGTGGTTAGTGGCACTAGCAATCCATTATCACCTAAAATCAGCCCAAGTTTGGGGTAATTTGATGCTGGCCACCTGAAGGCTGATTTAGCCTTCCTTTCAGTGTGTATACGTGTTCAGTTGGAACCCAATATCTGAGGGTTTATCTAGGGTTCCCCTCAATGATGGCTCCTGAATTCAAATGTTTATTATTTTAGTTTATTGCACTTATTATAAGCTCAGCTATCTCTCAGTTGACTCTTCTGTAATGACCTGATGAGAAAAACAGCCTCTCTTGGTTTTCTTCTTCTCCTGCATCTTGGCTCCATAATATTTTATTGCCTTATTAGATCTTGGATGCCTTCAAATATATATATATAATTTATATTTTATCACAGTTTTCTTGTTTTCAGCAGGGTATTTGGTCTGAATTAGTCTTCCTTAACTAGAAGCAGAATCGGTACATCATTTATTCAATAAATATTTATTGATCATTTCCTATGCATCAGACACTGAACATAGTAATGAAACTGAAACTCCTGAACTGGTTAGAGAGGATTTTTGCCATCATGGAGCTTACAGGCAAATGTAATGCAATGTGACAATGCAATGATAAAGATAATTATAAGATGATCTGTAGCACTAAGAAGGAATAACTGACCCAGACTTTTGAAATCAGGAACAGTTATTGGACAAAGCATCTTTTCACCTTAGACCTGAAAAATAAGTAAGAATTGTCTAGATAAGACTATTTTAGGCAGAAGGAATAACATGTACAAAGAACTGGAAGAGGTGAGAGAGAACGTAGCATATTCAGGGAACAGAAAACTCTATAAAGCTACAGTTATCAAGACAGTATGATACTGGCATAGGCTAGGCATATTAATCAATGGAACAGAATTGATTATATATTAACAGCCCTAACATTTATGGTCAGTTGATTTTTGCCAAATGTACTTGGACAATTCATTGGGCAAAAAGATACTCTGTTCAACAAATGATGCTGGGACATTTGTATATCCACATATAAAACGTTCAACTTAGACCCTCACTGTATACCATGTCCAAAAATTAACTTATGAAAGTAAACTGGAATTTTGGTGGTGAGCATGTAATAGAGTTTTCAGATATCGAATTATATTGTTGTACACCTGAAATTTATGTAATATTATTGACTATGTTACCTGAATAAATTAAATTTTAAAATCTATGAAAGGCATAAATATGTCAAAACAATAAAACTTTTAGATGAAAAAATAGGGGAAACTTTTCAAGACTTTGGACTGGACAGAACTTCTTAGGTATGACACCAAAAACAGAGTCCCCCCCACCCCCCCAAAAAAAAAAGATGAAACTGATAAACTGGACCTAAAAAAGTTTTTGTTTTTCAAAAAACATTTAAAAATGAAATAAATGTGACAGACCACAGGAAAATATTTGCAAAACATATTCAATAAACAATTTATATCCAGCCCAGGCTGGGTGGCTCAATTGATTGGATCATTGTGCCTATGCACCAGGGTTGCTGGTTTAATCCCTAGTCAGGACACATACAAGAACCGACCAATGAATGTATAAATAAGTTAAACAACAAATTTCTTTATCTTTCTCTCTCTCAATCAATACATTTAAAAAAACCAGATTTTATATTTAGAATTTATAAAGGGCTCTTGGAACACAATGAAAAGACAACCTGAACAAAAATGGGCAAAATATATAAACAAATAGCTTAGCACAGAAGTTATTAAAATGGCTAAATAAATATATGAAAGAGTGCTCAGCATCATTATTCATCAGGGAAATGCAAATTAAAACCACGATGGAGACAAATACCATGTGATCTCAGTTATATGTAGAATCTAAAAAATTTTTTTAAAAAATTAAACTCATAGCTAGAACAGATTGTTGGTTGCCAGAGGTGAAGGGTAAGAGGTGGGCAAAGTGGGTGAAGGGAGTCAAAAGGTACAATTTTCCAGTTATAATTGTCAAGGAGATGTAGTGTACAGAATGGTGACTGTAGTTAATAATACTGTATTGCATATTTAAAAGTTGTTAAGAGATTTGATCTTAAAAGTTCTCATAAGAAAAAAATTTTATAATTGTGTATGGTGACATGTTTACTAGACTTATTGTGGTGATTATTTTGCAATATGTACAAATATTTTTTCAACCCTGCCTTCTAATTCACTGATTTGATCCTCAGCTTCCCTAATCTGCTGTGTATTCCTTCCAATGTGTTCTTTATTTGTGCTATGTCATTCTTTATTTCTGTTTTCATAGTTACTATATCTTTTCTCATGCTGTTGAGCATCTTTACCATAATTATTCTTACCTCTGTATTAGATAAATTTCTTACCTGCATTTCATTTATCTCTTCTTCTGGAGAATTCTCTTGTTGTTTCATTTGGGGGTTGTTTCTTTGTCTCCTCATTTTGGCTGCCTGTTTGGGTTTGTGACTATGTATTAGGTAGATCTGGTACGCCTCTCAATCTCTAATGTAGGACAGTATCAAACACTGTTTCTGACTAATTAGATCGGGCAAAGATTCAAAGCCTCCAGAGACCGCCTCTGTCTAGAGACTAATAGGATTTTGTCTTGAATTGCCTGCAGGAAATCGTCCACAGGTGTGGCAAGAGGTTTTTTTTTTTTTCTAACTGGGTGGGGCAATTGCTTCTGCCTGGAGGCTAATTGTTATTCTCAGTCTCTTTTTTAAAAATACTAGAGGCCCGGTGCATGAAATTTGTGCACGGAGGGGGGGTGTCCCTCAGCCCAGCCTGTACCCTCTCCAATATGGGACCCCTCCTGCTCGCTCCATGGCCGGCAGCCATTTATGTTGAGGTTAATTCACCTTCCCTCCTATGCCGGCCTGGTCACCCCTAACTGCCCTCCCCCGCAGGGTTGATCGCCTCCAACTTCCCTCCCTTGCAGGCCTGGTCCCTCTCAACTGCCCTCCCTTGCAGGCCTGGTGCCTCCCAACTGCCCTCCCCTGCTGGCCATCTTGTAGTGGCCATCTTGTGTCCACATGGGGGCAGGATCTTTGACTACATGGGGGCAGCCATATTGTGTGTTGGAGTGATGGTCAATCTGCATATTACTCTTTTATTAGATAGGATAGAGGCCTGGTGCAGGGGTGGGGGCCAGCTGGTTTGCCCTGAAGGGTGTCCCGGATCAGGATGGGGGTTCCCTTGGGGCATGGGACAGCCTGAGCAAGGGGCCTGTGGTGGTTTGCAGGCCAGTCATGCCCCCTGGTGACCCAAGCGGAGGCCCTGGTATCTGGAATTTATTTACCTTCTACAATTGAAACTTTGTAGCCTGGAGCGGAGCCAAGCCTCCTGCTTGCTCCGTGGCTGGCAGCCATTTCTGTTTGGGTTAATTCACCTTCTATAATTGAAACTTTGTAGCCTGGAGTGGAGGCCTAGGCCAGCCAGGGCAGGTGGAAAGCTTGGCTTCCTCCGTTTCCGGGGGCAACCCTGGCCTGCTCTCTCCAGCTCCGTGGCTGCCACCATTTCTGTTTGGATTTGTTTACCTTCTATAATTGAAACTTTGTAGCTTGAGTGGAGGCTTAGGCCTGCAGGGCAGGCGGAAAGCTTGGCTTCCTCTGTTGCCTGGGAAACCTTGTTCTCTGTGGCTGTAGCCATTTGGTTAGGTTTATTTGCATATCTGCTCCTGATTGGAGCATATTTTAAATATGCCACGCCATAATAAGTTTTTTAGGTGTGGCTTGTGGGCATGGCTTGTGGGTATAGTGGAGTTAGGGTCAATATGCATATTACTCTTTTATTAGGTAGGATATTTTTATTGATTTCAGAGAGGAAGGGAGAGGGAGAGAGATATAAACATCAGTGATTAGAGAGAAGCATTGATTGGCTGCTTCCAGCAAGCCCCCTACTGGGGATAAAGCCCGCAACCCAGGCATGTGCCCTTGACTGGAATTGAACCTGGCACCTTTCAGTCTTCAGGCTGATGCTCTATCCACTGAGCAAAACTGGCAAGGTCTATTCTCACTCTCTTAATGGGCCTGAGCAACTCTGCACTGTGGGGAAAAGTATTTTCCATTTGGGTGGATCAACTTTCTTCCCCCCCAGGTAAGGTCGACTGTATAGGAAATATCTGCATGAGAAAGATGACCTTTGCAGCATGAGGTGATGACTCGCACAGGAAACCAGGGTGTCTGCCTTCTGAGCTCTAACCCCAGAGCCCCCGATCCTAGGTTCTGCTTACACAGCTCCAGTCCATTTTGCCCTCTCTCTGCTGGAGCACAAGGTGGGTGGCTTGACAGGGAATTTTGTGTGTTGGACCTTTAAGAGGGTGCCTGGATTTCCAGCCACCTCTCCTTAGCAGACAGCAACCCTACTACTTTTCACAGCCAGATGTTGTGTGGGTACCCTTCTCAGTTCAGATACTGTCTGCTGGGGGGCCCATCTTGGGGATTAGACTCCAGAGTTCTCAGTGACAACCCCCCACAGATGAGATATCTCTCCGGAACTTCAATTGCTGTCTGTGGGAGCCTGCCAGCCTTTTCGTGCCTCCGCCCCTCCTACAAGTCTCTATGCAGTCTCCACTTTTCATGCTCTGTTATCAGGGTTCTGTCCATCAAGTCTTCTGTTGATTATTCACAAAGTTTTTCTGTATTTTAGTTGTAATTCCAGTTTGGTCCTGGGAGCATGTCTATGCAGCATCCACTTACTCAGCTGTCATTTTTAATCTCTCTGCAATATGTACAAATATTGAATCATGTTTTATATCTGAAACTAATATAATGTTGCATGTCAATTATTCCTCAATAAAAGTAATAAAATTTAAAAACCACAATGGAGCTCTGGCCAGTGTGCCTCAGTTGGTAGAGTATCATATCCTGTGCACCGAAAAGTCGCGGACTTGATCCCTGGTCGGGGTAGGTGTGGGAGGCAGCCAACCAATGTTTCTCTTTCAGGTCAATCTCTCTTCTCCCTTTCTCTCAAATAAATCAATAAAACATATTTTTTAAAAATAATCTTTTTTATAAAAGCACAATGGAGAGTCTATTTCACATTTACTAGAATGGCATAATTAAAAAGGCAATAAGAAGTGGGGATGCAGAGAAATGGAAACCTTCATACATTGCTGGTGGGAATGTAAAATGATGCAGCTGTTTTGGAAGTCAGTTTGGTAATTCTTCAATAAGTTAACTCAGAGTTACCACATGATTTACCCAAGATAAGAGAAAGCAAATATTCACACTAAAACTTCTACACAAATATTCATGATAGCCAAAAAGTGGAATGAACCCAAATGTCTGATGAGTAAACAAAATGTAGTATAATATTCTATACAATGGATTATTATTCAGCCATAAAAAGGAATAAAGTATGGATGCGTGCTATAACATGGATGACCTCAAAAATATTACACTAAGTGAAAGCCAGGCACAAAAAACATAATGTATGATTCAGTTTATATGAAGGATCCAACATAGGCAAATTTGTAGACAAAAATTAGATTAGTGAATACCTTGAGCAGATGAAGAGAATGCGGATTAAGGTGTACTAGATAACTTATTGAGGGAGGTTGTTGGAGGGAAGCAAATATTCTAGAATGGATTTACCATGCCAGGGTGGTGGTAGTAGAATTTTGGTAGAGTTACTAAAAATCATTAAAGTGTACACCTGAAATGGGTAAATTCTATGGTATGTGAATTATCCTATATCAGTGATGGGCAACCTTTTGAGCTTGGTGTGTCAAACTTCGCAAAAAAACTGAGCATAACTCGGGTAGGGTGTCACTTTGAGGAAAAAACATTATTTCGCGATATTTATAGTTTAAATAACATAAATGTATAATTGTTATATATAATTGTATTTAATAAACCAAAAACTAAATATTTAACTTACCTGCTTAGTGACTTCTTTGTTCATCTGTCAGTTGGTTTCTTTTGTTGGTCTTGATATTATTTAGCTTGTGTGGGGTGCCGTGAACTAAGATAAGTGAGGGGGAGGGGGAATTCTTTAACTAACCTGCCTATTAGTGACTTTTTTGTTGCTGAATTTCATTGGCTAAATCTTCAATTGAAGGTTCGTATTTTGTACACTTCAGGCCCAAGCAAGCGCTACTAACTTCATCTGTCAATCTGTTTCTTTTGTTGGTTTTGATATTATTTAATGCTGAGAATAAGGCCTCACAAAAGTATGTAGAGGGAAAAATTGTGAGTAAAGCCATTGCTATATTTTTCAGGGTGCTAAAAGTGTCTGGTAGTCGGTTCCAGGCACTCCAAATTTCCTGTTCGTTGTGGCACTCCTCTTGATTCTCCAAGCGGCACCTTTCCAGATTCTCAAGCTTTGACCTCAAGTCCACAAACACCTGAGCCCAGATACTGTCTTGAAATTCTGCAAGTTGCATCTCCAAATCATCAATTTGCATCCATTGGAAACCATTTAATTCCAAACTACTGTAGACTACTACATCAGGATACTTAATTATTTTCATGGTCTGTTCTAGACTTCTAAATTGACTAAATCTATCACTAAACTGGTCAAGTAAGGAGTCTAAAACATGCTGGTACTTCATATGCAAGAGTTCCACTTCATTTTGTACAGCTGCACTGGCCTTCTCAAAATACTTTGTTACTCGAGGAAAATACTTATAAGTTTTAGTTTCTACATCTCGCTTGAAAATTTTAACTTTACTTTCAAAAGCTTTTATGTATCCAAACATAACATCAATACTTTTGCCAAAACCTTGTAACTTGAAGTTCAGTTCATTAATATGAACAGAGAGATCTGTAAAAAACATCAGGGTGTTGACCCACTTATCATCATTAAGCTGAGGAAAGTTTCCCAGATCCTTATCGTCAAGAAATACCTTAATTTCTTCAAAGCACTCCACAAAGCGCTTAAGAACTTTGCCTCGGCTCAGCCATCTTACATTATTGTACATCAGCAGCCCACTGTAGGTGGAATCAACCTCCAGTAAAAGTGCCGAAAATTCTCACTTGTGAAGGGGGCGAGCAGCTATTAAATTAACTATTTTTGTAACAACTGACATTAAGTCGTTTTGTAACAACTGACATTAAGTCGGTGAATCCTGCCTTGGCACATAAAGCCTCCTGATGGATAATACAGTGAAAAGGCACAATCGGATGTCCAATAGCTTCTGTAAACAATTTGACAAATCCGACTTTTTCCCCCACCATATTTGGTGCCCCATCTGTTGTCACTGACACAACTTTAGAGCTATCAATGCTTAGATCATGAAATGTTTGTATAACAACCTTACATATTTTGCTTCCTGATTGACTTGTTGACACTGATACTAACTTTATCAACTCTTCTCTCATTGTGAGACCATCAGAATATCGACCAATAATGGCCAACTGAGCATGTGATGTGACATCAGTAGTTTCATCAAGAGAGATGGAAAAATATTTACACTTCCTTATGTCTCTCTTTAATTGATGTTGTACGTTTCTGTTCAGTCTCATTATTCAGTCTTTTATGATATTTCTGCTGAGTGGTAACCCAGGTATTCTCTTAATAATTGCATCTTTATTCTGCATATAGTGAAATAGAACTGGTGCACATCTTAGGAGAGTTTCTTTAATAAATTCTCCCTCACTGAGCGCTTTTCCATGCTGAGCTATAGAGTGAGCAATGCTCAAACTTGCAGATGTTAAATTTGTAGAGCCTTTCATAAATTTAAGGATGGAATTAGAGTGGCTCTTATAAAGGTGTAGCTGCCTGGAAATGTATTCCTTCCTTTCATCCTCACTTTTTTCCAAGAGCTGGGAGTGATTAGTTTCAAAATGTCTATTTATATTTCACGTTCTGCTTACTACCGTTTCAGTACATAGAACGCAAAATGATCTGCCATTTTTTTCTATAAAGCCATACATCTCGGTCCATGTCTCTTGAAAGGGTCGGCCACTGCTACTACCACTTCCTTTACTTAACCTTAGTTTTTTATTTTTTGGGTTCTCCATCAGGGGGGCAGTGACAGAAGATAGAATTATAGATAGCTTGTTAGGCCTGCAGGCAATTAGGGGTGAACTGGCCTAACTAACCACAAAATGGTGCATATAACTGTCTTTTAGGAAAGGGCAAGGTTAATAAGCAGAAATAGGGGTTAATAAGGATGCACAACAGTAATAGTGGTGAAATGGAGTCTGCACTATGGAGCAAGATGGTGTTCCTTATGTGAATTAAAATGGCTGCCGCTATTTCTAATGGCGGGAAATGGCACCCATAGCACACCACAATCCCTTGCCTCTCCCAGCCTCCCCCTCACTTATCTCAGTAATGATGGATTAGAAATCCATGACACCGCAGAACAGTAGATAATGGTTGCTGTGGTTAACTGTTATTTGGTTACTGGTAATGGCAGTGCCCCCAGAGATGCGTCCCCCGCTGCGTTCTGCTGCTCCCTGCTCTGCCGGCGGAAGTGAGGGCAAAGATCCCGGCTTAACTGGAAGTCCCAGAACTAGACGCTCTGTGCCGGACTTCTGTTGTTTTGGCCTACAGACCTCCGGCACAGAGTGTCTAATAGGGGAGGATGAAACATTTGTGACTAGAGTCTTGGAGTTGTCCAAGACTCTAGTCGCAAATGTTTCATCCTCAGGAGCAGCAAATGTTTCATCCTTGGCATGCGGCTGCCTCAGCGGCCGCGTGTCATCAGAAATGGCTACGCGTGTCAGTGCTGACACGCATGTCATAGGTTCACCATCACTGTCCTATATAATAAAGAACTAATATGCAAATGGTTATCACGCCCTCATGCCCTTGCCCCAGGATTACTCAGACACTCATCACTGGGGAGAGAGGAATGGGGATCAGCCAGGCACAAATGAGCTCGTGAGAGAGGAATGGGTACCAGCCAGGCTGTGGCCCAGGAGAGGGACAAGCTGCCCACCCCATGGTCCTGGGTGCCAGTGACTGTGCCTGCACCCCAGCAGAGGGACAAGCCACACACCCCATGGTCCCGGGCGCCAGTGGCTTTGCGTGTGCCTACGACCTGGCCTGAGAGAGGGACAAGCCACACGCCCCTTGGTCCTGGGCGCCAGCAGCTGGGCCTCCACCCAGGAGAGGGACAAGATGCCCACCCCGGGGTCCCGGGCGCCAACAGCTGCAGCCCAGGTGAAGCCACCCACTCATGGCCCCCTGTGGCTGCAGCCAGCCTGGGTGAAGCTTGCCCAGTTTCTGGGTGCCTGCAGCTGGCCAGAGGGAGTGAAGCCCAGGTCCTGGGTGCCTGTGACTGGCCAGAGAAGGGAATCCTGGGTCCCGGGTGTGGGGCGAGACAGAGGTGGTTAGGGGCGATCAGGCCAGCAGGGGAGCAGTTAGGGGCAATCAGGCTGGTAGGGGAGCAGTTAGGGGTGAACAGGCAGGCAGGCAGAGGTGATTAGGGGCGATCCGGCAGGAAGAGATGGTTAGGGGTGATCAGGCAGGCGAGTGGTTAAGAGCCAGCAGTCCTCGATTGTGTGAGGCAGTTGGACATCCCCCGAGGGGTCCTGGATTGAAGAGGGTGCAGGCCAGGCTGAAGGCCCCCTCCCCGTGCACAAATTTCGTTCACTGGGCTGCTAGCCTATATATATATACAAAAGCCTAAGCGACTGTTTGACCATTCGACTGATAGCTATGACACTCACTGACCACCGGGGGCAGATGCTCAATGCACAGGCATGGAAACATGGAACAGACTGATGAATCTCAAAGGGAAGGGGGGTGGGGGGCAGGGTGGGAAGAGATTAACCAAAGATCTTACATGCATAGAGGCTCAGTGCACGGATTCATGTACCAGTTGGGTCCCTCGTCCTCGCCTGTGGGGACTGGGCTGAAACTGGCAGTCTGACATCCCCCAAGGGGTCCCAGATTGTGAGAGGGCAGATGCCAAGCCAAGGGAACTCACCGGTGCATGAATCCATGCACTGGGCCTCTAGTATCTAGAAAAGCTGTTATTTTTTAAAGTGTCTGGTATATAGAATATGGTCAATAAATATGTAGGAGGTATTGGTTGTTCCTGAGTGATACCTATCATTAGAGGAAGAGAATCTTCAAGACTGGTCATCCCAATTACCCTCATAGCTACCTCCCCCTAATCGATGTGTCCAGAATTCCAACTCAGAATCAACCTACTCAGAAACTCCAGGGGTGGGGGTTTCGTCATGTATAATTTAAAACTCTATGGGCAATTCTGTTATGCACTCTAGGGTGACAATCTGTGACTTATGTAATGGTTAATGGCTTGGTATGGTTGGAACATGTGGGGCCCGATGGCTATTTGCACTAGAATGGTTATACAGTAATCAGGAATCTTGGCCCAGAATCAATCAGTCTCTCTCTCTCTCTCTCTCTCTCTCTCTCTCTCTCTCTCTCTCTCCCTCCCTCCCTCCCTCCCTCATAAAAATAGCTAGCTATCCCCAGATCCTACCTAGATTTTTTAAGGATTGTTGGGTTAATATATATAATACAGATCATCTATTGCAGTGGTTCTTAATTAAGGGTGCATATTGGTGTTACCTAGGCAATTTATTCCAAATGCACATATCCCTGGTAAACTCAGATTTTTTTAGTGGGACCATAAGCATACCTATATTTTTTGGAAAAAAAAAAGGCTTTTAAGGTGATGCCGTTGCTCATTCCATTTGAGAACTAATGCTCAAATGACAGAAATAAAGGAAGACTATGAAGGAGATAACATTTGGTTCCCTGTGCCTAAACTCAGCTCCTGTTATGGGTTATTAAGTATTTATCATCTGTAATACTAAGACTAACTTTGAAGACCAGTGGACTATGAGCTTGAGTGATAGTGAATGCTTAATGAACACCATCTGGGAAATCAATTTATAAACTCTACCTTTGTGGGAGAGAGGGTTTTTAGTTGACAGTTTCTCAGCCAGATGATAGTCCTGTGTGCTTGGAATAGCCAAAGGAGGAGGGTAGTTTCCTATCTCCTGTGGCTTTATGGGGACTTTCCTACTGCTAGCTGATGAAAGCACTTTAAAATAATGGGCTGCTGAGTAATATTCTCTACACATATTCACCTGTCAGTGGGTCTGCACTTCAGAGATGAAGAGAAATTTTTATTGCAGTTATGGTGAATAGCAAGGGTTGAAGCTAAGTAGCCACCATGAAATTGATTTTCAAAATGAGATTACATCTGATTTTTTTGTGTGTGTGTGGCTGTGAATTGTAATTCTTGTCTCATCCTGCCATACCTATGGCCTACAAGGGCAAGAAAAGCTTGAAAATTATTAATGTTTTGGATCAATCTACAAGGCTCTGTGCCCAGAACCATTGTAGACCTCTAACTCGCTTTTGCTATGTAGTTTAAATGCTCAGGTTGTGAAACTCTGAGAGTTTATTATGGAAGGAATAGTTTTAACACTTCTCATGGTTAGTAAGACTGAGAGAAAGAAGGAAGAGGAGAAGAGTTCAGAAGTTCTCTCAACTCAACCACCACTACATTGAGTCCCTATTACTAGGTGTACCAGTTAATAATGCGGATTTTTTTTCAATAGATGGAGTTACACATATGTTGATATATATGCGATTTGATATGTATAACATTTTGTTGTATTGACAACAAGCTTCAAAACTTCATATGTCAAATTTGCTGAAGGTGTTAACATCATAGATATTTTTACACTTAAAAATGTCAAATTTCATGCCAAAAAAAGAGCATTTGCGGGAAGTTATAATTCATTACTGTATTTTGAAGAAAAGTGCTGCTGAATACTTCGGGAAGCTTATGGTGAACATGATCCATCTCAAGATACTTGTGAACGCTGGTTTAAATGCTTTAAAAGTGATTATTTCTATGTGAAAAACAAAGAACATCCAGGTCAACCGAAAAAGTTTGAAGACCAACAATTACAAGCATTATTGGATGAGGATGCATGTCAAACTCAAAAACAACTTGCAGAAAGATTCAACGTTGCTCACCAAACAATTTCTGATTGTTTACAAGCAATGGGAAAGATTTTAAAGGAAGGAAAATGGTTGCCACATCAACCGAACGAAAGACAAATGGAAAACTGAAAAGTCATCAGTAAAATGTTGCTTCAACTGCATGAAGGAAAGTCTTTTTTTGCATCGAATTGTGACTGGCGATGAAAAGTGGATTTATTTTGAGAATCCCAAATGCACAAAATCATGGGTTGATTCAGGTCAACCATCAACATCGACTGCAAGGCCAAATGGCTTCGGAAAGAAGACAATGCTCTGTGTTTGGTGGGATCAGGAAGGTGTGGTGTATTATGAGCGTCTAAAACTAGGTGAATCCATTAATACTGATCACTACCGACAACAAATAATCAATTTGAACCATGCTTTGCTCGTGAAACTACCAGAATGTTCCAGAAGACACGGCAAAGTAATTTTGCTTCATGATGACACACCATCACACACTTCCAAAGCAGTTAAAGACACGTTAAAAGATCTTGCCTGGGAAGTATTAATCCACCTGCTGTATTCACCAGACCTTGCTCCTTCAGATTACCACTTGTTCCGATCGATGGCACACGCACTTTCTGAGCAGCACTTAAGAGATCAACCAAAGGACTTGTATGCATGCATATAAGCACACCAATGGACACAAGACACTGCGGGGTCGGGATGAGGGCATGTGACAGGGGGTAGGGGAGGCTGAGGGAAGGTCAATGGGGAAAAAAAGGAGATATATGTACTACTTATGTAATACTTTAAACAATAAAAAAAGAAAGAAAAAAAAAGAAAAAAAACCTACAAAGAAGTGGAAATTTGGGTCTCTGAATGGTTTGCCTCAAAACAAGAAAAGTTCTATTGGGACGCTATCCACAAATTACCTGAAAGATGGGGAAATGTGTAGCTAGTGATGGACATTACTTTGAATAAAACACTTTTGATTTTTCTCTTGAAATTATCATGTTTTCTTTGATTACAAAATCTGCTATTATTAACCGGACACATTGCTAGTGAGGATTCTATTCCTTGAAGTTGATTTAGCTAACAAAGGTCAACCCAGGACTGCAAACCTACTTTGTTCTTTTTTGTTTTTTCTTTTTAAAAAAGTATTTTTAATTGTTGATAGTATTACAGCTATCTCCCATTTCCCCCCTTGTCCTCCCCTCCCAGCCCCTACCCATCCACCCCAGGTCTTCACTATCCTATTGCCCGTGAGACATACTTCTTTTACATAGGTCGGTAGAGGATAGTTAACAGTCAACAATTAACAAGATAACAATAAGAATGAGGGGATATGTGGTCTCTGCCCTGGTGCCCTGGCCATTGGTTGTGTCCTGAGGGGTCAAAGGGAAAAGGAACAGGAGGGAACAGGAACAAGCTTCCATGACTCTTCTCCCAGGGAAGTCACACAGGACATGCTTAATTCCTCTGACAATAAAAGTTCTGGAGGCTAGAAGTCCAAAATCAAGGTGCCACCAGGGTTGGTTTCTGGTGAAGACGCTCCTTCTGATTTGTAGATGGCCGCCTTCTCACTATGTCCTCACATGGCCTTCCCTCTGTGCCTGCAAAAAACCTACTTTGTTCTTAATGACTTAATACCATTAGACAAACCTTTTTGGGGTAGTTTGTTTCTGCTAGGATTTCTAGCTGACATCTCAAATAAATTAAACTGAAATCATCACCATTCATCCCCATCTCCCACCACATACACACTGAATTTTACAAAATTTCTAGTTTCATTTTCTCAATCACTCAAGCATAAAACCTTAGAGTTTTTGTTTTTTACTTCTTCCTTTCTCTTGATACTCATATTTAGCAATCAATTGTTAAGCTGATTCATACTTTGTGAAGTTGATTTGTACTGTTTATGGTGTCTCTTGCATCACTCCCTTTCATTCTAGTCCCACTGCTAACACTTCAGCAGTGTTTGGCTTAGATGAGCTGCAAGGTCCATCACAAACAAGGGTATCTGTGGTTCTACCTCAGTTCCTTATTACCTGACTGCTGCACTGGTTATCCAATTGAGTTGTTTTCTTCTCTACTCCATATGCTAGAGTATCTTCCTTCAAGTGGCACTTTATCATGTTACCCTCACATCAGAAATCTTTTATGTCTCCCTACTGCCACTCTTCAAATATCTTAAACTGGCATTCCAAGCCCCTCTGCAATTAGGCTTGAGCTTCTCTCCCATCCTCCTGCTACTCTTCAGCTGAATTCTGTTCCACCCACAATGACCCATTCATAAGCCTCTCACCTTCTGGCCTATGTTTACACATTTCCCAAAGCAGAATGTCCTTCCCTCCAACCTGTCTCTTGGATCCCTTCAGGTCCTTCACAGCTCAACATAAACCTTACCACTTCAGTGAATTACTCCTTGCCCTTCCATCTCAACACTCCCGTAAACCCTTCATTTGGCACTGTGTTGGGTTGTAGGTTACCTTGTTTCTTCAACTAGATGGGAAGGTTTTTGAAGGCAGAGATTGAGTTTTATACTTCTCTGTAGCTCCTACAATTACAATACTAATCTGCACTCTTTTTTCCCCCCAGTAACTGAACTGAGACTTTATTTGTTTCTTATTTAATTACAGTTTACAGTCAATATTTTTTTGTATTAGATTCAGGTGTACAGCATAGTGGTTAGGCAATCCTATACTTTACAAAGTGTTCCCGCTTATATTTTCACCATATATAGTTATTACAATATTACTGACTGTATGTCCTATACTGTACTTTACATTCCTGTGACTATTTTGTACTTCTAATCCCTTTACCCTTTTCACCGAGTCCCCCAAACCCCCTTCCCTCTGTAATCATCAGTCTGGCCAACACATCTATGAGTCCATTTCTATTTTTTTTTTCTCATTTATTTTGTTCCTTAGATTCCACATATAAGTGAAGTCATGTGGTATTTGTGGTTCTCTGACTGACTTATTTTACCAAGCATAATGCTCTCTAGGTCCACCCATACTGTCACAAATGGTACGATGTCATTGTTTTTATGGCCAAGTAATATTTGTTGTATATATGTATCACTACTTTTTATCCACTTGTCTATTGATGGGCACTTGGGTTGCTTTCATGTGTTGTCTATTATAAATAATGCTACAATGAACATAGGGGTACATATATTCTTTCAAATTAGTGTTTTCGGTTTCTTTGGATATATACTCAGAAGTAGAATCACTGGGTATAAGGAAGTTCCATTTTTAACTTTTTGAGGACCCTCATACTGTTTTCCATAGTGCTGCACCAGTCTGCATTCCCACCAGCAGTGTACTAGGCTTCCTTTTTCTTCACATCCTCATCAGCACTTGCTGTTTGTTGATTTATTGATAGTAGCTATCCTGGCATGTATGAAGTGATACCTCACTGTGATTTTAATTTGCATTTCTCTGAGGATTAGTGACATTGAGCATCTTTTCAAATGCCTATTGGCCATCCATATGCCCTCTTTGGAGAAAGGTGTATTAAGGTCCTCTGGCCATTTTTCCTGAGCAGACACAGAGCATCCTCTGGCCATTTTTAATTGATTTTTTTACATTGAGAGGGAGGGAGAGAGAGGGAAAGGGAAAGAGAGAAACATTGATGTGAGAGCAAAACATAAACCTGCTGCCTCTTGCACACCTCCTACTGGGGATTGAGCCTGCCACCTGGGCATGTGCCCTGACCAGGAATTGAACCAGCAACTTTTCAGTGCATGGGATGACACCCAACCAATTGAGCCACACTGGCCAGGGCCATTTTAAAAATTGGATTATTTTCTTGGTGTTGAGTTCTTTACCAGTATAAATTTTGGATATCAATGTAACCTTGGTGAATATCTTCTCCATTCAGTAGGTTGTCTTTTCATTTTGTTGATTGCTTCCTTCATTGTGCAAAAACTTTCAGTTTGATGTAGTCCCATTTATTTTATCTTTTGTTCCCCTTGCCTCAGGAAATATATCAGAAAAAATAATGCTAAGAGAGATGTCAGAGAGTTTACTGCCTATATTTTCTTCTAGGAGTTTTAGGGTTTTGAGTCTTATATATAAGTCTTTTATCCATTTTGAGTTTATTCTTTTTTTTAAAATAAATCTTTATTGTTCAGATTATTATAATTGTTCCTCTTCCCCCCCCATAGCTCCCCTCCATCCAGTTCCCACCCCACCCTCTGCCCTTAACCCCACCACTATCCTCATCCATAGGTATACGATTTTTGTCCAGTCTCTTCCTGCACCCCCCACACCCCTTTCCCCCTGAGTATTGTCAGTCCACTCCCTTTCTATGCCACTGATTCTATTATATTCACCAGGTTATTCTGTTCATCAGATTTTTTATTCACTAAATTTTTAGATTCATTTGTTGATAGATATGTATTTGTTGTTCATAATTTTTATCTTTACCTTTTTCTTCTTCTTCCTCTTCTTAAAGGACACCTTTCAGCATTTCATATAATACTGGTTTGGCGGTGATGAACTCCTTTAGCTTTTTCTTATCTGTGAAGCTCTTTATCTGACCTTCAATTCTGAATGATAGCTTTGCTGGGTAGAGTAATCTTGGTTGTAGGTTCTTGCTATTCATCACTTTGAATATTTCTTGCCACTCCCTTCTGGCCTGCATAGTTTCTGTTGAGAAATCAGCTGACAATCATATGGGTGCTCCCTTATAGGTAACTAACTGTTTTTCTCTTGCTGCTTTTAATATTCTCTCTTTGTCTTTTGCTCTTGGCATTTTAATTATGATGTGTCTTGGTGTGGTCCTCTTTGGATTTCTTTTGTTTGGGGTTCTCTGTGCTACCTGGACTTGTAAGTCTATTTCTTTCACTAGGTGGGGGAAGTTTTCTGTCATTATTTCTTCAAATAGGTTTTCAGTATCTTGCTCTCTCTCTTCTTCTGGTACCCCCATAATTCGGATGTTGGTATGCTTGAAGTTGTCCCAGAGGCTCTTTACACTATCTTCAAATTTTTGGATTCTTTTTTATTTTTGCTTTTCCAGTTGGGTATTTTTTGCTTCTTCGTATTTCAAATATTTGACTTGATTCTTGCGATCCTCTAGTCTGCTGTTGGATCTCTGTATATTATTTTTTATTTCAGTCAGTGTATGTTTAATTTCTAGTTGGTCCTATTTCATATCCTCGAGGGTCTCACTAAATTTATCGCCCTTTTCTAGAAAATTCTTGCAAAACCTTATAACTGTGGTTTTGAACTCTTTATCCAGTAGTTTGCTTTCCTCCATTTCTTTCATTTGTGATCTGTTTCTTTCTCTCTGCATTTTGGCTGCTTCCCTGAGTTGATAGAGTGGCTTTGTGTGCTAGGTGTCCTATAGGGCCCAGTGGCTCAGCCTCCCCAATTACCTGAGGTGGACAGTCTTGGTGCACCCCTTTGTGGGCTGTGTACACAGTCTTGTTGTAGTTAAGCCTTGATTGTTGTTGGTATCACTGGGGGGGAATTGACCTGCAGGCCAAATGGCTGTGAGGATCAGTTGTGTCTACGATGGGAGAACTTCTGTGCTGCAGACACCCTTATGAGACAAGACGTGCTTCAGTGGGGCTTTGGTGTTCACTGAGTCTGCCCCTTGAGTGTGTCCCTTATGGATCTGAGGAGTTGTAATCTGGGTCGTCCCACTCTGATCCCTGGGTACAATGGCTCTTGGATCTCCAAGGAGGTGCTAATTTAGCCACTGCCTGAGGCCACCTAGCAGGAGCTACAGAGAGATCTGCAGATTCCTCTTCTTTGTTTGGTTTTTGGAGGTGCCCATATAAGGCCCAGCTGTGAAGCAATGCAAGCTGCTGTGGATCCTTGGGCCTTCTTTTGGATCTTCTGGGTCTCACTGACTTAGCTGTAGGTAAGTTTAAAATTCAAAGGACCAGGCCATTCATATGCAAAAGCCTCTGTGCTCAGCTTGGATAGGGCAGAGTCTCATGGTAGAGCAAACAGCTATGGCTTCATGGGGCGGGGTCACAGGGTAGGGCAAACAGTGATGGCTTCCCATCAGCCTTGCCCTAAGAGGCCCCTTGTTCTCAGTGTCCCATGGTAATCGCTGCAAGCACCTCTGAGAGAAAGTCGCTCTTGAGTTTCGCCCGCTGCCAGACAGTCCAGTTTCTCCCCATATGAGTCTGGGTCCCCAGAGTCTTGCCCGGAACTGGAGTTCAGAGCAGTCGGGAGCTTTTGTCTCTCTCCTGATTGAGAAAGCCCGCCGCATACTCAGTTTCCAGCCCTCTCCATGCGCACACTCCTCATACCTCTGCCTTCCACAGTTCCTGTAAGTCTCAGTGTGCTTTTCTCTTTCCTTCTAGTTGTAGAATTTCCACTCTGCCAGCCTTCCTGTGGTTCAGGATGATGTCCGTTTTGTCTTTTAGTTGTAGTTTTGAAATTGTTGAGTGAGGCAGTAGTTTAGGTGTTTACCTATGCCACCATCTTGGTTTCTCCTGAGTTTATTCTTGATATGGTGTAAGAAGGTGCTCTGGTTTCATTTTTTGCAAGCATCTGTCCAATTTTCTCAACATTATTTATTGAATGGACTGTCTTTATTCCATTGTATGTTCTTGGCTCTTTTGTCATACATTAATTTACTATATAGGTGTGGGTTTATTTCTGGGCTCCAATCTGTACTATTTTTTTCAAATTTTTTTTATTGATTAAGGTATTACATGTGTGCATAACTTCCCATTGCCCCCCCCCCCCGACCCCACTCCCATACATGCCCTCACTCTCCAGTGTCTTGTGTCCATTGGTTATGCGTATATGCATGCATACAAGTCCTTTAGTTGATATCTTAACTCCTCCCGCTCCCCAACCTTCCC
Source organism: Ia io (assembly GCA_025583905.1). Classification (NCBI taxonomy): domain Eukaryota; kingdom Metazoa; phylum Chordata; class Mammalia; order Chiroptera; family Vespertilionidae; genus Ia; species Ia io. Next base: position 55,074,764 of record JAJQQW010000001.1, read on the forward strand.
GCTGTAATTTGACAGTCTGTATGATGCTTTACTGCCTCTGTATCTATCTTTTTGTTCATCAGGTTATAATGTTCTTTATTATCTATAAATAAGTGAGATCATGTGTATTTTTCTTTCATTGATTGGCTTATTTAACTTAGCATACTGCTCTCCAGTTCCATCCATGCTGCTGCAAATGGTAAGAATTCCTTCTTTTTTATAGCAGCGTAGTATTCTATTGTGTAGATATATCATAGTTTTCTGATCCAGTTATCTGCTGATGAGAATTTAGGATGTTTCCAAATCTTAGCTATGGTGAATTGTGCTACTATGAACATAGGGGTGCATATATCTTTTCTGATTGGTGTTTCTAGTCTTGGGATATATTCCTAGAAGTGGGATTACTGGGTCAAATGAGAGTTCCATTTTTAGCTTTTTGAGGAAACTCCATACTGTTCTCCACAGTGCCTGCACCAGTCTGCATTCCCAACAGCAGTGCAGAAGGGTTCGTTTTTCTCTGCATCCTCGCTAGCACTTGTCGTTTGTTGATTTGTTGATGATTGCCATTCTGACAGGTGCGAGGTGGTACTGCATTGCATTTTGATTTGCATCTCTCGGATAAAGAGTGATTTTGAGCATGTTTTCATATGTCTCTTGGCCTTCCTTCTGTCTTCTTTCGAAAAGTTTCTATTTAGGTCCGTTGCCCATTTTTTTATTGGATCATTTATCTTCCTTTTATTAAGTTGTATAAGTTCCATGTAGATGTTGGAGATTAAACCTTTATCAGTGATAATATTTGCAAATATGTTCTCCCATACAGTGGACTTTCTTGTTGTTTGGTTGATGGTTTCTTTTGCTGTGCAAAAGCTTTTTATTTTGATGTAGTCCCATATGTTTATTTTCTCTTTAGTTTCCATTGCCCTAGGAGTGGTATCGTTGAAGAAATTGCTTCGACATATGTCTGAGATTTCTCTGCCTGTGGATTCCTCTAGTATTTTTATGGTTTCCTGTCTTGTGTTTAAGTCCTTTATCCATTTTGAGTTTATTTTTGTGTATGGTGTAAGTTGGTGATCTAGTTTCATTTTTTTGCATGTATCTGTCCAATTTTCCCAACACCATTTATTGAAGAGACTGTCTTGACTCCATTGTATGTTCATGCCTCCTTTGTCAAATATTAATTGAGCATAGTCGTTTGGGTCGATATCTGGGTTCTCTATTCTATTCCATTGTTTTATATGCTTGTTCTTGTGCCAGTACCAGGCTGTTTTGAGAACAATGGCTTTGTAATACAGCTTGAAATCTGGTATTGAGATCCCACCTACTTTATTCTTCTTTCTCAGGATTGCTGTGGATATTCAGGGTCTTTTTTTTTTTTATTCCAGATGAATTTTTGGATAGTTCTTTCTAGTTCTGTGAAATATGCTGTTGGTATTTTAATGGGGAGTGCATTGAATCTATAGATTGCTTTGGGTAGTATGGACATTTTAATGATGTTGATTCTACCAATCCATCTATTTATGTCTTCCTCTATCTCTTTTTTCAATGTCCTGTAGTTTTCTGAGTACTGGTCTTTTACCTCCTTACTTAAGTTTATTCCTAGGTATCTTAATTTTTTTTGGTGCTTTGGTAAATGGTATTGTTTTCTTAGTCTCTCTTTCTGTAAGTTCACTGTTGGTGTATAGAAATGCCATAGATTTATTGGCATTAATGTTTTGATTGAGTCTGTAGGGTTTTCTATGTACAGTATCATGTCATCTGTGAATAATGACAATTTTACTTCTTCTTTTCCAATTTGGATGCCCTTTATTTCTTCTTCTTGTCTGATTGCTGTGGCTAGCACTTCCAGTACTATGTTGAACAGGAGTGGTGAGAGTGGGCTTCCCTGTCTTGTTCCTGTTCTTAGGGGAAATGGTTTTAGTTTTTGCCTATTCAGTATGATGTTGGCTTTGGGTTAGTCATATATGGCTTTTATTATGTTGAGGTATGATCCTTCTATTTCCACCTTGCTGAGAGTTTTTATCAAAAATGGGTGTTGGATTTTGTCAAATGCTTTTTCTGCATCAATTGATATGACTATGTGGTTTTATCTCTCAATTTCTTTATGTGATGTATCACATTTATTGATTTGTGGATATTGTACCATCCTTGCATCCCCAGAATAAATTCCACTTGGTCATGGTGTATGATCTCTCTAATGTATTGCTAAATCCGATTTGCTAGAATTTCGTTAAGGATTTTGGCATCTATGTTCATGAGGGATATTGGCCTGTAATTCTCTTTCATTGTCTTGTCTTTATCTGGTTTTGGTATTAGGGTGATGCTGGCTTCATAGAATGAGCTTGGAAGTGTTCCTTCCTTTTGAATTTTTTGGAACAGTCTGAGGAGGATAGGTTTTAGTTCTTCCTTGAATGTTTGGTAAAACTCCCCTGTGAAGCCGTCTGGCCCTGGGCTTTTGTTTGCTGGAAGCATTTTAATGACTGCTTCAATTTCTTCCATAGTTATTGGCCTACTAGAGGCCCAGTGTATGAAATCTGTGCATGGGGTGGGGGTTGTCCCTCAACCCAGCCTGCACCTTCTCCAATCTGGGACCCCTTGAGGGATGTCCCACCGGGATCATGCCTAAACAGGCAGTTGGACATCCCTCTCACAATCCAGGACTGCTGTCTCCCAACCACTCACCTGCCTGCCTGCCTGATTGCCCCTAACCGCTTCTGCCTGCCAGTCTGATCACCTCCTAACCACTCCCCTGCCAGCCTGATCGACACCTAACTGCTCCCCAGGTGGCCTGATTGCCCCTAACTTTCTTCCCTTGCCCGCCTGGTCACCCCTAACTGCCCTCACCTGCCTGTCTGGTTGCCCCCAACTGCCCTCCCCTTCTGGCCTGGTCACCCTTAACTGCCCCCCCTGCTGTCCTGGCCCCCCCAACTGCCCTCCCCTGCAGGCCTGGTCCCCCCAAACTTCCCTGCCCTTCAGGCCTGGGTCCCCGCTCCAACTGTCCTCCCTTGCAGGCCTGGGTACCCCCAACTGCCCTCCCCTGCAGGCCTCGTCCCCCTTCCCCCAACTTCCCTCCCCTGCTGGCCTGGCCCCCCGCAACTGCCCTCCCCTGCAGGCCTGGTCCCCCCCCCCCAACTTCCCTCCCCTGTATGCCTGAATCCCCCCAACTGTCCTCCCTTGCAGGCCTGGTTATTCCCCCAACTTCTCTCCTCTGCAGGCCTGGGTACCCCCCAACTGTCCTCCCCTGCAGGCCTGGTCCCCCCCAGCTGCCCTCCCTTGCTGGCCTTGTCTGCCCTAACTGCCCTCCTCTGCCAGCCTGGTCACCCCCAAGTGCCCACAACTACCCTCCCCTGCAGGCCATCTTGTGGTGGCCATCTTGTGTCCACTTGGCGGCATCCAACTTTGACCACATGGGGGTGGCCATTTTGTGTCTTGGAGTGATGGTCAATTTGCATATTACTCTTTTATTGAATAGGATTGAGATTTTTAGATTCTTCCTGATTGAGTTTTTAGAAGGTTGTATTTTTCTAGGAATATGTCCATTTGCTCCAGGTTGTCCAGTTTTTTGGAATAGAGTTGTTCATAATATTTTTTAACAATCCTTTGTATTTCTGTGGGGTCTGTTGTTATTTCTCCTCTTTCATTTCTGAGTTTGTTTATTTGGGTCCTCTCTGTTTGCTTCTTGGTGAGCCTGGCAAGAGGTTCATCAATCTTGTTTATCCTTTCAAAGAACCAACTCTTAGTTTGGTTGATCTTTTGTATTGTTTTTTTTTTGTTGTTTTGTCTCTATGTTGTTTATCTCTGCTCTGATCTTTATTATTTCCTTCTTTCTGCTTACACTGGGCTTTCCTTGTTGCTCTCTTTCTAACTCTTTGAGTTGTAGGATTAGGTAATTTATTACCATTGTTTCTTGTTTTTTTGCAGTAGGCTTGTAGAGCTATGAACTTCCCTCTCAAGCCTGCTTTTGCTATGTCCCATAGATTTTGGATTGTTGTGTTTTCATTGTCATTTGTTGCCATGATGTTTATTTCTTCTTTGATCTCCTGGTAACCTAGTCATTGTTTAATAGTATGCTATTCAGTTTCCATGTGTTTGATTTTTTTGGATTGTTTTTATTATAGTTGATTTCCAGTTTTATGCCATTGTGATCTGAGAAGATGCTTGATATGATTTCTTTCTTCTTGAATTTGAAGAGACTTAGCCTGTGTCCTAATATGTGTTCTATCCTTGAAAATGTTCCGTGTGCACTGGAGAAGAATGTGTATTCTGTAGCTTTGGGTTGAAATGTTCTAAAGATGTCAATTAATTCCATCTGATCTAGTGTGTCATTTAGGATTGGTATTTCTTTGCTGATTTTTTGTTTAGTTGATTTATCCAGTGGTGTTAATGGGATATTACAGTCCCCTATTATGTCTGTATTGCTATCAATCTCTCCCTTGATATCCTCCAGGAGTTTTTTGTATGTATTTGGATGCTCCTATATTGGGTGCATATATGTTTACCAGAGTTATATCTTCTTGTTGAATTGCTCCCTTTAGTATTATGAAGTGGCCTTCCTTATCTCTTGTTATGGCCGTTACTTTGAGGTCTATTTTATCAGATATAAATATCTCAACCCCAGCTTTTTTCTCATTTCCATTTGCCTGAAAAATGTATTTCCATCTCTTCACTCTCAGTCGGTGTGAATCCTTTTTTCTGAGTGTGGTCTCGTGCAGACAGCAAATATATGGGTCATGTTTTCTTATCAGTTCAGCTACGCTATGTCTTTGGATTGGTGCATAAATTGATTTATGTTTAATGTTATTATTGATAAGTACATGTTTGTTGTCATATTTTTCCTTAATGTTTGTGTTTCTTCTTGCCTTTCTCTTTCTTCTTTTTACAGCAGTCCCTTTAGCATTTCTTGAATTGCTGGCTTGGTAGTGATAAACACTCTTAGCCTTTTTTTGTCTGTGAAGCTCCTGATCCCACCTTCAATTTTGAATGATAGCCTTTCTGGGTATAGTATTCTTGGGTTCAGTCCCTTGCTTTGCATCACTTTGTAAATTTCATTCCATTCCCTTCTGGCCTGGAGTGTTTCTGTTGAGAAATCAATTGATATTCTAATAGGAGAACCCTTGTAGGTAATTTACTGACTCTCTCTGGCAGCCTTTAAGATTCTTACTTTGTAGTTGGTGTTTGCCAATTTAATTATGGTGTGTCTTGGTGTCGGTCTTTTGGGGTTCATCTTGTTTGAGATTATATATGCTTCTTGGACTTGCATGGTATTTTTATTGCCAATATCAGGGAATTTTTCTGTCATTATTTCTTCAAACAGGTTTTCTATTCCTTGCTTCTCTTCCTCTCCTTCTGGTACCCCTATTATGCGAATGTTGTTTCGTTTTGTATTGTCCGAAAGCTCCCTTAGGCTGTCCTCTTGCTTTTTATGTCTTCTTTCCAGTTGCTGCTGTGTTTGTGTGTTTTTCCTACCTTGTCTTCTAATTTGCTGATGTGGTCCTCAGCCTCTTCTAGTCTACTGTTTAAGCCTTCCATTGTGTTCTTTATTGCAGCTATGTCGTTCTGCATCTCCTCTTTGTTCCTTTTCTTGTTGGCGATATTCTCATTCAGCTCCTTATAATTCTCATTTAGTTGTGTATATTTGTCATTGAGTTGCATGTATTTGTCATCCAGCCATTTGAGCATCCTTATAACCATTACTCTGAATTCTTTCTCAGGTATGTTGCTAGCCTTAATTTCATTTAACTCCTTTTCTGGTGATTCCTCTTTTTCTTTTTTTGGGGGGATTGCTTTTATGTCTTCCCATGTTTTCCTGTAATGTTTTCATTGTAGATCCAATTGCTTTGCTACCCAGGTTCTTTTGGGGATGGTGCTACTGGTGTGATCTCTCAGGTTTCCTGGGCTTGGTAATCTAGTGTAGCTCCCTACTTGAGCTATTTGGGTTCTCTTGATGTAGGCCTGCTAGCTGGAGAGGCACAACTGCGGTGTCTAGAAGTCTGCAGCCATGGAGGAGGGTGTCCCAATTTTTGCTGTCTTGCACCCTTGATTGAAATCACGCGTGCCCAGCGGGGACTCACAGTGGCACCCAGGAACCATCTGTTGGGGTTATGGGGCTCAGGGAGCCTGCGCTCTGGAAAGGCGTGACTGTGGTATCCAGAGGGCTATAGATGTGGGGTGGGCAGACTCAGGTTTTGCTGCTGCACTTGTGGTGGATTGGCACTCGCTCCCAGTGGTGGCTCACAGGGGCACCCATGGTACGTTTGCCAGGGAGGCACACTGAAGCACTCTGAAGGGCCCTGACAGTGTAGCTGCATAATTGAGGTGTCTGTGGGCAGGTATCCAGGATGAGTGAATTCAGAATTTCTACTGCCTGCGGGGAGTGTGCCCCTGTTCGTCTAAGATCACACCCAGGGAGAGCTCACAGTGGCTCCCACAAGCATCCTGTGTATAGATGAGCTCAGGGTGCCTGCCTGTTGGAAATGCGAAACTGTGGATGTGTGTTTGCCTGCACAGAGCTCTGACGCACTCTGAGGGGCTTTGGCACTGAAGTTGCACAGCTGTGGTGTCCGTGGGCAGTTATTCAGGAAGAGGGAATTCAGAATTTCTACTGCAGGGCCACGTGCCCTTGCCTGTGCAGAATCACACCCAGCAGAGTCTCACAGCTGCTCCCCCAGCACGCTGTGGATAGATGGGCTCAGGGGGCAGGCCTGTTGGAAATGCGCATCTGTGGAGGTGCCTTTGCTGGTGCAGAGCTTTGATGCACTCTGAGGGTCCCTGGCACTGATGTTGCACAGCTGGGGTGTCCGTGGGCAGTTATTCAGGAAGAGGGAGTTCAGAATTTCTACTGCAGGGCCGCATGCCCTTATCTGTACAAAATCACACCCACGGGGGCTCCCAGTGGCTCTCAGGTGCTGCCTACGGAGTGGTGTGCCCTGGATGCCTGCACGCTGGAAACACGTGAATGTAGTGTCTGGAGTTCTGCTGCTGGGGAGGGGGAAGTTGCATTTACTGCTGCCAAGTGGTGCACCTTTGGAAGTGGTGGTCCCAGGTTCCGTGGGTTTGCAGGTGGAGCAGCAGAATTTTGGCTGGAGTGGCTGCTGGGTCAAGGGGCAGTTCCAAGGCCTGTCTGATTGGTAGTGCTGATGAGTTCCTAGAAAAGCCCATTCTCCCCTTCAAGATGGTGTGCCTCTGTGCAGAGTCCCACAGTCTGGGGAGTGCCTACAGTGGTGGTAGTCTCTCCCTGTCCAAGAGAGCCTGCTGTGCCAGCCCTTGCTGCTCCTACGGGGATTTAACTGTCCCTCACTCACTCACACACTCACCACACACATCCACACACTCTCCTTTCATCCCCTCACTCACTCACTTCCTCTCCCTTATCTCCATCCTGCCAGCCGCCATCTTCCTCTTCCCAATCTGTACTGTTTTAAATATAAAAGTAAATCTTAAGATATTAAAATAATCTCCCTAATATTGAACTCTAAAACACAGTTGAACACATTCATTGATTGGAATTCCATGCTATCTTAAGGACCTGGTGATTATTAATGGGGTATGTCACTAAGGCTTGTTTCATTTTAGAGCACTGATTAAGGTAAAGCACCATCACAGAAAGCATATTGGACCCTGGAGCCTCCCATCCTCAATTTCATTCCCTCCTTGAAATCTTTAGAAGCTTTCTGTACAACATTCATATCTCACTTTGTCTTGGTATGCACTTCTTGATTTCCTCAACCGTGCAAGTCCTTGCTTTTATGATGCTGTTGGAATTAATTTCCCCTATTGGCTAGTGTTGGTACCTCAATTTCTTGGCCTTTAGATCCTAACTGGAGGCTCTGTACCCAAGTTTTCTTTCAAGTCAAAAGCCCTCCGTCATCACATATCAGAGTTCACTAAACTTCTTGTTTTTCATTTTTTTAAATATATTTTTATTGATTTCAGATAGAAAGGGATATATAGAGAGAAATATAAACATTTGTACCAATGAAAGTGTAATATGCTAATTAGACTGGACATCTTCCGGACGTCTTTCCAGACAAAGCCATGGTGGTGGGGGCCGAGGCAGAGGCGGGTAGGGGCGATCAGGCCGGCAGAGGAACAGTTATGGGCATCAGGCTGGCAGGGGAACAGTTAGGGGCATCAGGCTGGCAGGCAGAGGCGGTTAGGGGCGATCAGGCCGGCAGGGGAGCAGTTAGGGGTGATCAGGCTGGCAGGCAGAGGCAGTTAGGGGTGATCAGGTCAGCAGGGGAGCAGTTAGGGGCATTGGGCTGGCAGGCAGCGGTGGTTAGGTGTTATCAGGCAGGCAGGGGAGCAGTTAGGGGCATCATTCTGGCAGGCAGAGGCAGTTAGGGGCGATCAGGTTGGCAGGGGATCAGTTAGGGGGCAATCAGCCTGGCAGGCAGGGGAGCAGTTAGGGGCAATCAGGCCGGCAGGCAGATGTGGTTAGGGGCGATCAGGCCAGCAGGGAAGCAGTTAGGGGGTGATCAGGCCAACTGGAAGAGGCAGTTAGAGGTATCAGGCTGGCAGGCAGAGGCGATTAGGGACTATCAGGCTGGCAGGGGAGCAGTTAGAGGCATCAGGCCAGCAGGCAGAGGCGGTTAGGGGCAATCAGGCCAGCAGGGGAGCAGTTAGGGGGTGATCAGGCCAGCAGGCAGAGGCGGTTAGGGGCAATCAGGTCAGTAGGCAGAGGTGGTTAGGGGCATTCAGGCCGGCAGGGGAGCAGTTAGGGGCATCACGCTGGCAGGCAGAGGTGATTAGGGGTGATCAGGCAGGCAGGGGAGCAGTTAGGGACATCAGGCCAGCAGGCAGAGGTAGTTAGGGGTGATCAGGCAGGCAGGCAAGTGAGCGGTTAGGAGCCAGTGGTCCCAGATTGTGAGAGGGTGCAGGCCGGGCTGAGGGACCCCCCCCCCCGCTTGTGCATGAATTTTGTGCACCGGGCCTCTAGTCCTATATAATAAAAGGGTAATATGCAAATAGACCGAATGGCAGAACTGAACAACCAATCAAAGCATAATATGCTAATGATATGCTAAGGCTGCTCAACTGCTCACTATGACATGCACTGACCACCAGGGGGGCAGACAGTCAACTGGTTGACCAGTCACTATGACGTGCACTGACTACCATGGGGCAGATGCTCCGACCAGTAGGTTAGCTTGCTGCTGGGGTCTGGCCGATCGGGACTGAGTGAGATGGACCGGACATGCCCTGGAGCCCTCCCACGGTCCCTCCCCAGCCTGATAGTGCACTGGTGGGGCCCCTCAGCCTGGCCTTTGCCCTCTCTCAATCCAGGACCCCTTGGAATATGTTGGAGAGCCAATTTCAGCCTGATCCCACAGGCCACTCACCTTGGGAGGGTGCCAGACACAGGGCTCATGGCTGGTGAGTGCTGCTGTGGCAGCGCAAGCCTCTCCCAATCGGGACTGATTGGGTGTGAGCCTGCGACAGGCACAGTGGGGCCAGAATGAGCAGGATTGGCAGGTAGGAGCTGCAGGAGCATTGGACTGTGGGTTTCGGCCCGATCCCTGCAGGCCACCCAGAGGGACCCCACCCGTGCACAAATTCATGCACTGGGCCTCTAGTCAATGATAAGAGAGAATCATTGATTGGCTGCTTTCTGCACGCCCCCTACTAGGGATTGAGCCCACAACCTGGGCATGTTCCCTTGACCAGAATTGAACCCGGAACCCTTCAGTCCTCAGGCTGATGCTCTATCCATTGAGCCAAACCAGCTAGGGCTTGTTTTGCATTTTTAACAATATCTCAATGTGTAAATAGGAGTAAGCACTTAATCTTGTGTAACACAAAATATGCCAGTATTCCAAAAAATAAAAGCCTAGGGAAAAGCCAGGGTTGTGGTTATATGTGTGTGCACATGTTTTGTGTGTGTGTGTGTGTGTGTGTGTGTGTGTGAATTCTGTCCACCAGGAGATGTTGTTTTATATATCACAGCTGTGTAGGTAATATAATTTTGCCTTTTGACATCATCCCAGTAAGAGCAATTTCAGCATTTTTCCATATCTAGCAGGACTCACAAAGCATATGATTTGTGAATATAGTTATTTCTTAGAGGGCTTATTGATAAACTAGAGGCCCAGTGCATGATTGAATCATGCACGTGTAGGGTCCCCTACATGCTTTCGCTTTCGATCGTGGGGGAGCTGGGTGCCTGTCAGCTGGTGCACCAGGCGTTTCGGAAGCCTTCAGCGTGGCGGAGGCTTCCAAAAGGCCTGGTGCCGGAGCAGACAGGCACCCAGCTCCCACACTTTCACTTTCCACCGCGGGGGAGCTGGGGGCCTGTCCACTGGTGCACCAGGCCTTTCGGAAACCTCCGGCTCGGCGGAGGCTTCTGAAAGACCTGGTTCCAGAGCAGACAGGCACCCAGCTCCCCCGCTTTTGATGGTCCGCGGCGGGACGTGAGCTTGCTGCCCCGGAGGCCCCTTCTGTTCCGCAGCACAGCCGTGGCGCAGACGCTGAGCTCGCACCGCCGCTGGCAACATGAGCTCAGCGTCCCGTTGGCCCAATCGGCTACCCCAGCCACCCCGAGCCCTGCCCCCTGCACCTCCCGCTGGCTCAATCGTGGGCATAGCGGAGTGATGGTAATTTACATATTACCATTTTATTAGGTAGGATGTGTCTCTTTGTCTCCTTAATTGTTCAAAACTGTTATTCTGATTGTTACCTTATATATTCCATATAGTTGCCCTGTCTGTTGACAAAATTCACAGGAATTGATGATGTTATTACAGTTCTTCAAGTTATACACCTTTATGTGTACTTCCTTTTTATATTTGAAAATGCTTTCTTTCAGCCTGGATATGTGATAGTTTCTTTTCATAGGTGATAGAAGGAAAACAAGACTGGAAATTGGGATCCAGGGGTTCAGGTCCCAGGTGAATCTAATTATATTTCCCTAGTTAAGTTGGGCCACTTTGGTAGGTCCCTTTACCTTTGTGGCTCTCAGTCTCCTCATCTGTAAAATGTTGCAAATTGAACTCAGTGATCTATAGGGTCTCTTCTTACACTAGCAATTTTATCCCTGAAGCTAAATAAAAGCTCCATCTTTCCCTCCCATCCCAAGGTTTTCTTATCCTGTTCCCTTGCTTTGAGAATCACTGACCAAATAAATATAGTAGTCCAAATGCTTTAGCTAGTCAATCAAGACCCACATCAGTGTTGCTTTGCCAGCATTGTCTACTGTTCATAATAGGAACTCCCAGTTATATATATAGATTGAATTTCTTACTGCATATGCCTATCTTCATTGTCACCCCTCCTGTTAAAATTCTCTTTTGGTTAAAGGAGAACGGTTTATACATTCTGAAGAGAAGAGAAATCAGAGTATGATTTATTGTTCCACTTAGTTATGCATTCATTGGTTGCTTTTTGTATGTGCGCTGACTGGGAATCAAATTGGCAACCTTGGTGTATTGGGACAATGCTCTACTGAGCTACCCGGCCAGGTCACTTATTGGGTAGACTTTATTTTTATTTATTGATTGAGTTTAGACAGAGAGAGGGAGGGAGGGGAGTAGGGAGAGAAAGAAAGAGAGAGAGAAATATCATTTTTAATATATTTTTATTGATTTCAGAAAGAGGAAGGGAGAGAGAGAGAAACGTCAGTGATGAGAGAGAATCATCCATTGGCTGCCTCCTGCATGTACCCCTCCTGCATGTACCCCTACTGCATGTACCCCTACACAACCAGCACGTGTCCTGACTCTGAATTGAATCGTGACCTTTGGTTCATGGGTTGATGCTCATCCACTGAGCCACACCGGCTGGGTGAGAAATATTGATTTTTGTTGTTCTACTTAATTATGTATTCATTGGTTTATTCCTGTATGTGCTCGGACCGGGGATTAAACCTGCAACTTTGGTGTATTTGGATGACGCTCTAACCAATTTAGCTACTTGGCCAGGGCTTGGCTTGAATTAAGTAAAGAAAAAAGAAATACTCATGGACACAGATAACACTAGGTAATTGCCAAAGGGAAGGGGGCATGTAGAAGAAGGTAAAAGGGGGGTAAATGGTGATGAAAGGAGTCTTGACTTGGGGTGGTAAACACATAATACAATGTAGAGATGATGTATTTTAGAATTGTACACCTGAAACCTATATAATTTTATTAACCATTGTCACCCCAATAAACTAAATAAAAAATTCCTTTGGGCAATAGAATAATCATAATCTTTAAGGACAAGCTAAAATATCACACTTTCCTATGAAAAAAAAGCCTTTCCTGATTACCTAGCCCTTAGTGATTTTTTTCTATTTCATCAGAACTCAAATCAGCTTTTATGACATGTCTGACACTACTTGGCATTGTAGGAGGTAGAAAGATGTAATAAGTCCCTGAACTTAGAGACAGGCTGAAATTGCAAATGAGCATTTTGTGCAGAGGGAGAGAGCAGAAAGGAAGATGTGTTTGGGTAAAGCCTTAGAGCCCATGGCCCTTACTTATTTGGTCTGTATATTGTGTTACAACAGTTCTTGTGATAATATGCTATCATACAGTATAATGTGAAATGATGGTTCATTTGTTATTTATTGGCCACCCAGTTTCCATTTATTTTCCTTAATAATACTGCAGTTTCTTTTGGAGTAGTTCTTCTTCATTATTAGTTTGGGTGGCATGGGAAATCTTGGTGCCTGTATCCAATAAGAGAAGCCAAAGGGATCAGGTCTTTCTCCTTACTACCCCCAACAAAACTATAGAGCAGTGGCCACATGATGTAAGGTCAACCAGCTTACATTATTTCTTTGAACTTGCTTGACTTCTTCCTTACCAGTCTAGATCCCTTTACCCAGCAACTCAATCACCCTCTGGCAATTACCCTCAAGTCTCTTGACTCCTTGCCTCCAGTTCTCCCTGCCTTAGCAAAACCTCCAAAACTGTAGGTGCCCCAGTCTCCTCACTCACTGGAATACCTACAGATTGAACTCTATTTACATCCACTCTTGTGCTCCTGTATGTATAGAGCAGTGGTTGGCAAACTAATTAGTCAACAGAGCCAAATATCAACATTACAACAATTGAAATTTCTTTTGAGAGCCAAATTTTTTAAACTTAAACTTTTTCTAACGCCACTTCTTCAAAATAGACTCGCCCAGGCTGTGGTATTTTGTGGAAGAGCCACACTCAAGGGGCCAAAGATCCGCATGTGGCTCTCGAGCCACAGTTTGCCGACCACGGGTGTAGAGGAAGTATGTTCCTTTGGTGCAAGACCAGTCCTTTCATCTGGAATTTGGATCCTCTCCCCTCCCACTTCTTCATGGTCCTTTTTCTATCAGTCATTTTTTTTCATATCTTTGATCTCTTTCAAATGTTTTATCTTTTTATATAACTAGAGGCCTGGTGCACGAAATTCATGCATGGGGGGGGTGTCCCTCAGCCAAGGCTGCACCCTCTCCAATCTGGGAGCCCTCAAGAGATGTCCGACTACCCGTTTAGGCCCAATCATACCTAAATGGGCAGTCGGACATCCCTCTCACAATCCAGGACTGCTGGCTCCCAGCCGCTCTCTTGCCTGCCTGCCTGGTCACCCCTAACTGCCCTCCCCTGCCAGCCTGGTTGCCCCTAACTGCCCTCCCCTGCTGGCCTGGGTCACCCCAACTGTCCTCTCCTGCAGGCCTAGTACCCCCCAACTGTCCTCCCCTGCAGGTCTGGGTCCCCCCGCAACTGTCCTCCCCTGCAGGCCTGATCCCCCCCAACTGCCTTGCCCTGCAGGCCTGATCCCCCCCAACTGCCCTCCCTTGCTGGCCTTGTCCCTCCCAACTGCCTTCCTCTGCCAGCCTGGTCACCCCTAACTGCCCTCCCCTGCAGGCCTGAGTGCCCACAACTGCCCTCCCCTGCAGGCCTGGTCCCCCCCAACTGCCCTCCCCTGCAGGCCTGGGACCCCCTGCAACTGCCCTCCTCTGCCGGCCCAGTCACCCCTAACTGCCCTCCCCTACTGGCCTGATTGCCCACAACTGCCTTCCTCTGCAGGCCATCTTGTGTCCACATGGGGGCAGCCATCTTTGACCACATGTGGGTGGCCATCTTGTGTGTTGGAGTGATGGTCAATTTGCATATTACTCTTTTATTAGATAGGATCATGTTCACATGTCACGTTGGGGAGGTGGGTAGACTATCTTTGACCCAAAATCTTCCTAAAATTATCCCATTTCCCATTTCACCTAATACTAAACTTTCTGAAAGGCATGGAATAAACTTGCTGTATGCATATTAACAACTGATTGATTATTTATCTTCCTATGGTTAGGTTTCTATGCCCTACTCCCCACTAAATCTGTTCTTCCTAAGGTTCTCCATATTGCACAATTCAATGGGAATCTTTTGTTGTAATCATATTTCACTTCTATGTCATATTTGATATTGTCCAATTCTTCATTCCCTATTTCACTTGTTATTTTTAAAATTTGTAATAAGCAGAGAAAGTCATTTGACATTATGAATTTTTTAGTGATAAGTTGTTTCTATTAATGATCCTCAGTGAATATTGAATGTAATGTTTGTTTTGTTTTAAAATTTTGTAATTAAGATATAATTCACAAATCATAAAATTCACCCTTTTTAAAATATACAACTAATTGGTTTTTAGTATATTCACAGAGTTGTGCAACTATTACCACTGTCTAAATCCAGAATATTTTCATTACCCCAAAAAGAAACCCTGTACTATTAGCTGTCATTTCATGATTTCCTCTTCCCCCAGGCCTCAATCAACTACTAACCTTTCTATGGACTTGCCACTTCTGAATATCTATATATACAAAAGGCTAATATGCAGAGTGTCCCCTCAGGAGTTCGACTGGGAGACCGGGAGTTTGATCACTCGCTATAATGTGTGCTGACCACCAAGGGGGCGGTGTGGAATGAAAGAAGGCCCCGGCCGGCAGCCAGAAGGCCCTGATCAGCCCTGATTGCCGTCCAGGCCTAGGGACCCTATCTGCACGAATTTCGTGCACAAGGCATCTAGTTTCATATAAATGGAATCTTATGTGTCTGGCCTCTTTTTCTTAATATTTTCAAGGTTCTATCCTTATTGTAGCATGTATCAGTACCCCACT
Organism: Ia io; assembly: GCA_025583905.1. NCBI lineage: Eukaryota > Metazoa > Chordata > Mammalia > Chiroptera > Vespertilionidae > Ia > Ia io. The sequence continues at coordinate 55,089,804 of JAJQQW010000001.1, forward strand.
TATTTTTTAATGTATTTTTTATTGTTGATAGTATTACAGATATCTCCCATTTCCCCCCATTTCCACCCCTCCTCTCAACCCCTACCCACTGCACCCCCAGGTCATTACTACCCTATTGCCTGTGTCCATAGACTATATATAAGTACATGTTATTTGGTTTATCACTTCTCGTTCCCCCAACCCCACATCGAGGTATGTCAGTCTGTTCCATGCCTCTGTGTTTCAGGTCTTATTTTGTTGGTCAATTCATTTTGTTCATTAGATTCCACAAATAAGTGAAAGCATGTGATATTTGTCTTTCTCATTTTTGCTTATTTCACTTAGCATAATATTTCCCAGGTCGAGACATGCTGTACCAAAGAGTAAGAGATCCCACTTTTTTACAGATGCATAGTATTCCATGGTGTAAATGTCTCATAGCTTTTTAAAAATTCTTTATTGTTTAAAATATTACATGAGTCTCCTTTTTCCCCCCATTGACCTCTTCCCGGCCACCCTCCCCCAAGCACAAGCCCTCACCCCCCCTACTGTCTATGTCCATTGGTTTTGCTCATATGCATGCTTACAAATCTTTTAATTGATCTCTTATCTACCTAACCCCCTGCCTTCCCTCATAGGTTGTACAGTCTGTTCGATGATTCTATGTCTCTGGTTCTATTTTTGTTCATCAGTTTATATTGTTCATTATATTCCACAAATGAGTGAGATCATGTAATATTTACCTTTCTCTGACTGGCTTATTTCACTTAGTATAATGCTATCTAGTTTCATCCATGCTGTTGCAAATGGTAAGAATTCCTTCTTTTTTACAGCAGTGTAGAATTCCATTGTGTAGATGTACCACAGTTTTGTAATCCACTTGTCTGATGATGGGCACTTAGGCTGTTTCCAAATCTTAGCTATTGTGAATTGTGCTGCTATGAACATAGGAGTGCATATATTCTTTCTGATTGGTGTTTCTGTTTTCTTGGGATACATTCCTAGAAGTGGGATTACTGGGTCAAATAGAAGTTCCACTTTTAATTTTTTGAGGAAATGCCATACTGTTTTCCACAATGGCTGCACCAGTCTGCATTCCCACCAGCAGTGCAAGAGGGTTCCTTTTTCTCCGCATCCTCTCCAGCACTTATCGTTTGTTGATTTGTTGATGATAGCCATCCTGACAGGTGTGAGATGGTACCTCATTATTGTTTTGATTTGCATTTCTCTAATGATTAGTGACTTTGAGCATGTTTTCATATGTTTCTTGGCCTTCTGTATGTCCTCTTTCATAAAGTGTCTATTTAGGCCCTTTACCCATGTTTTGATTGGGTTGTTTATCTTCCTTTTGTTAAGTTGTATGAGTTCCCTGTAAATTTTGGAGATTAAATCCTTATCAGAGATGACATTGGCAAATATGTTCTCCCATGCAGTGGGCTTTCTTGTTATTTTGTTGATGGTTTCTTTTGCTGTGCAGAAGCCTTTTATTTTGATGTAGTCCCATTTGTTTATTTTCTCCTTAGTTTCCATTGTCCTAGGAGCTGTATCGGTAAAGATATTGCAACGGCATGCTAGTATTTTGCTGCCTATGGATTCTTCTAAGATTTTTATGGTTTCCCGTCTTACATTTAAGTCCTTTATCCATTTTGAGTTTATTTTTGTGTATGGTGTAAGTTGGTGATCTAATTTCATTTTTTTGCAAGTATCTGCCCAATTTTTCCAACACCATTTATTGAAGAGATTGTCTTGACTCCATTGTATGCTCTTGCCTCCTTTGTCAAATATTAATTGAGAATAATGGCTTTGGTCAGTCTCTGGGTTCTCTGTTCTGTTCCATTGGTCTATGTGTCTTTTCTTGTGCCAGTACCAGGCAGTTCTGAGAACAGTGGCTTTGTAAAATACCTTGATATCTGGTATTGTGATCCCTCCAACATTGTTCTTCGTTCTCAATGTTGCTGCAGCTAATCGGGGTCTTTTTTTACTCCAGGTGAATTTTTGGAGAGTTTGTTCTAGGTCTTTGAAATATGCTGTTGGTATTTTAATGGGGATTGCATTGAAGTTATAAATTGCTTTGGGTACTATGGGCATTTTAATGATGTTGATTCTCCCAATCCATTAACACGGTATATTTTCCATTTGTTTATGTCTTCAACTATCTCTTTTTTCAGCATCCTGTAATTTTCTGAGTACAGATCCTTTACCTCCTTGGTTAAATTTATTTCTAGATATCTTAATTTTTTGTTGCAATGGTAAATGGGATTTTTTTTTTTTTTTTTTTTAGTTTCTCTTTCTGTGAGTTCATTACTGGTGTATAAAAAAGCCATAGATTTCTGGGTGTTAATTTTGTATCCTGCTACATTGCTGAATTCATTTATTAAGTCTAGTAGTTTTTTGATGGAGTCTTTAGGGTTTTTGATGTGCAATATCATGTCATCTGTGAATAATGACAATTTTAGTTCTTCATTTCCAATTTGGATACCTTTTATTTCTTCTCCTTGTCTGATTGCTATGGCTAGCATTTCCAGTACTATGTCAAACAGGAGTGGCAAAAGGGGGCATCCCTGTCTTGTTCTCATTCTTAGGGAAAATGAGTTTAGTTTTTGCCCATTGAGTATGATGTTGGCTGTAGGTTTGTCATATAAGGCTTTTATTATGTTAAGGTATGATCCATCTATTCCCACTTTGCTAAGCGTTTTTATCTGGAAAGGGTGTAGGATTTTGTCAAATGCCTTTTCTGCATCAATTGATATCATTATGTGATTTTTGTCTCTCAATTTTTCCTATAGCTTTTTAATTCATTCATCTACTGATGGGTACTTCGGCTGTTTCCAAGTCTTAGCTATTATAAATAATGATGTTATGAACAAAGGGGTGCATATATTCTTTCTGGTTGGTGTATTTGGGTTTTTAGGCTATATTCCCAGAAGTGGGACCACTGGGTCAAACAGAAGTTCTATTTTTATTTTTTTGAGGAAACTGCATACTGTTTTCCATAGAGGCTGCACCAATCTGCATTCCCACCAGGAATGAACTATGGTTCCCTTTTCTACACATCCAGCACTTGTTGTTTGTTGATTTTTTTTATGAAAGCCATTCTGAATGGTGTGGGGTGATATCTAATTGTGATTTTAATTTGCATTTATCTGATAGTGACTTTGAGCATTTTTTTCATGTGGCTCTTGGCCATTTGTATGACCTCGTTGGAAAAATGTCTATTCAAGTATTCTTCCCATTTTTAAATTTAATTGTCTTCCTTTTGTTGACTTGTATGAGTACTTTATATATTTTGGATATTAACCCCTTATCAGATGTATCATTGGCAAATATGTTCTCCCATACAGTGGATTCCCTTTTCATTTTAATGATGGTTTATTTTGTGGTGCAGAAGCCTTTTAGTTTGATGTGGTTCCATTTATTTATTTTCTCCTTAGTTTTCTTTGCCCTAGGACAGTGGTCGGCAAACTCATTAGTCAACAGAGCCAAATATCAACAGTACAACGATTGAAATTTCTTTTGAGAGCCAAATTTTTTAAACTTAAACTTCTTCTAATGCCACTTCTTCAAAATAGATTTGCCCAGGTTGTGGTATTTTGTGTAAGAGCCACACTCAAGGGGCCAAAGAGCCACATGTGGCTTGTGAGCCGCAGTTTGCCAACCACGGCCCTAGGAGATGTATCTGTAAACATATTGCTACATGAGATGTCTGAGATTTTACTGCCTATATTCTCCTCTAAGATTTTTATGGTTTCATGCCTTATATTTAAGTATTTTATCCATTTTGAATTTATTCTTGTGTAAGTTGGTGGTCTGGTTTCCTCTTTTTGCATGTATCTGTCCAGTTTTCCCAGCACCATTTGTTGAAGAGACTGTCTTTACTCCATTGTATATTCTTGCCTCCTTTGTCCAATATTAATTGACCATAATGGTATGTGTTAATTTCTGGGGTCTCTGTTCTTATCTGTTAGTCTGTATACCTGGTCTTGTGCCAGTACCAGACTGTTTTGGTTATAATGGCTTTGTAGTATAGTTTGACATCTGGTATTGTGATCCAGCCCACTTTGTTCTTTCTCTAGATTGCTGCAGCTATTCGGGGTCTTTTATGGTTTTGTATAAATTTTTCGAGTATTCTAGTTCTGTGAAGTATGCCATTGGTATTTTAATAGGGATTGTATTGAATCTGTAGATTGCTTCGGGTAATATAAACATTTTAATGATGTTAATTCTTCCAATCCATGAACATTGTATGTGCTCCCATTTGTTTGTATCTTTTTCTATTTCTGTTTTCAATGTCCCACAGTTTTCCAAGTGCAGGTCTTTTACCTCTTTGGTTAAGTTTATTCCTGGATATCTTATTTTTTGTTGTTCTTTCAGTGGTAAATGAGATTGCTTTTTTAGTTTCTATTTCTGGGATTTATTGTTGTATAAAAATGCCATCTATTTGTGGATGTTGATTTTGTATCCTGCTACCTTGCTGAATTCATTTATTAAGCCTAGTAGTTTCCTGGTGGAGTCTTTAGTGTTTTCTATGTACAATATCCTGTCATCTGTGAATAATGACAGTTTTATTTCCTCCTTTCCAATTTGGATTCCTTTTATCTCTTTTTCTTGTCTGATTGCTGTGGCTAAAACTTCCAATACTATGTTGAACAAGAGTGGTGAAAATAGACATCCTTGTCTTGTTCCTGTTCTTAAGGGAAATGCTTTTAGTTGTTGCGCATTGAGTATTATGTTGGCTGTAGGTTTGTCATATATGGACTTTATTATGTTGATTTATGATCCCTCTATTCCCACTTTACTGAGAGTTTTTATCAAATAAGGGTACTGGAATTTGTCAAATGCTTTTTCTGCATCTATTCATATTATCATATGATTTTATTCTTTATTTTGTTTATTTGGTATGTTAGTTGATTAGTGGCTATTGAACCAACCTTCTATCTCAAGAATAAAATCCACTTGATCAGAGTCTATAATTTTTTAATGTATTGTATCTATGCTCATCAGAGATATTGCCCTATAATTTTCTCTTTTTTGTTGATATCTTTGTCTAGTTTTGGCATCAGGGTAATGCTTGCCTCATAATATGAGCTTGGGGGTCTTCCCTCCTCTTCAATTTTTTAGAATGGTTTGAGAAGGATATATGTTAATTATTTCAATGTTTGGTAAAATTTACCTTTGAAGGCATATAACCTGGGGCTTTTATTTGTTGGGATTTTTTGGATTACTGATTCGACTTTGTTAGCACTTTTGAGTCTGTTCAGATTTTCTGTCTCTTTTTGATTCAATCTTGGAAGTCAGGATGTTTCTAGGAATTTTTTTCTTCTAGATTGCCCAATTTGTTGGCATATAATTTTTTGTAGTATTTCATTAAACCCTTTGAATTTCTGTGGTGTCAATTGTTATCTACTCTTTCATTTCCAATTTTGTTAATTTGGATCCTCTGTCTTTTTCTTGATAAGTTTGGTGAAAGGTTTATCAATTTTGTTTATCTTTACAGAGAAACAGTTATTGGTTTCATTGATCTTTAGTATTGCTTTTTAGACTCTATTCAGTTATTTCTGCTCTGATATTTATTATTTCCTTCCTTCTACTCACATTGGGCTTTGTTTGTTTTTATTTTCCTGTTTCTTTAGGTGTAATTTTAAATTGTTTATTTGAGGTGTCTATATTTTTTTAATTTCCCTCTTAGGATTGCTTTTATTTGTATGTCCCATAGATTTGGGGTCCTTGTGTTTTCCTTTTTATTTTTCTCAAGGTAAGGTATCTTTTTATTTCTTCGTTGATTTCATTAACCCACTTATTTTTCAGTACCATGTTATTTAGCCTTTATATGTTTGTGTGTTTTTCAATTTTCTTCTTGTAAGTGGATTCTAGTTTCATACCATTTTGATTGGAGAGGATGTTTGATGTTATTTCAGTCTTCTTAAAATTACTGAGACTTGTTTTGTGTTCTCACAAATGGTCTATCCTTGAAAACGTTGCATGTGTACTTGAAAAAATTATATATTCTGCATGCTTGGGGTGAAATGTTCTAAAAATATCAATTAAATACATCTGATCTAATATGTCATTTTAGGCCACTGTTTCCATGTTCATTTTTTGTCTGTTGACTTATCCACTGATATCAATGGGGTATTAAAGTTTCCAACTATTACTGTATTACTGTGGATATCTCCCTTTATGTCCATAAATATTTACTTTTGTATTTAGGTTATCATACATTGGGTGTATAAATGTTTACAAGTTATAAACTCTTTTTGGATTGATCCTTTTATAATTATGAAATACCCTTCTTTGTCTCATATTAAAGCCCTTGTCTTTGTTGTTGTTGTTTTTAATCCTCACTAGGATATGTTTTTTCATTGATTTTAGAGAGAGTGGAAGGGAGGGATCGAGTAAGAGGAGGAGGAGGAGGAGGAGGAAGGGAGAGAGAGAGAGAGAGAGAGAGAGGCATCAGCATGAGAGACATCTATTGGTTGCTTCCCACATACACCCGACCAGGGCCAGGGAATTGAACCACAACCTAGGTACGTGCCCTTGACCAGGAATCAAACATGTGACCCTTTAGTCCACAGGCTGACATCTAACCATTGAGCAAAATAAGCCAGGGTTGTAAAAAGTCCATTTTGTCTTATATAATTATTACTACCCCAGATTTTTTGGGGTTTTATTTGCATGAAATATATTTTACCATCGCTTTATTTTCAGTCTGTGTATGTCCTTTGATCTGAGGTGGGCCTCTTGTATGCAGCATATGTATAGATCTTGTTTTCTTATCCATTCAGTCACCCTATGTCTTTTGACTGGAGCATGTATTTCATTAACATTTGAATTAATTATTGATACATATGTACTTACTTGCCTTTATTATTTTTTAGTTGTTGTTTTTGGGGTTCTTCTTTGTTCCTTTGTTATTCTCTTGCTCTCTTCTATTGTATGTTGATGATATTCTGTTGTGTTGTAAGTGGATATCTTTCTCTTTATTTCTTGGGTATCTTTTGTAAATTTTTGGTTTGTGGTTACCATGTGCTTCATATATATCCTGCTATTTTTATAATAATCTATTTTTAAGTTTATGGTCACTTGAGGATGAGCACATTTTACAATCACTAATATGTTTAATCACCCCTTCCACATTTATGTTTTTAATTAGTTTTTATTTCTTTTGTGTGTGTTTATGTGTATTACTAATTTATTGTTACAATTACACATGATCTTCCTACTTTTGCCTTTCCACTTTTGTGTTGATTGATCCACTGCTTTTATTATGTGCTTGTCTGTCCCAAGTAGATCCTGGGAAAGGATCTGGGGTGTTCATCTAAGGCGTCCCTTGAGATAAACTTTAACTGTGCAGAAATTGTGACATTCAAGTAGTTGCTGATGGAGAGACTGCTCTGCATCAACAGGACCAGAGTGGCAGGCTTAGGACCAACAAAGACCAGAGGCTTTAATTTAAATTTGAGGCATACGCAAAATAATTCAATTAACTGCCAGAGGAATTACACCACATGAAACATATGAGTTGCAAATCACAAAGCTTTTTATTACTCACACAAATTCCTGAGCGGCTGCGGGTACAAACTTAGGGATCCCCGTGGTGTTGTCCTCTGTGGTCCGGCAGCTAGACTGGCCTGGTCTAGTTGCAGGGGGGCTGGCGTTCTTCTTCCAAGAGCTCAGTCGCATCTCAATTGGGGATTACTGGCCATTCTTCTGTCATCTAGCAGGATAAGGAGCGTGGAGCGGTGTCACTTGTCAGACCAACAAAGGAACGGGCCTTTGTAATGTCTCGACAAGATGAGTATCGTTGGCTGTTAGGGGTCCATATTTAAAGCTTGTTTGTACCGTAGCAGCTCAGGTGGCTATCAATGATTTACGTCAATGCACATATGTTAATCTTAAACACGGTGAGGGGGCTAAGGAGAGTACGTCACTCACACAAGTGTTTATCTTGACACAAGTCACTATGTGTCAGTTCAAATCCTATCTCTGGTGTACACACGCTTCAGGGCATTGGGGAATGTATCTTTAATATCAGACTTTAAGTTTTAAGGGAAGTTAACTCAAACATTTTTTAACTTTTCTCACATTCTTTAAGCATTTTTAAACATTTCTACATTTTTACTACAACATTGTCTTTATTGGTCAAATTATTTTACTTTGCTATATTTTCTTATTCATATTTTTAATTTACTTTCTTCTTAAAGAATCCCTGTATCATTTCTTGTTAATACTGGTTTAAAGGTGATTAACTCCTTTAGCTTAATCTTCTTTGGAAAACTCTTTTATCTGTCCTTCAATTCTAAATGATAGCTTTGCTGGGTAGAGTAACCTAGGTTGTAGGTCATTGCTTTCCATCACTTTGAATATTTCATGCCAGTCTCAACTGTCCTAAAATGTTTCTGTTGAGAAATCAGCTGATAGTCTTATGGGAGCTCCCTTGTAGGTAACTAACTGCTTTTCTTTTGCTACTTTTAACATTTTTTCCTTATCTTTAATCTTTGGCATTTTAATTATGATTTGTCTTGGTTTAGGCTTTTTGGGGTTCATCTTGTTTGGAACTCTTATTGTTCCTGGACTTGTATGTCTATTTCTTTCATCAAGTTAGGGAAATTTTCTGTCATTTTTTCAAATAGATTTTCAATCCCTTCTTCTCTCCCTTCTCCTTCTGGTACCTCTATAATGCCAATATTGGTACACTTGACATTCCAGATGTCTTTTATTTTATTTATTTTTTAAAAGATGCCTTTAATTAAATTAATTGATTAATTACTTTACATAAGAGAGGGGAAGGGAGAGGGAGGGAGAGAGAAACATTGATGTGAAAGAAAAACATTTATCGGCTGCCTCCTGCATGTACCCTTACTGGAGATTGAGCCTGCAACCTGAGCATTCCTGACTGGGAATCCCTTTCAGTGCATGGGATGATGCTAAACCAACTGAGCCGCAATGGCTAGGGCCAGATGTCTTTTAAACTATCCTGGTTAATTTTTTTTTCTTTTTGCTCTTTAGATTATGTGTTTAATGCTACCTTGTCTTTCAGATCACTGATTCGGTCTTCTGCATCACCTAATCTGCTATTGATTGTATCTAATATATTCCTCATTTCCATCATCATAGTCTTCATTTCTGACTCTTCTTTTTTATAGTTTCTATCTCTTTCTGCAAATTCTCACTGAGTTCCTTTATTCTTCCCCTAAGTTCATTGAGCATTCTTATAACCAATGTTTTGAACTCTGTATCTAGGAGAGTGATTGCCTCCAATTTGCTTACATTTTTTTCTGGAGTTTTGTCTTGTTCTTTCATTTGGAACATATTTCTCTGTCTCCTCAGTTTGGCTGCCTCCCTGTGTTTGTTTTTATGTATTATGTAGATCTGCTTTATCTCCCAGTACTGGCAGAGTGGCCTTATGTAGGAGGTGTCCTGTGCTGCCCAGTGGTGCTATCTCCCTGTCACCTGAGTGGGGTGCTCCAAGGGTGTCCTTTGTATCATTATGTGTGCCCTCCTGTTGTAGTTGAACCTTGATTGTTGGTGGCACATCAGCGGTTGGGATTGACCTTCAGGCTGACTGGCTGTGAGGACTGGCCATGACTACAGTGGACAAGCTGTTGTGAGGGGACTGACCCTCTGGTGCAGGATTCACTTTAATGGGACTCTGGTGCCTGTGTAGTCTGATATTTGGGTGTGTCCTTTGTGGAGTTGCTTGTGTGGTGCTCTAGTGTGGTCTGAAGCTGACCACTAGGTTTGTTGCTCTTGGGTGCTTCTTAGAAGGGTCTCAGGTAAAGGCCAGTGTCATCTGCCGCCTTTGCCCTGACGGGAGCTATAATGTGTTCTGCAATTGGTAGCTATCTCTGCTGGGCTTTTAGGCATTTGGGAGAGGCTAGGCTGCAAACTGAGGCTGGTTGTTACTAGTTCTGGACTGTGGCTGCTTAGAAAGGTATATGGAGTACAACCAGTCTAGCTGATGGTTCTTTGGGAATTTTGGACTCCTGGTTAATTTTAGGAAAGCTTACACCTTGAACCAAGGCTGGCTTTTTATTTAGACAAGCCACTAAAAGAGGTTCAGGTGGACATGTGATTTGTGAGGGTGGGACCTCAGGGAATCACTAGGGAGGGGCAAACAGTGTTTGCCATTTTTATAAAGCATGCAGATTTGTTGCTCACCTTTGATGGTAGATTGCATAGGGGGAAGGGCTCAATAAAAGAATAAGGGTGCTTGCTTGCCTGCACTTCTGACCTGGAGAAAGTTGCCTTGACCTCTACCTCTGCAGCCCTTGTGTTGAAATTAGTCAATTCAGTTACTCCCCATATGTCCCTGGCACTTTTTGAGCTGCTGACCCAGCACTTTAGCTCTGAGTGGGTGAGTTTGTGCATAGTTCCTTTAAGACCATTGTCCTTCTTGCACACAACCCCCCCTGGATTTCACAACCAGATGTTATGAAGGCCCAGTACACTACCTCAAATGCCACCTCACCCAAGTTAATTTTAACTTCTTCCCCCACTCCCAAGCTCAGTTCAAATGTCATCTACTCCAAAATATTTTCCCTGAGTACTGTCTGCCAAATCTAAAATAGATACTCTTTTTTGTTCATACAATTCTAGGCATATGCCTGTCATTTCACTTAACTATAATGTACTGTACTCTGTGAATTTCATTTAATTTTTCTTCTCTACTAAACTGAAGTCCTTCTCTACAAAACTCTGTATCTTTCATATCTTTATATTACTTTATATCTCTAGTGCCTAGAATGATGTTGTACACACAGTACATGCACAAACTTGTTGCTTGTTTTTTTAGTTGTTGTTGCTCATACTTTTGAGGAAAAGAATGAGTGTGTGATATTTTATTATGAATTCCTGGGCCAAATAACATTCATCCCTAGTCAGAATAATGTTGAGATAAACTTTTCTTTCTTGAGAATGTAGTGTTTTGTTATCATAGTTGTTTATCGATTGAGAGGGTTCTGCTCTTAGTGGGACTTGGGCTTGTGTGAGGTGAACAGACAAAGAATAATTGTGCTGTTGCCCAGCCAGTATGGCTCAGTGGTTGAGCATCGACCTATGAACCAGAAGATCATGGTTCGATTCCCTGTCAGGTCACATGCCCAGGTTGCAGGTTTGATTCCCAGTGTGGGATGTGCAGGACACAGTGGATCAGTGATTCTCTGTCATCATTGATGTTTCTCTCTTTCCCTCTCTTTTCCTCTCTGAAATCAATAAAAATATATTTTGTAAAAAGAATAATTGTGCTGTTACACATGCCATCTCAGTTTTTCAATCTTTCTTCAATGAGTTATTGCAAGGTTGTGACATTGTTACAAGTGGGACAAGGATTGGAAGGAAAGGACAATGAAACTTTTCCTACTGCAATTTTTTTTTAATGTTGCCCTGGGAGATCACACAATAGAGCTGAAGAGAATTTGAAGAGACTGTCTTGTCCAGGCCTTCTGTTTTCAAGCTGATGAATTTTGAAGCATTCATGACAAATGGTCACTCAATATCCAATGTGGATGGGGAGAAAAAGTATAAAGAATGTGTATAAACGTGTAAAAACTATGTATGCCAAGTAGTCTACAAGTGTACTTTAATATAGAGAACAGATAAATTAGGAAATTACTGACTAAGGTGCAACTCTACATTATAAAACCCTGCTTTCTTATGGCCTTCTATTAACAGATCGGGGGGAGGTTCATTCCTCAGAGAACAGAGTAGTTTTCCTATTGTGGAGTCAAAGAAAAGATGGAATTAGAGAACAAAGAAGGACTCTTGAATTGGCTCTTAGGATCTGGGTTAAAGGAGTGAACCAGCTATCTTGGGAAAGACCCATATCAGATAGATCACTGCTTCAAGCTGCTTAAATATTAAGCTTGAATTCTGTAACTAACTGGTGGATATAATATATGAAGCCTGAGGTTGGAACATAGTGTTATAAAATGATTTTTCATTCTAAGGGGAGTCTAAACAGCTATTAGTTGTCACTGGATTATAGTACACTAGAGGCCCAGTGCATGATTGAATCATGCACGTGTAGGGTCCCCTACACGCATTTGCTTTTGATTGCGGGGGAGCTGGGTGCCTGGTGCCGGAGCAGACAGGCACCCAGCTCCCCCGCTTTTGATGGTCCGCAGCAGGACGTGAGCTCGCTGCCCCAGAGGCCCCTTCTGTTCCGCAGCACAGCCATGGCGCAGATGCTGGCCCAATCGGCTACCCCGGCCACCCTGAGTCCCACCCCCTGCACCTCCTGCTGGCCCAATTGTGGGCGTAGCAGAGTGATGGTAATTTACATATTACCATTTTATTAGGTAGGATAAGAGTATAAGCTGAAGAGTCACACACCTTGTTTTATTTGGTTTATATTTTTTATTGTAGTAAAATATACATAACATAAATTTTACCATTTTAACCATTGTAGGTATACAATCACAGTGTTGTGCAACCATCACCACTATCCATTTCCAAAATACTTTCATCCTCCCAAATTGAAACTCTGTATCCATTAAATGGTAATTCTCCAGTGTCTCCTTGTCCCTGGCCCTTGCATCCACCATTCTACCTTCTGTTTCTATAAGTGTCTCCAGTGTCTCCTTGTCCCTAGCCCTTGCACCCACCATTCTACCTTCTGTTTCTATAAGTGTCTCCAGTGTCTCCTTGTCCCTAGCCCTTGCATCCACCATTCTACCTTCTGTTTCTACTTTACATACCTCATATCAGTGGGTTCATGGAGTATTTGTCCTTTTGTGACTGGCTTAATTTAACTTAGATATTGTCCTCAAGGTTCACCCATGTTGTAGCATGTGTTAAAATTTCATCCCTTTTAAAGGCTGAATGTATTTATCACATTTTGTTTATTCATTCATCCATCAATGGTCACTTGGAATATTTCCACTTTGGCTGCTATGAACATGGTGTACAAATATCTGTTTGAGTTCCTGCTTTCAATTCTTTTGGGTATCCAGAAGTGGAATTGCTGGGTCATATGGTAATTCTATTTTTAGTTACTTGATTCCTCACCAAAATGTTTTCCATAGCAGCCGCACTATTCTACATTTCTACCAGCAATGCACAGAGGTTCTAATTTCCCCACGTCCTTGCCAACACTTTTTATTTTCTTTTTTTAATAATAGTCATCCTAATGGATGTGAAGTGGTATCTCCTTACGGTTTTGATTTGAATTTCCTTAATTAGTGTTTTTTTCTTGGATATTTGCATATGTTTTTTGAAGAAATATCTATTCAAGTCCTTTGGCCATTTTTTAATGGGATTGTTTTTTTTGGTTGTTAGTTTTAGGAGTTCTTTATATATTCTGAATATTAACTTCTTATCAGATATATGATTTCAAATATTTTCTCCCATTACATGGTTTGCCTTTTCATTCTGTTGTCCTTTGATGCACAAGAGTTTTTAATTCTGATATAGTTCAACTTATTTTTTCTTTTTTATGATTTTGTTATTGTTTCAAGTATTACATATGTCTCCTTTTTCCCCCATCAACCCCTCCCTGGTCACTCCCACCCCCAAGATATGCCCCCACCACCCTAGTGTCTGTATCCATTGGTTATGCTTATATGCATGCATATAAGTCTTTGTTTGATTTCTTACCTCCCCCCTGCCCCCAAACATCCCCTGCCTTCCCTTCTGAGGTTTGACGGTTTGTTCGAAGCTTCTCTGTCTCTGGATCTATTTTTGTTCATCAGTTGTTCATTATACTCCACAAAGAGTGAGATCATGTGACATTTATCATTCTCCGATTGGCTTACTTGGCTTTGCATAATGCTCTCCATGTCCATCCATGCTGTTGCAAATGGTAAGAGTTCTTTCATTTTTACAGCAGCGTAATAACAGTTTTTTAATCCACTCGTCTGATGATGGGCACTTAGGCTGTTACCAAACCTGAGCTATTATAAATTGTGCTCTATGAACATAGGGGTGCACATAGTCTTTCTGATTGGTGTTTCTGATTTCTTGGGATATATCCCTAGAAGAGGGATTACTTGGGGAAATGGGAGTTCTATTATTAATTTTTTTGAGGAAACTCCATACTGTTTTCCACAGTGGCTGTACCAGTCTGCATTCCCACCAACAGTGCACGAGGGTTCCTTTTTCTCCACATCCTCTCCAGTACTTGTCATTTGTTCATTTGTTGAGGATAGCCATTCTGACAGGTGTGAGATGGTACCTCATTGTTGTTTTGATTAGCATCTCTCTAATGATTAGTGACTTTGAGCATGTTATCATATGTCCCTTGGCCTTCTGTATGTCCTCTTTCAAAAAGTGTCTATTTAGGTTCTTTGCCCATTTTTTATTGGATTGTTTATCTTCCTTTTGTTAAGTTGTATGAGTCCCCTATAGATTTAGGAGATTAAACCCTTATCGGAGAAGAAAGCAGAAGGCTTTCTTGTTGTTTTGTTCTCTTTCTCTTTTTTTTCTCTTGCTGTTTTTTTTTTCCACAGAATATTTTTTCTTTATTGATTACGGTATTACATATGTGTCCTTATCCCCCCATTACCCCCTACCCCAAACCCATTCATGTCCTCACCCCCCTGGTGTCTGCATCCATTGTCTTTTTGTTTTGTTGATGGTTACTTTTTATTTTGACGTAGTCCCATTTGTTTATTTTCCCCTTAGTTTCCATTGTCCTAGGAGCTGTATCAGTAAAGATATTGCTACGACATATGTCTGATATTTTGCTGCCTATAGAGACTTCTAAGACTTTTATGGTTTTCCATCTTACATTTAAGTCCTTTATCCATTTTAGGTTTATTTTTGTGTATGGTGCAAGTTGGTGGTCTAGTTTCATTTTTTTTTTTTTGCATGTATCTGACCAATTTTCCCAACAATATTTATTGAAGAGAATGTCTTGACCCCATTGTATGCTCTTGCCTCCTTTGTCAAATATTAATTGAGCATAATGGCTTGGGTTGATTTCTGGGTTCTCTGTTCTGTTCCATTGGTCTATATGTCTGTTCTTATGCCAGGTACCAGGAAGTTTTGAGAACAGGCTTTGTAATATTGCTTGATATCTGGTATTGTGATGCCTCCAACTTTATTCTTCTTTCTCAAGATTGCTGCAGCTATTCAGGATCTTTTTTTTTAATTCTATATGAATTTTTGGAGAGGTTGTTCTAGGTCTGTGAAATATGCTGTTGGTATTTTAATGGGGATCACATTGAATCTATAGATTGCTTCAGGTACTATGGACATTTTAATGATATTTATTTTACTAATCCATGAACACGGTATATTCTTCCATTTGTTTATGTCTTCCTCTATCTCTTTTTTTTTCAGTGTCCTGTAGTTTTCCAAGTACAGGTCTTTTGCCTACTTAGTTTATTCCTAGGTATCTTAATTTTTTTGGTGCAATGATAAATGGGATTGTTTTTTTAGTTTCTCTTTTTGTGAGTTCATTATTGGTGTATAAAAAAAAAAGCCGTACATCTGGGTGTCAATTTTGTATCCTGCTACATTGCCAAGTTCATTTATTAAGCCAAGTAGTTTTTTGATGGAGTCTTTAGGGTTTTCTATGTACAATGTCATGTCATCTGTGAATAATGACAGTTTTACTTCTTTCCAAAATTGGATACCTTTTATTTCTTCTTCTTGTCTGATCACTATTGCTAGCATCTTCCATTATAGGAGTGGTGAATTTGGGCATCCCTGTCTTGTACCTGTTCTTAGGGGAAATTGTTTTTAGTTTTTGCCCATTGAGTATGATGTTAGCTGTAGGTTTGTCATATAAAGCTTTTATTATGTTGAGGTATGATCCCTCTATTACCACTTTGCTGAGAGATTTTATGCTTTTTCTGCATCAATTGATATGATTATGTGATTTTTGTCTCTCAATTTGTTTTTGTGATATATCACATTTATTGATTTGCAGATATTGAACCAGTCTTGCATTCCTGGAATAAATCCCTCTTGTTCATGGTTTATGATCTTTCTAAGGTAATGCTGAATCCGGTTTGCTATTGTTGAGGATTTTAGCATCTATGTTCATCAGGGTTATTAGCCGGTAACTTACTTTCTTTGTAGTGTCTTTATCTGGTTTTGAGATTAGGGTAATCCTGGCTTCATAGAAAGATCTTGGAAGTGTGCCTTCCTCTTGAATTTTTTGGAATAGTATGAGGAGGATATGTTTTAGTTCTTCTTTGAGTGTTTGGTCAAACTCCCCTGTGTAGCCTACGGACCGGGGATTTGGTTTACTGGAAGATTGTTAATTACTGCTTCAATTTCATCGGTAGTTATTTGCCTCTTCAGGTTTTTTTATTCTTCGTGATTGAGTTTTGGAAGTTTGTATTTCCATAAGTATATGTCCATTTCATCTAGTTTGTCCAGTTTTTTGGAGTAGAGTTGTTCATAGTATTTTTTTTTTTTTTACAATCCTTTGTATTTCTGTGGGGTCAGTTGTGGCTTCACTTCTTTCATTTCTGATTTTATTTATTAGGGTCCTCTCTCTTTGTTTCTTGGGAGCCTGGCTTTAGGTTCATCAACCTTGTTTATCCTTTTAAGGAACCAGCTCTTGGTTTTATTGATCTTTTGTATTGTTTTTTGGTATCTATGTCATTTCTTTCTGCTCTTATCTTTATTATTTCCTTCCTCTGCTTACTCTGGGCTTTTCTTTTTGCTCTCTTTATAATTCTTTAAGTTGTAGGGCTGTATAATTTATTACCATTTTTTCTTGTTTTTTGAGGTAGGCCTGTAGAGCTATGAACTTTCCTCTCAGGACTGTTTTCCCTGTGTCCCATAGATTTTGGATTGTTGTGTTTTCATTGTCATTTGTTACCTGGATGCTTTTTATTTCTTCTTTGATCTCTTTGGTAACCCAATCGTTGTTTAATAGCATGCTATTTAGCCTCCAAGTGTTTGCTTTTTTTCATTGTTTTTATTGTAGTTTATTTCTAATGTTATGCCATTGTGATCTGAGAAGATGCTTGATATGACTTCTGTCTTCTTGAATTTTTTTTAATATGTTTTTATTGATTTCAGAGAGTGGAAGGGAGAAGGACATATAGAAATGTCAATGAGAGATATCGGCTCCCTTCTGCACAACCCCTACTGGGGATTGATCCCGCAACCCAGGCATGTGCCCTGACCTGGAATCAAACTGTGACCTCCTGGTTCAGGGGTTGATACTCAACCACTGAACCACACCAGCCAGCTGGGCAGTCACCCACATTTTAAATGTTATTGTAGTAAAACTGCTGTCAAGAGCAAGGTACGTTTATTTTTTTATTTTTTAAAATTTAATTTCTTTATTGATTAAGGTGTTACATATGTGTCCTTATACCCCCATTACCCCTTTAACCGCCCCCCCCACTCATGCCCTCACCCCCCAGTTGTCTGTGTCCATTGGTTAGACTTATATGCATGCATACAAGTCCTTTTGTTGATCTCTCCACCTTACCCTCACCCTCCCCTACCTTCCCTCTGAGGTTTAATGGTCTGATCGATGTATCTCTGTCTCTGGATCTATTTTTGTTCATCAGTTTATGTTGTTCATGGTATTCCATAAATGAGTGAGATCATGTGATATTTATCTTTCTCTGACTGGCTTATTTCACTTAGCATAATGCTCTCCAGTTCCATCCAGGTTGCTGCAAATGGTAAGAATTCCTTCTTTTTTACCGCAGCGTAGTATTCCATTGTGTAGATGTACCACAGTTTTTTAATCCACTCATCTGCTGATGGGCACTTAGGCTGTTTCCAAATCGTAGCTATTGTAAATTGTGCTGCTATGAACATAGGGGTGCATATATCCTTTCTAATTGGTATTTCTAGTTTCTTTGGATATATTCCTAGAAGTGGGATCACTGGGTTAAATGGGAGTTCCATTTTTAGTTTTTTTGAGAAAAATTCCATACTGTTCTCCACAGTGGCTTCACCAGTCTGCATTCCTACCAGCAGTGCAAGAGGGTTCCTTTTTCTCCGCATCCTCACCAGCACTTGTCGTTTGTTGATTTGTTGATGATAACCATTCTGACAGGTGTGAGATGGTACCTCATTGTCGTTTTAATTTGCATCACTCTAATGGTTAGTGACTTTGAGCATGTTTTCATATTCCTCTTGGCATTACTTCTGTCTTCTTTTGAAAAGTATCTATTTAGGTCCATTGCCCATTTTTTGATTGGGTTGTTTATCTTCCTTTTGTTAAGTTGTATGAGTTCCCTGTAAATGTTGGAGATTAAGCCCTTATCGGTGATAACATTGGCAAATATGTTCTCCCATGCAGTGGGCTTTCTTGTTGTTTTGTTGATGGTTTCTCTTGCTGTGCAAAAGCTTTTTATTTTTATGTAATCCCATTTGTTTATTTTCTCTTTAGTCTCTCTTGCCCTAGGATCTGTGTCTGTAAAGATATTGGTACGACATATGTCTGCAGTTTTGCTGCCTACGTAGTCTTGTAGGATTTTTATGGTTTCCCATCTTACATTCAAGTCCTTTAGCCATTTTGAGTTTGTTTTTGTGTATGTTGTAAGTTGGTGATCTAGTTTCATTTTTTGCATGTAGCTGACCAGATTTCCCAGCACCATTTATTAAATAGGCTATTTTGACTCCATTGTATGCTCTTGCCTCCTTTGTCATTGGTCCATATGTCTGTTCTTGTTCCAGTACCAGGCAGTTTTGAGAACCGTGGCTTGGTAATATAGTTTGATGTCTGCTATTGTTCTTCTTTCTCAGGATGGCTGTGGCTATTCGGGGTCTTTTTTTGTTCCAGAGGAATTTTTGGAGAGTTTGTTCTAGATCTTTGAAATATGCCATTGATATTTTAATAGGTATTGCATTGAATCTATAGATTGCTTTAGGTAGTATGGACATTTTAATGATGTTGATTCTACCAATCCATGAACATGGTATGTTCTTCCATTTGTTTATGTCTTCCTCTATCTCTTTTTTCAATGTCCTGTAGATTTCCGAGTACAGGTCTTTTACGTCCTTGGTTAAGTTTATTCCTAAGTACCTTAATTTTTATTGGTACAATGGTAAATGGGACTGTTTTTTTTCATTTCTCTGTGAGTTCATTATTGGTTTATAAAAAAGCCATAGATTTATGGGCGTTAATTTTGTATCCTGCTATATTGCCAAATTCATTTATTAGGTCTAGTAGTTTTTTGATGGAGTCTTTGGGGTTTTCTATGTATAGTATCATGTCATTTGTGAATAAGGACAGTTTTACTTCCTCTTTTCCAATTTGGATGCCTTTTATTTCTTCATCTTGTCTGGTCACCATTGCTAGTACTTCTAATACTATGTCGAACAGGATTGGTGAGAGTGGGCATCCTTGTCTTGTTCCTGATCTTGGGGGGAAATGAGTTTAGTTTTTGCCCATTTAGTATGATTTGGCTGTAGGTTTGTCATATAGGGCTTTTGTTATGTTGAGGTATGATCCCTCTATTCCTACTTTGCTGAGAGTTTTTATCAAGAAAGGGTTTTGGATTTTGTTAAATGCTTTTTCTGCATCAATTGATATGTGAATTTTGTCTCTCAGTTTGTTTATGTGATGTATCACATTTATTGATTTGCGGATATTGTACCATCCTTGCATTCCCAGGAGAAATCCTGCTTGGTCGTGGTGTATGATCTTTCTAATGTATTGCTGAATCTGACTTTCTAGAATTTTGTTGAGGATTTTAGCATCTATGTTCATCAAGGATTTTTGTGGTGTCATTATCTGGTTTTGTGATTAGGGTAATGCTGGCTTCATAGAAAGAGCTTGGAAGTGTGCCTACTTCTTGAATTTTTTGGAATAGTATGAGGAGGATAGGTTTAGTTCTTCTTTGAATGCTTGGTAGAACTCCTCTGTAAAGCCATCCAGACCAGGGCTCTTGTTTGCTGGAAGATTTTTGATCGCTGTTTCAATTTTTTTCGGTAGTTTTTGGCCTATTCAGGTTTTTTGATTCTTCTTTTAGGAATTTGTATTTTTCTAGGAATATGTCCATTTCATCTAGGTTGTCCATTTTGTTGGAATAGAGTTGTTCATAGTATTTTTTCATAATCGTTTGTATTTCTGTGGGATCGGTTATTTCACCTCTTTCATTTCTGATTTTGTTTATTTGGGTCCTCTCTCTTTGCTTCTTGGTGAACCTGGTTAGAGGTTCATCAATCTTGTTTATCCTTTCAAAGAACCAGCCCTTGGTTTTGTTGATCTTATGTATTGTTTTTTGTGGGTTTTTTTTTTTGGTCTCTATTTCATTTATCTCTGCTCTGATCTTTATTATTTCCTTCCTTCTGCTTATGCCAGGCTTTTCTTATTGCTCTCTTTCTAACTCTTTGAGTTGTATGGTTAGATAATTTATTACCATTGTTTCTTGTTTTTTGAGGTAGGCTTGTAGAGCTATGAACTTCCCTCTCAAGACTGCTTTCATTGTGTCCCATAGATTTTGGATTGTTGTGTTTTCATTGTCGTTTGTTGCCAAGATGCTTTTTATTTCTTCTTTGATCTCTCTGGTAACCCAGTCATTGCTTAATAGCATGCTATTTAGTCTCCAGGTGTTTTATTTCTTTTGATTGTTTTTATTGTAGTTGATTTCTAGTTTTATGCCATTGTGATCTGAGAAGATGCTTGATATGATTTCCATCGTCTTGAATTTGAAGAGAGTTTGCCTGTGACCCAATATATGGTCTATCTTTGAAAATGGCCCATGTGTACTTGAAAACAATGTATATTCTGTGTCTTTGTGGTGAAATCTTTTGAAGTTGTCAATTAATTCCATCTGATCTAGTGAGTCATTTAGGATGGATATTTCTTTGCTGATTTTTTGTTTAGAGCATTTTCCCAGTGGTGATAGTGGGGTATTAAAGTCCCCTACTATGACTGTATTGCTGTCCAACTCTCCCTTGATAGCCTCCAGCAGTTTTTTAATGTATTTGGGTGCTCCTGTATTGGTTGCGTATATGTTTACCAGTGCTATTTCTTATTGTTGGATTTATCCCTTTAGTATTATAAAGTGGCCTTCCTTATCTCTTGTTATGTCCTTCACTTTGAGGTCTAGTTTTTCAGTTATAAGTATTGCTACCCCAGCTTTTTTTTTCATTTCCATTCAACTGAAAAAATGTATTTCCATCCCTTCACCATCTGTCTGTGTGAGTCCTTTTTTCTGAGGTGGGTTTCCTGTAGACAGCAGATATATGGTTCATGTTTTCTTATCCACTCAGCTACCCTATGTCTTCTAATTGGGGCATTTAATCCATTTACATTTATTTATTTATTTATATTTATTTATTTATTAATTAAAATTTCTTTATTGATTAAGGTGTCACATATTTGTCCCCATCCCCCCATTCCTACCCCACACCCCTCTGCACACATGCCCCCACCCCCCTGTTGTCCTTAACTGCTTGTTAGGCTCATATGCTTGCACACAAGTCCTTTGGTTGTTCTCTCCCCTTTACCCCCACCCTTCCCTACCCTCCCTCTGAGGCCCGACAGTCTGATCCATGCCTCCTTGTTTCTGGGTCTGTTCTTGTTCATCAGTCTATGTGGTTCATTATTTCCCCTAGATGAGTGAGATCATGTGCTTTTAGAAATACACTTATAAGAACCGAAAATGACACAAGCAATAATGGTTATGGTTACAGGCAAATGAGTCAGTCTGTAGTGAGTTTCTTTCTGGGCCAACAGTTCTTTTGAGACCCAATATCAATGTCCAACAGTTCCTTATGTGTACATGTCAGCACTGACATTACAGTTCTGGATGGTGGACAAATGGTGGTAATGCAGGTCCGACTCTCTCGGGTTTGGTCCTGGGCAACCTGCAGTGATGCACAGCTGCTATCTGCTAGTATGGGAAGGACGCATCAGCGTCTTCCATCTCTGGACTGCTTCTCTTCTGTTTTCATGGCTGCAGTAGTCCTGTCGATTCCTCTCTATTGCTGGAATCCACATGGTCTCGGGGTTGTTTTCTGAAAATATACAAACATATTCTCGACCAAAAGTTAATAAAGAATATTTTCTATAAATTTGACTTGGGATCCTATTTCATTTTTTGCCCAAATGATTTTCCTCTGTCTTGTTTTGTCACCTTGTGTGTTTTTCATGGGTGTCTTGCTTTTAGCCTTACAATTAATTTTCTAAAGTATTAATTTTCTAGATGTAATTTACTTACAGGATATTTTTCCTTACATGATATTCCTCTACTATCCCCTCCTTTTTTGATTTAAATGTTAGGAGGCTTTTGAAAATTTTATAAGGTAGTCTTGATGGCTTTTAAATTTTAATTTTTTGCACTATAATATTACTGTTTTAGGTTCATTACATGGTGCACAATTTTATCATGAGATGAGGTACCAATAAAAATTTTAGTTAACACTTTAGGAACACCTTTTTGTCCAGTACAATTAATTTTTCTAGAATATTCGCTTGTTTCAACTAGCCAATTTAAATTTGCCTGAAAACTTGACTACTATTTTACTGTCAAATTTATTACTCTAACAACAATCTTATTTTACCCTGTAAATATTGGTGGAAGGGATTATTTGCCTTCTTGAGTAGGTCCTGAGCATACCTGGTGGTAGGCTGGATTTAGATATCGTAAACCCACTTCCCCACACCATGGGTACAAGACAACTCAAACAATTCTTGTTGGAGTGAGAGGGCAGCTGCTGTCGGCCAAGTCTCTGTCGGTCACCTGGGTCCTGATCTGAGCTGAGCATGGGAAGCACAAAGCAGCCATGGGGGCAGGAGACCTCCCTCAGAAGGGGCTAGGGTTCAGGCCCCTGAAATGTTGGGGGGTGAGGGTCTGTGCCCCACCTCTGTTGATTCCCAAATTCTCTCCTGATGGCCCCTCTGCGACTGTACCTGTCTTAGGTTGTTCTTTCCTTGAGGAATCTTACCCATCTCTGGCTAACCATCCATCCTCTGGGACCAAGCAGGGTGATGTGAGGTTCAGTTTTGTCTTCTTGGTAGCCTATGCCTCCGTGGCCTCCATGCCCAGCACCTGCCTTGGGATCCCCTCGCCTGCTGGCGGGGCCCCAGCACTGATCACATATCTTGGGGAACCCGGGTTTCTTCTCCAGGGAGGGCTCAGTTCGCCCCACTGGGTGAGAGACAGATCCATGGCACCAGTCATCACGAGACTTCAACCTCGACATGAACAGAGAGCTCATGCAACAGCTTTGAGCAATTGAATTGTGAGAAGAGTGTCTCTCTTGGCCTAACGGGTAAGAGGGACCAATATAGAATGCTCAGGTGCCTTCCCAGGAGTCCCTCTACACAATGAGAAGGATTAAATTCTTACATGTCCTTTTTAAATTGCTGCCAGACATTCAAAGAATTAGTTTGTACGTTTGCTTGGGATAATTGTATATTATGCTGTTGTCATTCTAAAGTATCAAGAGATATGTTAAGTTTGTCTCCAAGCACCAAACAGATGATTTTTTTTTTAATCCCCAAGGGTGCGAGGAACTATTATAAGTACTGGGGGTGATCCAAATCTGGGAAAATTTTTAATGATAGTGTAGAATAATATCATGTAAGGATATTCTTTGTTCTAGTCCATGGCAATTCCTTTCAAACTGGCTGTCCATTTCTTTTTATATAGACAAGGTCTTAGTTACATTTTCTGCACCTCTACCGGGGGCATGTAGTAATAGTAGTGACACCCTTTCTTTGGTGTCCACACAAGCCAGAAACCTCTCTTTAATTGTACACACAAAGCGGCACTGTTTTGATTTCTTGTCATACAAAAGGGAAGCTGGGTGGAGACCCCTGTGTATTTATACTTTCTTGCCCCACCCATGGACCTCCTGGATGACCAAGGTGTTTGGTATTATTGGTAACTACATTAGTCAGGGGATCAGCCCATGTAAGGGGTCTTACCCATGAAGGGTCAGGAGCATAAGACCAAAATACTTACCCTCTTGTCCCAGGTAAAATTACAGTACATCTGATGATTGCTAGTGTGGCTAGAAAGGCGTTCTCAGGCATTCTTGGGTTTCTGGTTACCTCACAATTTCTTCCCTGAGGTTTGACATTCTGATTGATGTTTCTCTGATTCTAGATCTATTTTTCCCCCCATCAGTTTATGTTGTTCATTATATTCCACAAATGAATGAGATCATGTGATATTTATCTTTCTCTGCCTGGCTTATTTCACTAAGCATAATGTTCTCCATCTCCATCCATATTGTTGCAAATGGTAAGAGCTCCTTCTTTTATACCGCAGCGTAGTATTCCATTGTGTAGATGTACCACAGTTTTTTAATCCACTCATCTGCTGATGGGCACTTAGGCTGTTTCCAAATCTTAGCTATGGTGAATTGTGCTGCTATGAACATAGGGGTGCATATATCCTTTCTGATTGATGTTTCCAGTTTCTTGGGATATATTCCTAGAAGTGGGATCACTGGGTCAAATGGGAGTTCTATTTTTAGTTTTTTACGGAAACTGCATACTGCTCTCCACAGTGGTTGCACCAGTCTGCATTCCTACCAGCAGTGCACAAGGGTTCTTTTTTCTCCACATCCTCGCCAGCACTTGCCATTTGTTGACTTGTTGATAATGGCCATTCTGACAGGTGTGAGATGGGACTGCATTGTTGTTTTGATTTGCATCTCTCTAATGATTAGTGATTTAGAGCAGGTTTTCATATGTCTCTTGGCCTTCCTTCTGTCTTCTTTCGAAAAGTGTCTATTTAGATCAGTTGCCCATTTTTTGATTGGGTTGTTTATCTTCTTTTTGTTAAGCTGCATGAGTTACCTGTAAATGTTGGAGATTAAACCCTTATCATTGACATCATTGGCAAATATGTTCTCCCATGTGGTGGGCTTTCTTGTTGTTTTATTGATGGTTTCCTTTGCTGTGCAAAAGCTTTTTATTTTGATGTAGTCCCATTTGTTTATTTTCTCTTTAGCTTCCATTGCCCTAGGAGAAGTATCAGCGAAGAAGTTCTTTTGGCATATGTCAGAGATTTTTCTGCCTGTAGATTCCTCTAGTATTTTTATGGTTTCCTGTCTTACGTTTAAGTCCTTGATCCATTTTGAGTTTATTTTTGTGTATCTTGTAAGTTGGTGGTCTAGTTTCATTTTTTTGCATGTATCTGTCCAATTTTCCCAATACCATTTGTTGAAGAGACTGTCTTGACTCCATTGTATGTTCATGCCTCCTTTGTCAAATATTAATTGAGCATAGTGATTTGGATCGATTTCTGGGTTCTCTATTCTATTCCATTGATCTATATGTCTTTTCTTGTGCCAATACCAGGCAGTTTTCAGAACAGTGGCTTTGTAATACAGCTTGAAATCTGGTATGGAGATCCCACCTACTTTGTTCTTCTTTCTCAGGATTTCTGTGGCTATTCAGGGTCTTTTTTTATTCCAGATGAATTTTTGGAAAGTTCTTTCAAAGTCTGTGAAATATGCCGTTGGTATTTTAATGGGAAGTGCATTGAAATTATAGATTGCTTTGGGTAGTATGGACATTTTGATGATGTTGATTCTACCAATCCATGAACATGGTATGTTCTTCCATCTGTTTATGTCTACCTCTATCTCTTTTTTCAGTGTTGTGTAGTTTTCCGTGTATAGGTCTTTTACCTCCTTAGTTAAGTTTATTCCTAGGTATGTTAATTTTTGTGGTGTGATGGTAAATGGGATTGCTTTTTTAGTCTCTCTTTCTGTAAGTTCATTATTGGTGTATAGAAATGCCATAGATTTCTTAGCATTTATTTTGTATCCTGCTACTCTGCCGAATTCATTTATTAAGTCTAGTAATTTTTTGATGGAGTCTTTAGGGTTTTCTATGTATAGTATCATGTCATCTGCAAATAAGTACAGTTTTACTTCTTCTTTTCCAATTTGGATGCCTTTTATTTCTTCTTCTTGTCTGATTGCAATGACTAGTATTTCCAACACTATGTTGAACCGGAGTGGTGAGAATGGGCATCCCTGTCTTGTTCCTGTTCCTAGGGGAAATGGTTTTAGTTTTTGCCCATTGAGTATGATGTTGGCTGTGGGTTTGTCATATATGGCTTTTATTATGTTGAGGTATGATCCTTCTATTCCCAGCTTGCTGAGAGTTTTTATCAAGAAAGGGTGTTGGATTTTTTCAAATGCTTTTTCTGCATCAATTGATATGACTATATGGTTTTTATCTCTCAATTTGTTTATGTGATGTATCACGTTTATTGATTTGCGGATATTGTACCATCCTTGCATCCCAGGGATAAATCTTACTTGGTCGTGGTGTATGATCTTTCTGATGTATTGCTGGATTCGATTTGCTAGAATTTTGTTGAGGATTTTGGCATCTATGTTCATGAGGGATATTGGCCTGTAATTCTCTTTCATTGTGTTATCTTTATCTGGTTTTGGTATTAGGGTGATGCTGGCTTCATAGATTGAGCTTGGAAGTGTTCCTTCTTCTTGAATTTTCTGGAATAGTCTGAGGAGGATAGGCTTTAGTTCTTCCTTGAATGTTTGGTAAAACTCTCCTGTGAAGCCGTCTGGCCCCGGGCTTTTGTTTGCTGGAAGCTTTTTGCTGACTGCTTCAATTTCTTCCATAGTTATCAGCCTATTGAGATTTTTAGTCTCTTCCTGAGTAAGGTTTGGAAGGTTGTGTTTTTCTAGGAATGTGTCCATTTCCTCCAGGTTGTCTAGTCTGTTGGAGTAGAGTTGTTCATAGTATTTTTTGACAAGCCTTTGTATTTCTGTGGGGTCTGTTGTTATTTCACCTCTTTCATTTCTGATTTTGTTTATTTGGGTCCTCTCTCTTTGCTTCTTGGTGAGCCTGGCTAGAGGTTCATCAATCTTGTTTATCCTTTCAAAGAACCAGCTCTTGGTTTTGTTGGTCTTGTGTATTGCTTTTTTGGTCTCTATGTCATTCATTTCTGCTCTGATCTTTATTATTTCCCTTCTTCTGCTCACTGTGGGCTTTTCTTGTTGTTCCCTTTCTAATTCTTTGAGTTGTTGAGTTAGATGATCTATTACCATTTTTTCTTGTTTTTTGAGGTAGGCCTGTAGAGCTATACATTTCCCTCTCAGGACTGCTTTCATTGTGTCCCATAGGATTTGCAATGTTGTGTTTTTATTGTCATTAGTCTCCAGGATGTTTTTAATTTCTTCTTTGATCTCATTGATAACCCAACCATTGTTTAGTAGCATGCTATTCAGTTTCCAAGTGTTTGAATTTTTGGAATGTTTTTATTGTAGTTTATTTCTAATATTATGTCATTGTGGTCTGAGAAAATGCTTGATATGATTTCAATCTTTTTGAATTTGGGGAGACATTTCTTGTTACCCAATATATGGTCTATTTTTGAGAATGTCCCATGTGCACTTGAGAAGAACGTATATTCCATGGCTTTGGGGTGAAATACTCTGAAGATGTCAATTAGGTCCATCTGATCTAGTGTGTCATTTAGAATTGCTGTTTCTTTGCTGATTTTTTGTCCAGAGGATTTATCCATTGATGTCAATGGTGTATCAAAGTCCCCTACTATGATTGTGTTGATGTCGATCTCTCCCTTGATATCTTCCAGCAGATTTTTTGTGTATTTGGGCGCTCCTGCGTTGGGTGCATATACGTTTACCAGAGTTATATCTTCTTGCTGGATTGCCCCCTTTAGTATTATATAGTGGCCTTCCTTATTTCTTATTATGGCCTTTACTTTGAGGTCTATTTTATCTGATATAAGTATCGCAACCCCAGCTTTTTTCTCATTTCCATTTGCCTGAAAAATGTTTTTCCATCCCTTCACTCTCAGTCTGTGTGAATCTTTTGCTCTAAGGTGGGTCTCTTGTAGACCCCTATGTCTTTTAATTGGTGCATTTAATCCATTTACATTTACTGTTATTATTCATAAGTACCTGTTTGTTGACATATTTTTCCTTAGTGTTTGTGCTTCTTCTTGCCTTTCTCTTTCTTCTTTTTACAGCAGCTCCTTTAGCATTTCTTACGTTGATGGTTTGGTAGTGATGAACTCTCTTAGCCCTTTTTTGTCTGTGAAGCTTCTGATTCCACCTTCAATTTTGAATGATAGCCTTGCTGGGTATAGTATTCTTAGATTCCGTCCCTTGTTTTTCATCACTTTGTATATTTCATTCATTTCCCTTCTGGCCTGGTGTGTTTCTGTTGAGAAATCAGTTGATATTCTGATAGGAGATCCCGTGTAGGTAACTTTCTGTTTCTCTCTGGCAGCCTTTAAGATTCTTGCTTTGTCGTTGGTGTTCGTCAATTTAATTATGATGTGTCTTGGTGTCAGTCTTTTGGGGTTCAACTTGTTTGGGACTCTGTGTACTTCTTGGACTTGGATAGTTTTTTTCTTGCCAATATCAGGGAAGTTTTCTGTCATTATTTCTTCAAACAGGTTTTCTATTCCTTGCTTCTCTTCCTCTCCTTCTTTTATCCCTATTATTCGAAGGTTGTTTCGTTTTGTGTTGTCCCGAAGCTCCCTTATGCTCTCCTCTTGCTGTTTAAGTCTTCTTTCCAGTTGCTGCTGTGTTTGTGTGTTTTTTCCTACCTTGTCTTCTAATTCGCTGTTGCGGTCCTCAGCCTCTTCTACTCTATTCTTTAAGCCTTCCATTGTTTTCTTTATTGCAGCTATGTTGTTCTTCATCTCCTCTTGGTTTATTTTCATGTTGGTGACATTTTCATTCAGCTCCTTATAGTTCTCATTGAGTTGTGTGTATTTGTCATCCATCTGTTTAAACATCCTTATAATGAATACTCTGAATTCTTTCTCTGTTAAGCTGCTAGCATCAAGTTCATTTAACTCCCTTTCTGGTGATTCCTCCTTCTCCTCCTTTGGGAATTTCCTTTTTTTCTCCCCATGTTTTCCTGTAATGTTTTAATTGTAGATCTGCTCGCTTTGCTACCCAGGTTCTTTTGGGGATGGTGCTACTGGTGTAATCTCTCAGTTCTCCTGGGCTTGGTAATCTAGTGTAGCTCCCTACTTGTGCTACTTGGGTTCTCTTGATGTAGGCCTGTAAGCTTGAGAGGCACAACTGTGGTGTCTAGAAGTCAGCAGCTATGGAGTGGAGTGTCCCAGTTTTTGCTGTCTTGCACCCTTAGTTGAAATCGCGCGTGTCCAGTGGGGACTCACAGTGGCACCCAGGAACCGTTTGTTGGGAGAGCTCCCAGTGGCTCCCACTAGCACCCTGTGTGTAGATGGGCTCAGGGTGCCTGCCTGTTGTAAATTCGCTTCTGTAGAGGTGTGTTTGCAGGTGAAGAGCTCTGATGCACTCTGAGGGGCCCTGGCACTGAAGTTAAACAGCTAGGGTGTATGTGGGAAGTTATTCAGGATAAAGGAATTCAGAGTTTCTGCTGTGGGGCAGCACATCCTTGGCTTTACAGAATCACACCCAGCAGGGGCTCAAAGCAGCTCCCCAGAGGACCCTGTGTATATATGGGCTCAGGGCACCTTCCCTTGCTGTGGCCGTGAGTTTGCCCACCCTTGAATGTGTGCGAACTGGTGGCGCGCCCGCCAGCGCAGAGCTCTGACGCACCCTGTCACTGAAGTTGCACCGCAGGGGTGTCCGTGGGCAGTTATTTAGGAAGAGGCAATTCAGAGATTCTACTGCAGGGCCTTGCACCATTGACTGTGCAGAATCACCTCCTCGGGGGCTCTCAGTGGTTCCCAAGCACTGCCTGGGTAGTGGAGTGCCTGGGTGCCTATGGGCTGGGGACACAGCGAATCCTGAGTTCCGGCGCTGGGGAGGGGGAGGTTGTACTTACTGCTTTCAGCGGCGCACTTTTTGAGGTGGAGGTCTCAGGGTTCGCACATCTGCAGCTGGGGTGGCAGGTCTTCTACCAGAGTGGCTGTAGTGACCAGGTTTTCTTCTGAGACCAGACTCGGTGGTGGTAAGGTTAGGATTCTCGTCTCTAGCAGTTCCGTTCTTAAAGATGGCGGGGTCTCTGTGCCACTGGTGTCCTCCCCAGAGTGTTTGCAGCGGCAGCGGTGTTTTGCCAACCAAGACTGCCTGGATTGGAAGCCCCCTGGAAGAACTGCAGGGTCTAACTGTCCCTATTTCACGCACACACGTCCACACACACCTCTATCACTCCTTCACTCGATCACACATACACCCTCCCTACCTTCCTGCTGGTTGCCATCTTCCGTCTCTCTCCATTTACATTTAAAGTTATTATTGATAGGTACTTGTTTGTCACCATTTTTATTCTTTACACCTGTGTTCCTTCTTTGCTTCCTATTTCTTTTTTTTTACAGCAGACCTTTTAGCATTTATTGCATTGTTGGTTTGGTGGTGATAAACTCCCTTCGTCCATTTTTATCTGTGAAGCTCCTGATTTTCCCCTCAATTTTGATTGATAGCCTTGCTGGGTACAGTATTCTTGGATTCAAGACCCTTCCTTTACATGACTTTGTATATTTCATTCCATTCCCTTTGGCCTGATGGGTTTCTTTTGAGAAATCAGTCACTAGTTTGATAGGGTATCCTTTGTAGATAACTTTCTGTCTCTCTCTGGCCACTTTTAAGATTCTTACTTTGTCGTTGGTATTTTCCAATTTAATTATAATGTGCCTTGGCGTTGGTCTTTTGGGGTACATTTTGCTTGGGACTCTGTGAGCTTCTTGGATTTGTGTGAGGTTTTTCTTTCCTATATCAGGGAAGTTTTTTTATCATTATTTCTTCCAACAGGTTTTCTATTGCTTGCTCATTTTCCTCTCCTTCTGGCACCCTTATTATGCAGATGTTGTTTTGTTTCATGTTGTCCCAAAGTTCCCTTAGGCTCTCCTCCTGTGTTTTAAAGTTTTGTTGTTTTTTTTCTAGATGCTTCTCTGCTTGGGTATTTTTTTCTACCTTTTCTTCTAGTTCACTGATGTGGTCCTCTGCTGCTTCTAGTCTACTGTTGATGCTTTTTATTGAGTTCTTTATAGAAGCGATGTCATTTTTCATTTCCTCTTGGTTCTCACTTATATTGTTGAATTTGTCTTCCATTCTTTTCAGCGTCCTTATGACCATTTCCCTGAATTCTTTCTCTGACATATTGCTTGCCTCTATTTTGTTTACTTCCTTTTCTGGTGTTGCCTCCTTTTCTTTCATGTGCGGGTTGTTTCATTGTTTTCCCATGATGTCTCTTCTGTTATCTGATTATGGAGTTCTCTCTCTCTTTTTCCTAGGCAAAATCTGACCTTTTCATGAGAAGGTGCATGGCTCCTCCAAGTCCGTGTATTCACGCTACTTTAGGTCCGATGTTCTTGGGTTCGCAGCTGTTCCCTGGCTGTTTTTGTTGTAGATTCCCATTTTTTTAAGGCTTCCGATAACTGCCACTCTCCCCTTCAAGATGCCGCGGTCTCCGTGCCAGAGCCGTTTGCTCCAGGAGAGATTTCAGCAGCAGTGGAGGCTGCCCCGTGAGAGGAACCCAGTCTGGCAATCCTCATCAGTCCCTTGGAGTATGGCTCTCCCTCAACTCACAAATATACACTCCCTGGGCAACGACCACACACTCTCCTTTCGTTCTCTCACTCACACACTATCTTGCAATCTGCCTTCCCGTCAGCAGCCATCTTCCTGATCTCGGTCATGTTTTCTTATCCATTCAGCTACCCTCCGTCTTTTGATTAGAACATTTAATCCATTTATGTTTAAGGTTATTAATGATAGGTACTTGTTTGTCGCCATTTTTATTCTTTATACCTGTGTTCCTTCTTCCCTTTCTATTTCTTCTTTTTACACTAGTCCCTTTAGTATTTCTTGCATACTAGCTTATTGGTAATATATTCCCTTAGGCTCTTTTTTTTTTTGTCTGTGAAGCTCCTGATTTCACCTTCAATTTTGAATGCTAGCCTTGCTGGGTATAGTATTTTTGGATTCAGTCCCTTGCTTTGTATCACCCTGTATATTTCATTCACTCCCCTTCTGGCCTGATGTGTTTCTGTTGAGAATCCAGTTGATTGTCTAATTGAAGATCCCTTGTAGGTAACTCTCTTTTTCTCTGGCAACCTTTAAGATTCTTACTTTGTAGCTGATGTTTGCCAATTTATGATGTGCCTTGGTGTCGGTCATTTGGAATTCATCTTGATTGGGACTCTGTGTGCTTATTGGACTTGTGTGTTTTTTCTTTCCAAAATCAGGGAAGTGTTCTGTTTTATTTCTTCAAACAGGTTTTCTATTCCTTGCTCAACTTCCTCTCCTCATGGCACCCCTATCATGTGGATGTTGTTTCATTTCATGTTGTCCCAAAACTCCTGTAGGCTCTCCTCCTGCTTTTTAATTTTTTTTCCAATTGCTTCTCTGCTTGGGTGTGTTTTTTACCTTGTCTTCTAACTTGCTTTTGTAGTCCTCAGCTTCTTCTAGTGTGCTGTTAATACTTTCAGTTATGTTCTTTATTGCAGCTATGTCATTCTTCAACTCCTCTTTCTTCATCTTAATTTCCTCTTGATTCTTTCACATGTTGTTGAATTTGTCTTCCAGACTTTTCAGCATTCTTATAACCATTGCTCTGAATTCATTGTTTGACACATTGCTTGCTGCTATTTTGTTTATTCCTTTTCTGGTGATTCCTCCTTTTCTTTTGTATGTGGTTGTTTCTTTGTCTCCCCATTTTTATTGTTCCTTTGTTGTTTTTTCTATGCATTAGATCAAACTTCTATGTCATCCAGATTTTTTTAGTTTGTCTTACATAGTAGATGTTTTGTGGGACCCATGGTGCAATCTCTCAGGTCTTCTTGACTCAGTATTCTAGGGAGGCCCCTGACTTGGGATATTTGGGTTCTGTTGGTGTAGTTGGGTCTTGAGTGTTATTGTCCCACTCCTGGATGGAGTCCCCTCTCAGGGTGCCTGGTTATGTCATCACTCTCTACCATGTTGATCGAACTACACAAAATACAACTTGACAAGACTCAACACAAAGCAAAAAAAAACACGAACGTACCCATGATACTGATAACCCCAATAAAAGTGACCACTAGAGAAATAGAATTAGGAGAGAGAAAAGAGAGTAAAAATGATATTGAGAAAAGAAAAAAAAAGGTAAGAGAGAAGAGAAAAAGAAGAAAAAAGTAGGGGGAAATATATATGGGGAGAAAACACCACAAAGCATACAAATAACCAAAAAAAAAGAAATGCAAACAACAAACACCCAGAAAAAAGGGGGAGAGAATATGTAGAGGCAGAGCTTATATACAGAAAATAAGGTTAAGGAATTGAATGAATAGGGGAAGGGTCACAGTTCAGTATAGAGGAGGTTGAAAGAGAATGAGTGGATAAGAAGAAAAGTAAAAAACATAGTAATCAATAATTAAAAGAATAAGAAGATAAAACAATTTAAAAAATGACTACCTATTTGTGGAAAAGGATAATAGAGGAGAGAGCAGATAGGCTTGAGTTTAGTGGGTAAAAATAATTAAACAATTAGGAGAAGAGGAGAGCAAGAGAGGAGAGGAAAAACAAAATCATAAAAAATTGGTTAGTGAAGAAAGAGAAAAGAGAAGCATGAATGCACTTGGAGCAGGGGAAAAGAAATTAGATATATGAGTAAGCCAACAGAGACTACAATAATAATAACATGTCAATTAAGCAGGTAAAGACGATCAATTTTTAACAAGGGGTAAATAGAAAGGAGAGAGAAAAACTGAAACAGGGTCAGGAGAAGAGATAAAGGATGAGAAAGGGAGAAGTGAAGAATGAAAGGATGGGAAAAAAGAAAAAAATTAAAATAAAATAATGATAAAAAAATAAAAACAGAATGAAGAAAAATAATACAAAAATAAAAGATAAAAAAAGAAAAAATTATATTTTAAAAATAAAAGATAAAAAATAAAAATAAGTGTTGTTTGCTTCAGCTGAGTTTTAATGTCCCATGGAGGCTGGTTTCACCCTTTGCACTCACTTGCTTTTTTCTCGATTCCTTTATTCTAATGCTAACCGTGTCGAGTCACACTCGACATCCGAGTGCAAAAGGTTAAGACCCCACTCTACTATTTTGTCTGCCACCTCTCACTTTCCTGTTAGGTAGTCAGTACCGTGTTGAAGTTCCCTGTGATCCACTGCTCCTGCGTGTCTTTCTCCACAGCCATGGTTGCAAGCAGGCAGGACCAATCAGCCCGCTTTTCCTGTCTGCCTGTTGTCAGTCTTATTTATGCAAAGGTCTATTTCAGACATGGGCTTTAGGTGGGGGTGTTGCTGTATTGGTTTCCAGGGCTAACACTCCCCTAAGCCCAGTCCCCAAGGGCTCCCTGGGGCTATTCAGAGTCTTTTGTTTCCTCTTCAAAGCTTAAGGCTGGGTGCTGCTGCAATAGTTGATCTGTGGCTGCTGGGATGGGCTGGCTTTTCACTAGAAAAACTGGAGGCCCGATGCGCGAAGATTCATGCAAGAATGGGCCTTCCTTCCCCTGGCTGCCGGCAGTGCCTTTGCTCTGGCCAGAGCCACCTTTCCACTCCAGCCCGGAGCCTCCTTTCCGCCTTCCCATGCTGCCCAGAGGCCCAGAGCAGTTGGGGTGGTGTGGAACGCCTGTGTCATTGCCATGGCAATGATGCAAGCGTCCCGCCCCAGCTGCTTGGCACCTGTGTATGCAAATTAACCCTCCATCTTTTTTGGGTTAATTTGCATATTCCTGATTGGCTGGTGGGCATCACAAAGGTACGGTCAATTAGCATGTTACTTTTTTATTAGGGAGATGGCTGCTTAGGGATGGAGGGTCTGGAATGTATCAGTGCTGGATTCCTGGTCACCTCTCCCTTTCCTGCTCCCCTCCACAGCCTCTCCACAGCCTCCATGAAACTGCACCTCCACCTGCATCACAGCCTCAGAGAGTGTTTGTAATTGAAAGGTCCTATGAACTGGGTTTAGCGAGTAAAACAAGGAAAATACAAAGGCAAAAGAGCTGTGCCACTGCGAGTTTCTCTCCCCCTGGTACCATGCGGCTCAGGCAGTTCTTCAGGCTGCCTTTCTGGGCACAGCCTCTTGCATCTGTGGAATTATATCTAGATTCCCTGGCTGCCAGCAGCCCTGTGGACTTCCCTTCCACAGTTGAGAGTTATGTGTGTCCCCAAGGGACGTGGACTTGGTGCAGTTCAGGTTCCTTCTGACCCTCTTGCCCAGGTGGGGTGCTTGTGCTTCTCTCTCTCCAGCCTAGATCCCCTATTCTACTGTTCTCCAGATATCCTCTGTCCTTTCCAGCTGCAGATTGTCTTACCAGCTGTGTTTAATTCACCAATTCTGGGTGGATGTTATTCAATTTAGTTTTTCCTTCTATCTGCTCTGTGAAAAGGTGCAGGACACGTCCACCTACTTGGCCACCATTTTGAAACCTTCCCTTATTTTTTCTTTTGGTGATGATGCTTTTGGTATTATATCCAATTCATTATTGCCAAATCCAATGTCATGAAACTTTTCTCTTGTTTTCTTCTAAAAGTTTTATAGTTTTAACTCTTAACTCCATTTTGAAGTAAGGGTTCCACTTTAGTCTTTTGCATGTGTATATCCAGCTTTCCCAGCACCATTTATTGCAAATACTGTCCTTTTTTCATTGGATGCCTTTGGTACCCTTGTCAAAATTTAACTGACAGTAGATATGAGGACTTGCTTTTGTGGTTTCTATTTTATTTACAGACCTGCTTTTGAATATTACCTCTATTACTTACTAGGTAATAATCTATGGGTTACTCAACTTCTTTGATATTTCTCCATGGTAGACAATAAACTACATGAGGGTAGAAATTTTTTGTCTTTTTGCTTACTATTCTTAGTATTTAGAACAATCGATTAAAAATTAATTTCAATCAATATTCACTGTGGAATATTTCAGCAGTAACTTCCCTCAGGAAACTCTTGTAAGATTTAAATGAAATAACATATGTAGGCCCTGGCTGGGTAGCTCAGTTGGTTAGAGCGTCATCTTAATACACCAAGGTTGTGGATTCGATCCCTGGTCAGGGCACACATAGAATCAACTAATGAATACATAGATGGGTAGAATAATGGATCAATGTTTCTCTCTGTCTCTCTTCCTCTCTCTCTAGAATCAATAAATAAAATTTTTTTAAATTAAAAATAATATATGTAAAGCATTTGGCATACTGCCTGGTGAAAAATATGTAAGAAGTGATAGTTATTTAAAATATTTATATTAATTGTATAGCTCCTATGAATAAATTAAATGGTAACTATTAAATTGATACTATAATTGGGTGAGTCTCTCCTCACATATAAGGCAAAGGTTGGTGTGGGTGTGGAATGACCTTAAATTAAGTGGCCCTCAATTGAGGGATGCATAATAACCAGCACAACCATCTTCCTCCTCCTCAATTGCTGAGATTAGCTTCCCTTATTTTTGGCACCCCAGTGAAAAAGGCTAGATGAACATTGTTGCTAGGATGCCGAAGAAGAAAATGAGAAGTTTATGGTAAAGGAAAGAAAGAAGGGACCAGAAAGGAACAAAGACAATATCATCCAGATTATCTAATCATTCTGTACTAACACCAGGCCTGGCAGTGGGAATAGAGGGATTTGGATCCTTGAGGGCCCACCATATGATAAGTGCCAACCATTGGACTATGAGATTTACATATATTCTAATTCAGTCTTCACAGTTTACTTGCAAAGTACATATTATTCCCATTTTACAGATAAGGAAACTAGCTCTAAAAGATTAAATAACAGACAGTAAATAGCAGAATTTGTATTTAAACCCAGGTCTATTTTGACTCCAAGGCTTGTGATCTGAAGCAACATAATTTGATTTAGTTTTCTTTTCCAATTCCAACCCCTCTGGTAAATGTGAGAACAGCTAAAACAAATTTTATGCTCATGTACTGCTTTATTTTGTTGTTGTTTTGCTGATACACAAACTGCTAAGCCTTTTTGCATTATCACCATGTTCTGTTCTGTTGTTTTAATTGGTAAGTTGGAGATTTCAAAGCTTCTAGCAAAGTTTTCCTGAGGATTATAAAATTTTCTAAAATATCAGCCTATGCATTTTATAATTTGCAGTAGCAAGTATAAAATGCAAAAGCAATTATCCTATTTGTAGTTGGTTGCATTAGGCAAGATCAGTGCTGATATTGTTGGTTGGGAGGGTTTACCGATATGTATATGTGTATGTGTGTATGGATACATACATATACAGGGTGTCCCCCCAAAATGTATACACATTATAAAGGCAGTGTTTATTAAAATACATTTAATTTTCAAAATGTAATATAATCTACAGTTATCAGCTGTTAAAGTTATATAAAATTTTGGGGGGACACCCTTTATATGTGTGTGTATCCACACAGACATACAGGACAATAGTGGAAAGCATCTGAGTCAGTAAAATGGACATTGAGGAAGATAGCTTTAAAAGTTCCCAACAAGCGTTATATCATTCTGGTGCTAATAAGTCTTAAACCAGTTTGTTTCACTTTGCTTCCAACCTAGACCAGTCATTTTTTATAAAATCATACTATTGTTTAAAGCAGGGTGGGGAACCTTTGTTCTGCCAAGGACCATTTAGATATTTATAACATCATTCACTTAATATAACTCACTTAATATAAAAGTATGTTGTTCTGAAAAAAGCTCCTAGATTTATTGAATTTAGAGTCCTCCCTGTGGTTGCCTTGGCAGGGCCAGACCAAATGATTTCGCTGGCTTTATACCACCCATGGGCTGGATGTTCCCCACCCTGGTTTAAAAAGTAATAAGGGCAGAAAATGTATGTGGTTGATGAAACTGTTATTAACTTTGCCATACGTTGACATGGAGAGATACCTTTCTGGGTGATTGGTATCATTTTCACAGAAGAATAGGCTGTAGCTTGGGTGTAGGGATATGTATATATAATGTTGTAGCAGGAGTTGTGCTAAGACTTCCATTGGTGCATTCCATCTGGATTATAAGAGGACAAGAGCTAAGACTTCAGGGCTGAAATGCATGGCTTTGAATTTTTGTTCTGACACTAGCTTTGTGACCTTAAACAAGTTACCTAAGAAACTGAGGATTAAAGTTTATATGAAAAATGGGAATAATAACAGCTATCTACCATATAGTGTGGTAATGATAATAAAATAATACATGCAAATAGAAAAGTTACTGGCTCATAGGAAGTATTCAGTAAGTGTTAGCTGTTATGGTTGTTACTGTTGATTACTAGTGTTATTACTATTAGTAGTACTAGGGGTAGTTTAGATCTGCTACAGTGATAACGGGTGGGGAGACGCAATACCATATAGCTGCAAAATATCAGCTTTTGAAACTGTAATTGAACCCAAGTTCATATGCCCAGCGTGTGGTAAGATCAGTCACTGAAGCATGGAGTATGCAACTGGAGTTTATTTTTAGAGGCAGC
Source organism: Ia io (assembly GCA_025583905.1). NCBI lineage: Eukaryota > Metazoa > Chordata > Mammalia > Chiroptera > Vespertilionidae > Ia > Ia io. Next base: position 55,127,999 of record JAJQQW010000001.1, read on the forward strand.
CAAACAAGGAGATGGGGAGAAAGCCCAAAACTGTCTCCCTGATCCAGGGTTCAGGGCTGGTTTAAAGGGATTAGGGGGAACAGGTATGAGGAAGTGCTGGCGTAGCAAGTTATAATTGGAGGACCTTGGAACTTGGCCATTTATGGTAAGGGGCTTCAGCACCAGATCTTTCTGGACAATGGACCCTTCAATTCTGAAATGGTTCTGGTTATGTCTCTGTCCTTTGATTTCCTGAGGTGGGGTGGGGGGGCATGGAGAGACTTTGATTCTGGGTGCAACTGAAGGTCAAAGTTCTCTCCTCTGTGCATGCTTCATCTGTATCACTTGTAGTTTTGGTCTGTGCTCTCTGAAAAGCAGCTCAGTATCTTGTTGGAAACCATTTTGAGCTGGTTTTGCAGTTAGGCTTGAAGGCCTGAGTTTGATCACTGCTTTTATTATTTATTAGCTGTGACTTGACACTTGCCTGGTTATTCTTTCATTTATAAAATGAATAAAATGATACTACTAATGTTTACTGGAAGGGAACAGAGTTTGTCACATCAAAATGTGTCTCTTTGGCATAAGGATTACTTTAGGCTATTTAATTTTAAGAAATAGGAGATATGGCCCTAGCCGGGTAGCTCAATTGGTTGAACATTATCCCGTACACCAAAAGGTTGCCAGTTGGATTCCCGATCAGGGCACATGCCCAGGTTCCATCACATCTCCTTCTCCCTCTCCCTCTCTCTCTCCCTCTTCCTCTTCCTTTCCCTCTCCCTCCCCCCCTCTCTCTATAAAACAAAATCAATAAAAACATTAAAAAATATAGGAGCCCTAGCCAGTTTGGCTCAGTGGATAGATCGTTGGCCTGCAGACTGAAAGGTCCCAGGTTCAATTCCGGTCAAGGGCACATACCCAGGTTGCGGGCTTGATCTCCAGTACACGCAGGAGGCAGCAGTTCAATGATTCTCTCTCATCATTGATGTTTCCATCTCTCTCTCTCTCTCCCTTCCTCTCTGAAATCAATAAAAATATATTAAAAAAATAAAATTAAAAAATAATAAATAGGAGACATGGGAGAAGCTCTAAAACCAAATAGGCCTATTTGTTTATGTTTCTCTTGCCTTTAGAGTCAAAATTACAAAAATACTACTGAGACTGGTGTCCAGTTCTTATGACCTATGTTTCCTTCCATGTATTTTATTGTTTCAGGTCTTACATTCAAGTCTTTAAGTCATTTTGAGTTCATTTTTGAGTATTGTGTAAGATAGTGGTCTAGTTTCATACTTTTACATATGGCTGTCCAGTTTTCCTAACACCATCTATTGAAAAGACTATTCTTTCTCCACAGTATAATCCTGAGACATAAAAGGACACAAACAGTATGATTTCACTCATATATGGAATATAAGACAAAAAGTAGCAAAGGAAGTAACAAAACAAAACAAACATATGGATATAGAGCAGGAGTGTGGGGGAGGGTGAAATGGGTAAAAGGAGTCAAATATATGGTAATAATGGGAACAAGACTTTTGGTAAATGAACATGCAATGGAGTGTACAGATATTGAATTATTATGTTGTACAATTGAAATTTATATAGTGTTATTAACCAGTGTTACCTCATTTTAAAAATGGAGTAATTATTTGTTGTAAATGATATTTACATTTGAAAGGGAAACCTCCATTTTAAGGGTGTCTCCCTTGCTGTACCAGGAAGAGAGAGGGTTCATCTTACCTCTAGAAAATGTTATTAATACAGAGGGCAAGGACTTAAATCTACATAAGAACCTTACCCTTGTTAACTTTGCTTTTCCTGGTAACCTCCCATAACTGATTCCCACCACCAAACATCTTTTTTGGTCTTCAGCTGAAGATAGCTTGAGCCATTTTGGCGAGTTACTCCATTTTCCTGGGTCGCTCCCATGTATACAGGAGGTATACAGTTATTAAACTTTTGTTTGTCTCCTCCTGCTGATCTATCTCCTGTCAATTTAATTCTTAGACAAGCCAGAAGAACTTAAAAGGATAGAGGGAATTTTTTTCCTCCCCGACTTTACATTACACTATTACTATGAAGACGAAACTGAAATCACATGTGTAAAATACTTGGTGAGGGAAATGTTATGTATGTATATTGCTATTTACCAGATCTCTTATAAAGAAAATGACTTTTTAATTTTATTTTAAATATATTTTATTGATTTTTTACAGAGAGGAAGGGAAAGGGATAGTTAGAAACATTGATGAGAGAGAAACATCAATCAGCTGCCTCCTGCACACCCCTTACTGGGGATGTGCTCGCAACCAAGGTACATGCCCTTGACCGGAATCGAACCTGGGACCCTTCAGTCCATATGCCAACGCTCTATCCACTGAGCCAAACCGGTTAGGGAGAAAATGACTTATTTTAAATGGCAAATCATTGATGGCAGCACAATTAATATAATATAAAAGATAAACCAGAAATAAGAAAGTTTTAATTATTACTATAGTATTTCTTGAGTATTTTCTTTGTGTTAAGTACTGTGATATAAATCTTGCCTCATTTATTTCTTATAACATCTCTCCAGCAGGAAGGTGAGGAAATAACATATCAAGAAGCAAGAACATGTGGGAAGATCCTGGTGCAGGAGAAAGATGGCACATTTCAAAAGAGTTGCAGATAAAATACTGAGTGCTCAGTTAAATTGCAATTTCAGGTAAACAGTGAATACTTTTTTAGTAGAAATACATCTCATAATATTTGGGCACATACTTCTACTAGAAAATATTTGTTGTTTATCTGAAATTCAAATTTAACTGGGTATTCTGTATTTCTATTTGCTAAATCTGAAAGAAGGCTAGAGTGGCTGTATTAGATAAGGTAAAAGGAAACATGGTGTGGCAAGATGTCAGGGAGGTAGGCAGACAAGAGACCATGCAGGGCCTTTGGAAACCTTGAGGAGGGCTTTGGTCTTTATTTTAAAAGTAGTGGGAAACTATTGAAGGGTTTTCAGGTAGGGCAGGAACTTGATCAAATTCGAGTTTTGAAGTATATAGCTTCACACTATACCTGCAGTGTGAAGACAGCACAGAAGAAGAAACTGAAGTTCATAGAGGTTAATTTTCCAGCTGCCCCAAAGCCAATTAGTGACATAGATTAGAATCTATCCCTAATTCCAAAGCTTCTTTTCTTAACTGAAATTGGAAGATGGCAGTGGCAGGTGAAAAGATTTTAGGAAAATACTATAAGAGATGTAATAGAAGCTATACAGTACAGAATTATTGAAGATACCTGGATATTGAGAGCCATCAAGGTATCTTTTGTTCTGTTAATGAGGTGACTTTTAAAAAGCCCTTAAGGGGGAATAAAACATGGTGGCCAACAGGAGGAAGGAAGAAAGTGTGAGTGAGTAAAGGAGTGAGAGGGGCATGTGTGGACGTGTGGTCTGTGTGGGGTGAGGAGTGGGGACAGTTAGACACTGCAGGAGTCCCAGGGACTGGCAGATCGGGCTCTTCTAGATGTAGTCGCCACTACCAACCCAGCACTCCCAGGCTGGTGTGGCTTTAGTGTGGAACCCATGTAATCTTGTAGAGGAGGGCAACGGAGGCCAGAAGTGCAACCATATCAACAACAAGACTGATAAATAAATTATAACTGAACTATAGAAAAAAAACAAAAACAACAACAAGACTGACCTCAGACATTACCCCCAGACCTGCACAGGGAGCCACTTGCCAGCCATAACCCTGTGGAATCACCACTGTGCCCTGGAAGTGACTAGCGTGGTACTGCGCTAGTCCCAGACATATGCAGTGATTTTATGCCAGAGACATCCCAAGCTGTGCCTCCTCACTGGAGCCCAAATCCAGCATCGAAGAATCCTGTGCTACACATCTCCATGCTGTGAATGCAAGCTAGGGGTTCCACACACCCACCCAATCCCCCATCCCAGCACAGAGCCGCAGTCTGGTGTGAGCTCCACCCCTGGTGCAGACAGCCTTCTGGCCAGTATACACTCCTCCCCCAGCACAGATAAAGCTGTCGCCCAGCATGCACCCTACCCCCAGCCCAGGTCAGAGCTGCTGGTATAACCTGGTATGCCCAGCCACAGATCACAGGACCACACTGTAAGTGCACTGCCAGAGGGACCTAGGGAACCAGCCAGCCTTGGGTACCCAGACTGGGCTCTGTGCCCTCACAAGGAGTCGCACACCAGAGGAACTGTGCATGTGCCCCCGCCAACCCTGAGAATCTGAAGCAGACAACTGAGGGATCAGAACTGTGGGAGAAGGGGGTACAACTAAGAGCAGAGACAATAAAGGTGTGAAACACAAGGCAGAACCAACCTCTGGGCTAGTGAGTCCCAGATCATTGAACTGCTAGGGGCTTCAACCCCTCGAACCCCAACCAGAGAGCCCAGGGCCAGAAAGCAAAAGCAAAAATGGGAAGACAAAGAACCCCCAAAGGTATGAAAAGGAGGAATTGCCAGAAAACGAACTAAATGAAATGGAAGGAAGCAATATTTCAGAGAAAGAATTCAGAGTAAGGGTCATATAGTTCCCAAACCAAGTGGATGAGAAATTTAACAACATATGTAAGAATCAACAGGAAATGAAGAATGATATAGCTACAATAAAGAACACAATGGAAGGTTTCAACAGTAGACTAGAAGAAGCGGAGGACTGAATCAGTGAGTTAGAAGACAGGGTAGAGAAAAACATCCAATATGAACAGCAACTGGAGAAAATAATTAGAAACAAGACGAGAGCTTAAGGGAGCTTTGGGACAATATGAAACGAAGTAACATCCATATTATAGGAGTGCCAGAAGGACAACAAGAGGAACAAGGATTAGAAAACCTATTTGAAAAAATAATGACAGAAAACTTCCCTGATTTGGGGAAGAAAACAGTCATACAAGCACAGAGAGTCCCAAACAAGATGAACACAAAAAGACCTACACCAAGACACATCATAATTACAATGATAAACATTAATGACAAAAAGAGAATCTTAAGGGCTGCAAGAGAGAGAGTTACCTACAAGGGTTCTCCCATTATATTATCAAATAATTTTTCAACAGAAACACATCAGGCCAAAAGGGAATGGAATGAAGTATACAAAGTGATGCAAAGCAAAGCACCGAATCCAAGAATAATCTATTAAGCAAGGCTATCATTCAAAATTGAAGGGGAAATCAGGAGCTTCACAGACAAAAAAAAAAAAAAAAAAAAAAAAAAAAAAAAAAAGGCTAAGGGAGTTTATTACTACCAAGCCAGCAATGCAAGAAATGCTAAAGGGACTGTTGTAAAAAGAAGAAATAGAAAGGGAAGAAGGAACATGGGCATCAAGAATAAAAATGGGTACAAACAAGTACTGATCAATAATAACCTTAAACGTAAATGGATTAAATGCTCCAATCAAAAGAAATTGGGTGGCTGAATGAATAAGAAAACATGACCCATGTATATGCTTTCTACTAGTGACCCACCTCAAAACAAGGGACTCACACAGACTGAAAGAGAAGGGATGGAAAAAAGGTTTGTGGGCAAATGGCAATGAAGACAAAGCTAGGATAGCAATACTTATATCTGACAAAATAGACCTCAAAGTGAAAGCTGTAACAAGAGAAGGAAGCCCACTTCAAAATACTAAAGGGATCGATACAACAAGAGGATATAACTATGGTAAACATATACATACCCAATGCAGGAGCACCCAAATACATAAAAAAACTTCTGGAAGATATCCAGGGTGAGATTAACAGCAATACAGTCATAGTAGGGGACTTTAATACCCCATTGACATCACTAGATAAATCTAGACAAGAAAATCAACAAAGAAACAGCAACTCTAAAGGAATCACTAGATCTGACAGAACTAATTGACATCATAAGAACATTTCACCCCAAAGTTACAGAATATACATTATTCTCACGGGCACATGGGACTTTCAAAAATAGATCACATATTGGGACACAGGCAAAGTCTCTTCAAATTCAAGAAGATAGAAATCATATCAAGCATCTTCTCATATCACAATGTCATTAAATTAGAAATCAACTACAATAAAAACAATAAAAAAAAATCAAGCCCTTGGAGGCTAAATAGCATGCTATTAAACAATGATTGGGTCACCAAAGAGATCAAAGAAGAAATAAATATCCTGGAAACAAATGACAATGGAAACACAATCCAAAATCTATGGGACACAGTGAAAGCAGTCCTCAAAGATAAGTTCATAGCACTACCAGCCTACCTCAAAAAAACAAGAAAAACTGGTAACAAATTATATAACCTTACAACTTAAAGAATTAGAAAGAGAGCAATAAGAAAAGCCCAGAGTAAGCAGAAGGAAGGCAATAATAAAGATCAGAGCAGAAATAAATGACAGAGATTAAAAAAAACACCATGACCAAATGGGATTTATTCCGGGGATGCAAAGCTGGTATAATATCTGCAAATCAATAAAGGAGATACATCACATAAACAAATTGAGATATAAAAATCACATAATCATATAAATGAATGCAGAAAAAGCATTCGACAAAATCCAAAACCCTTTCTTGATAAAAGCTCAGCAAAGTGGTAATAGAGGGATCATACATCAACATAATAAAAGCCTTATATTATAAACCTACAGCTAACATCATACTCAATGAGCAAAAACTAAAACCATTTCCCCTAAGAACAGGAACAAAACAGGGATGCCCACTTTTACCACTCCTGTTCGACCTAGACATTTTTATTTAGTAACTAGAGGCCCGATGCATGAAATTCATGCAAATTGTTGTATCCCTCACAGCCCTGGCTTCATCCTGAAGGTCATCCAGATGGTGGTCCAGAAGGATGTCCAGACGGTCATTCTGCTGTTTGGTCTAATTAGCATATTAGCTCTTTATTATATAGGATTACTGCAGGTAATATTTAAATACCAGTATTATGATATTATGCAACATATTACTCTATTCAGCCTCTGTTGCATCACTGCTCTCTGCTTCATCACTATTACTTCCAGACATATAAATTTCTTTAACTTGTATCACTTCTGTCTTCTGAGTCACTGTCTATATATGTGAGATCACCCTCATAAACTGGTGGCATTTTCTGAGCTAAATTTGTTTGTGTTCTCATGGCCCACCCTTCTCTCTTCATGAAATTGAAGCCCCATTTTGTCTTTCCTGTAAAATCAACAATGTTCATTTCACTTGCAAACATTCTTGCCTGACATTGAATAAGCTTGGTTGACACACATAAGACACTCTGGCACTGCTCCATAATCCATGTATTAAGCCTCTGTTCCAAGATTGCCAATTTTGCTGGTTTTCCTCTTAAGGTCTTCTTCCTGTTTTCTCCACTCTCTGATCATACACACAGCGGGAGGAGGTCCAAATTGTCTCTCTGCAGTTCTATTTCCATGCTCTTTTGCATAGCTGATTACATTCAGTTTGAATTTTGCAAAATAAGACAATCGCTTACTGGTATTTATCTTTTTATTTTTTTTGTCATCTTTATGGGCTCAGAATGCTCCAGTCCCTGTTGCATCTGTGCATTCTCCACCTCCACCTCCACCTCCAATTAAGGCATCAGCTGACCCAGTAACAATAAGGCTCGTGAATGGAGGAAGCCTGTTTGTCAAGGTATAGGCAGCTATGCACCTGCGCGGCTCCCTCCTCAGCCAACATCCGTGTATAAGAAGCCCCTCGATTTCAGTCTAATTATTTTAGAAAAAATAGCGTCTTATACACGGAAAATATGGTAAACAAGTAGTATATACCGTGTTCACTGATTGGTAGAATCAACATCATCAAAATGTTCATAATACCCAAAGCAATCTATAGATTCATTGCAATCCCCATTAAAATACCAACAGCATATTTCAAAGAACTAGAACAAACTATTCAAAGATTTATATGGAATAAAAAAAAGACCCTGAATCACTGACGCAATCCTGAGGGAAAAAAAAAAAAAGTTGGAGGGATCACAATACCAGACATCAAGTTATAATCCAAAGCCACTCTTCTCTAAACAGCTTGGTACTGGCACAAGAATAGAAATACATACCAATGGAACAGAACAGAGAACCCAGAAACTGATGCAAATCAGTATGCTCAATTAATATTTGACAAAGGAGGCAAGAGTATACAATGGAGTCAAGAAAGTCTCTTCAATAAATGGTATTGGGAAAATTGGACAGATACTTGCAAAAAATGAAACTTGACCACCAACTTATATCATATACAAAAATAAACTCAAAATGGATAAAAGGCTTAAATGTAAGATAGGAAACTATAAAAATCTTAGAAGAATCCATATGGAGCAAAATACTAGATATGGCTCATTATAATATTTTTACTGATAAATGGAAATGAAGGACAATGGAAATGAAGGAGAAAATAAACCAATGGGTCTACATCAAAATAAAAAGCTTTTGCACAGCTAAAGAAACCAGCAACAAGAAAACCCACTACATGGGAGAATGTATTTGCCAATGTTATCTCTGATAAGGGTTTAATCTCCAAAATTTATAGGGAACTCATACAACTTAACAAAAGGAAGTTAAACAATCCAATCAAAAAATGGGTAAAGGACCTAAATAGACACTTTTCGAAAGAGGACATACAGAAGGCCAAGAGACATATGAAAGCATGTTCAAAGTCACTAATCACCAGAGAGATGTAAATCAAAACAACAATGAAGTACCATTTCACACCTGTCAGAATGGCTATCCTCAACAAATCAACAAAGGACAAGTGCTGGCAAGGATGTGCACTGCTGGTGGGAATGCAGACTGGTGCAGCCTCTGTGGAAAACATTTGGGAGTTTCCTCAAAAAATTAAAAATGGAGCTCCCATTTGACCAAGTGATCCCACTCCTAGAAATTTATCCCCCCAAATCAGAAACATCAATAAGGAAGAACATATGCATCCCTATATTCATAGCTGCACAATTTACAATTGCTAAGATTTGGAAACAGCCTAAGTGCCCATCAGCAGATGAGTAGTACATCTACACAATGGAATACTACGTTGCTGTAAAAAAGAAAGAACTCTTACCATTTGCAACAGCATGGATGGTCCTGGGGAGCATTATGCTAAGCGAAATAAGCCAGTCAGAGAAAGATAAGTATCACATGATCTTACTCATGTGAGGAATATAATGAACAACATAAACTGATGAAGAAAAACAGATCCAGGGACACAGAATCATCAAACAAACCATTAAACCTTGGAAGGAAGGCGGGGGGTGGGGTGGGCAGAGGTGGGGATAAAAGATCAACCAAAGAACTTGTATGCATATAAGCATACCCAATGGACACAGACAGTGGGGTTGGGGGTGAAGTCCAGGGCTGGGGGGCAGGGGTTGGCTGGGAAAGCACAATGGGGAAAAGGGGCACATAAGTAATACTTTCAATAATAAAGAATAAATAAATAAATATCCCTTAAGGTTCAATCATGCATATGTAATGATGCCTCCATAAAAAGCTAAAATCATGGGTTTAGAGGGCTTCCAGATGCATTGCTGGACAAGGGCATGGAAGCTCAGTGCTCTATGCATCTCTTCTTCTATTTTGTTGTTCCTGAATTATATCCTGAACAATAAAGATTTAAAAAAAAAATAACAAACAAAAAATAAAATTTAAAAAAATGGTAATCTAGTACGTGAAATGTTTCTCTGAGTTCTGTGAACCACTCTGGGAAATTAATCAATCTTGAGGAGGTTGTTGGAACCTCTAATCTACTAGGTGTACCAGTTAATAATGCAGATTTTTTCAATAGATGGAGATACATATATGTTGATATATATGTGATTTAATATGTATGCTGTTTTGTTGTATTGACAACAAGTTTCAAAACTTCATATGTCAAATTTTCTGAAGGTGTTAACATCATAGATATTTTTATGCTTAAAAATGTTGAATTTCATGCCAAAAGAAGAGCATTTGCAGGAAGTTTTAATTCATTACTTTATTTTGAAGAAAAAGTTATCATATACTTCGGGAAGCTTATGGTGAACATGCTCCATCTCAAGATACTTGTGAATGCTGGTTTAAACTCTTTAAAAGTGATGTTTTCGATGTGAAAGACAAAGAATGTCCAGGTCAACCGAAAAAGTTTGAAGATCAACAATTACAAGCATTATTAGATGAAGATGTGTTTCAAACTCAAAAACAACTTGCAGAAAGATTTAAACATTGCTCAGCAAACAATTTCCAATAATTTACAAGCAATGGGAAAGATTTTAAAGGAAGGCAAAAGGGTGCCACATCAACTGAACGAAAGACAAATGGAAAACTGAAAAGTCAGCAGTAAAATGTTGCTTCAACTGCGTGAAAGAAAGTCTTTTTTGCATCAAATTGTGACTGGTGATGAAAAGTGGATTTATTTTGAGAATCCCAAATGCACAAAATCATGGGTTGATTCAGGTCAACCATCAACATCTACTGCAAGGCCAAATGGCTTCAAAAAGAAGACAATGCTCTGCATTTGGTGGGATCACGAAGGTGTGGTGTATTATGAGCTTCTAAAACCAGGTGAAACCGTTAATACTGATCACTACTGACAACAAATAATCAATTTGAACCATGCTGTGATCGTGAAACAACCAGAATGTTCCAGAAGACACGGCAAATTAATTTTGTTTCATGATGATGCACCATCACACACTTCCAAAGCAGTTAAAGACACGTTAAAAGATCTTGCCTGGGAAGTATTAACCCACCCGCTACATTCACCAGACCTTGCTCCTTCAGATTACCACTTGTTCCGATCGATGGCACATGCACTTTCTGAGCAGCACTTCAAAACCTATGAAGAAGTGGAAAATTGGGTCTCTGAATGGTTTGCCTCAAAACAAGAAAAGTTCTATTGGGACGGTATCCACAAATTACCTGAAAGATGGGGGAAATGTGTAGCTAGCAATTTCTTTAAATAAAGCACTTTTGATGTTACTCTTGAAATTATCGTGTTTTCTTTGATTACAAATTCCACATTATTAACCGGTACAACTAGTATAGCTGATAAGTCAGAAGTGCACATGACAGCCTAGACCAGTGATGGCGAACCTATGACACGCGTGTCAGCACTGACACGCGTAGCCATTTCTGATGACACGCGGCCCCTGAGGTGGCCGCATGCCGAGGATGAAACATTTGCTGCTCCTGAGGATGAAACATTTGCAAAATAATGTTTTTTCCTCAAAGTGACACACTACCCAAGTTATGCTCAGTTTTTGGCGAAGTTTGACACACCAAGCTCAAATGGTTGCCCATCACTGACCTAGACTTAGATTTGGAATCTGAAGGGGGAGGACATTCCTGTAGGATTGAGCCCTTAATCTGTAGGATCTGACATCATTCTAGGCAGACAGTGAGAATTTTAAACTGTAGGACACCCAGCTGTTGTCACAGAGAATTGCTTGGTGTGTAGAAAGAACCTACCACTGGAATTGTTGATAGATTTGTAGATACCCTTAGTAAATGTCTTTCTACTTCTATTTTAAACCACAGTAAAAATATTATTGAGAAAAATCTATAATCTAGTGAATAACACGAGGAAGCCAAGGAATATAAATTCAGTGTGAGCAAAGACTGTTGTTTTTTTTTTTACCATTGCATTCCCTATTTCTAGATTAATGTCTAGTGTATAATAGGCTCTCTCAACAATGAATAACTATTACTTTTAGTATAAAAATGCATCAGAATGCATATGACAATGCAAAGAGCTAGTCATAATTTGAATTCTTATGAAATGGAATATTAGATAATGCATATGATAGTTCCTATAATGGTTTCAGTTAATTTTGAGTGCATATAAATGTGAGTCTTACTAAATTATAACCTGGTCTATTTAGTCCAATTGTCAGAGTCAATAGGAAAATGGTAACTCTATCAACTCGCATAAACAATGCAATTGTATTATCTATTTAGGGACTAAACATTGGGAACCTACTTACTGACAGATTTGTAAAGGAGGGCTGTTACTGGAAAGGGGACCTGGCCATGAGTGGGTCTGCCTAGGGCCAGCTGGTAGTGTGTGGGTTCTTGACTTCATGCAGGAAAAATTTGATACCCGTTCAGGTGAATTTTAGAGGATGTTTATTAAAGCTGGTGACTATGAAATAAGGAAGGCTGGGGAAATGAACCTAGGCTGGTCTGCTTTCGCTCATTAAGTCATAGAAAAGGGACCTTGGGGACAGGTTCACAGGGTTTTTCTGGGACAAATTGCAAGCCTCCTGGGGTCCCTTAGAGTTTAAGAGATGCAAACCTGTTGGGGAGGAAGAAAGTGGGGGAGGCAGAGAGTGGGGGAGGCACTGCTGTGCTCCTGGGAGGTAGAGCACTTGCTCTGGGTCTTTTATCTTGAGGGGTTTTAAAGGCTGGGAATTTAGGGGAGGTCTTGGGGGGGATGATCAATAGAATATTCATTAGTTTTATGCTGATATACCAAAATTAGGTTTATTCTGTTAATTTCATCTGTCCTTGGGTGTGGTTGGCAAATGGCACTAAGGTTTTCTGCTATCTCTCTGAGTAGGGTGATTTAAGCTATTTACCCTCTGGTTTGGGAGGAGGCGTGCAAACCATTTATTTTTAAGTGTCCCTGGTTTAGAGAAGTTAGGATTTACTAGATGGCTGCAAGCTGCTTTGCATCTAGATCAGTGGTTCCCAACCTTTTTTTGGCCATGCCCCACCTAAGCATCTCTAAAATCCTGATGCTCCCCGCCCAAGCCCCGCCCTGTGACATATAATTCTTATTCAAAAAGTGAGCTCCTATTCACCTGAAGGAAGCCTAAAAGGCCATTAACTTGATCTAAACAAGCTTCCAAAGAACATGGCATCCATTAAAGAGAAAAATAAAAGAATGAAAGGATAGTTGAAGTACTGAGGAAATCACTAAGAAATTTTAAAAAAATAATAATATGAAGTGACATGAAAAAATAGAAAATAAAGTTTCAAAACATAATAGAGAACTGAAATGCATAAATATATCACAATATATATTTATATAGTGTATATGAGGGCCCTAGAACCATAAGAATTGCAAAAAATTTACTGTTAACAACTCATTCTCGAATTGCCCCCCTTAAAAATCAAATTGCCCCCCTGTGGGGCGTGTGCCCCACATTGGGAACCACTGATCTAGATTTTCTAAATGGCTGCAAACTGCTGTTCAACTATTTCAATTTCCCTATTACACTTTTCTTTGCTTACTGGCCTGTCTTAGGGCTATTATTTCTTTACTTTTATTGGCTTATAGCAAGCTTCCCAGTAGGATATCATTATATGCTATGAAATAAATAAGCAAAGTGAATACCCTAACCCAGTGGTCGGCAAACCACGGCTCGCGAGCCACATGCGGCTCTTTGCTCTTTGGCCCCTTGAGTGTGGCTCTTCCACAGAATACCATGTGTGGGCATACAGTGTGATTGAAACTTCATGGCCCATGCGCAGAAGTCGGTTTTCGGCCTGGGCGAGTCTATTTTGAAGAAGTGGCGTTAGAACACTCAAGGGGCCAAAGAGCCGCTGTGGCTTGGGAGCCGTGGTTTGCGGACCACTGCCCTAACCTGTTTCCTTTGTCTCCTTGTAGTATGTGAAATATAGTCTTTTTTTCTGAGGGTGAGGAAAGAGGTAGTACTTTTCTCAGAAATTCTTTCAACAGAAGAGCTGTAGTTGAATTTGCCACATCTTTATTGGAAATGTGACTCAGTGAATTTATTATAGTATTTGTGTTCATAACAACAAAGAACGTTCCCTGGCAAGGTAGTATAAAACAAGAATGTTGGATTTGGAGTAAGAAGACTTGGGTTCTACTACTTACTGTGTGACTCTTGACCTATAGGATAGGCTAATAAAGTCTTATTTCATAGGATATTAGGAAGATCAAAAGGAAACGATGGGCATTTGTTCATTCCTTCCTTCTGTCAACACAAGACATGCTCAAACCTGTAGAGAATTGTTAAGTTTATTTGAGCCAAACTGAGGACAATTGCCAGAAGCAAGATCTCAAAGAATTGAGAAAATGTTCTAGAGAATGGCAGTTTTGCACCTCACTTGATACATTACAACCAAAAGAGGAGACTTAGGTGGTTACATGAAATCCCTTGGTAATAGATTAGGGAGGCAGAAGAACGCAAAGCAGGGAAACCTCTGGGATTGGATAAAAAATAAAATGATAGATACATACTTCTTTTACATGGATGGGTACAGGATAGTTAACAGTCACCAATTAGCCCTTAATAACAGTAACAATGAGGGGATTTAAGGTCTGTGCTCTGGTGTGGTTGTGCCTGCGGGGGGTTCGGAAAAAGGGAAGTTACTTTGACATTCCAAAGGTATGTTATTGTAGATGCAAAAAGACTATAGACAGGCTCAATTAAGGGAAAGATTGACTTTTATCAGGAAAGATGCCAGTCTAGGACATGACTATAGGCCATGAACTGCTGTTAGAAAGTTTTATTTTCAGATCATCCTATGTGGTTACTTTAGGTCTCTGAGTTTATAAGGCCACATAGGCCTCCCTTGAGCTTGTTAGGTTTAGTATGTGACCCCTTTTTGTCCACACTCCAAAAGATATTATTAAGCTACTAATAGTTTATGCGAGTTATTGTGTAATTAGATGCTGGGTATATGACAGCACACAAAATAGTGTCCAGGCCCTAATGCCATTATAGTCTAATGGCAGAGACAGCCAATATATAAATAAATATGTGTTTACAAAGGGCTATGAAGTGTGCTGTGAGAGAATAACATGGAGGGAGGGCCTGCTTTAATTAGAATGAATAGAGAAGGCCTCTCTAAGGAGGAGAGATATAGAATGAGAAGGGAATTGGGGTGTCCCACACCTAGTACTGAGAAAGATTGTGTGAAGGTTGTGAAGCAAGGGAGATCTTGTAATGTTGTAGAAACTGAAATGAATGTTGTATGACTGGAATGTAATAAATTGCCAAAAGTTACGCAAGATGAGGTTGTAAAGGCAGGAGGACCCATGTCTTTCTGGCCAAAGTCAACAGCAGAGTTTGGATTCTGTTCTAAGACAGGAAAGTTTGGCATGTTCAAGGTACAAGGGGATGCCAGTGTGACTAGAGCTTAGTGTTGAGTGAAGGGGAGGTTGGCAGGGACAAGGAGTTTGGATTTTTTATATACATGCCTGAGGATAATCTATGGAGGAGAGACTGATGATGAAGGACCCGTAGTGTGGGGACAGAAATAGTACAAGTGGAAGGGTTGGCCTTTGAGGTGGAGAGGATAAGTTCATCCACTGTAATAGGAGAAAAGAAGACAAATTGTTTGCAGATACAGATCAGCTGAAACATTGGTTGGTGGAAAGAGGAGGAGTGCTCACCTCTGATGGTACCCTTCTCAATGTTGTACTGTGTGGGGCAAGACCATCAGGGTAGAGGGCAGAGAAGAGTGGTAAGAGAGGTTTGAGAGAAAAACATTTAAAATAATTTTCCTGAGAACTAAGGTTAATAGAGAAATGTAGTGGATTTCAAACAGACAGCATTTAGTATTTGATGTCTGTGATTGTGACTTTAAGTGCAACCCGTCAGCAGGGTTGTATGATTTCCTCTAGGAATATTCAGCTGCTCAGGTGCAAATTTAGGGTAGGTAAATGGTTGCATTTATCCAGGATCAAGGATTTGCCAGACTGGCTAACTGAACTGGAAAAATCATAATGGTAGGTCATTAAATATGCTGGATAGGAGGGCAAAAGAAGACAGGAGGAGATGTGAAAGTGGCAGGCTCAATACATTAGTGTTTAGATAAAGTTCTTCCATTTGTTCATTCAACTAAGAATTTGAGTGTTTATGTAACTAGACAATCAATGAGTCTGTGCTGCCTGTCACTACTTGAGCCAATTAAGCAGAGACAGGGTTGAATCATATATGAGCTTTTATTCCAATAATGCCAGCAGTATGGGAGAGCAGCAGGTCATCCATGAAAATCTGCTCTGGAGCTCCCCATAAGCCAGCTGCTTATATAGGGTAGAACAAAGATTATATGGGGAAGTAGGGATTACAGGCATGGGGAAGTAGGAGGCTGGGGTGGGACTCCATTGTTTGGGCAACAAGGTTGTTATGTTAATCTTTCCATGATGATAAGCAGATTTTGAATGAGGATGGTTCTGAGGTTGATTCCCAGGTCCAAAGTTGACTCCCAAGTCCTGGGGGCATACAACTCCCAGCCAGGTCAGAATGTCCTTTCTTTAACCAATACAAGGCAATCATGGTTAACAGAGCATGATTAATATTTCCCATAGCCATAGCTAGTCCCCAATATTCTATTTTTGCCCCTAACAGTTAATATAGCATATACACTATAGGGTGAAGAATATTTAAATTAAATATAAATATAAAACTTATTAAAGTTAGCCTGGCCAGAGTGACTCAGTTGGTTGAGCATTGTCCTGTGCAACAAAAGGTTGCTGGTTTGATTTGCAGTCAGGACACATACATGGGTTGCGGGTTTGATCCCAGGTTGGGGTACATAAGGAAGGCAACCGATCGATGTTTCTCACATAGATCTCTCTCTCTCTCTCTCTCTCTCTCTCTCTCTCTCTCTCTCTCTCCCTCTCCCCCTCTCTCCACTTTTCCCTCTTCCCTCTTCTTCCCCCTCCCACCTTTAAGCATGTCCTCAGGTGGAGGATTAAAAAATTTTAAATTAAACAAAATATATAACTATAAATGTAAAAGGCTGATGTACCAGAGAAGACAGAAATTGAAACCAGACAACAAATGGGTCCAGGCTGCCTTTTACTACTTGAGCCAATTCAGCAGAGAGGGTTGAATCATATATGAGTGTTTATTCAAGTACTGCCGGCAGTATGGGAAAGCAGCAGATCGTCCAGGAAAATCTGCTCTGCACGCCCCCTCCCCACCATAAGCCAGCTATTTATATGGGATACAAGGACAATGATTACTGGGGAAGTAGGCAAAAGAAATAAGAATGGGTATAATGGTTACAGATTATAGGCAATGTGGGTTGTAGGTTTGCAAAGGGATGGCCCCTCTGGTTTCTACAACAAGGTTGTTAATCTTTCCATAATAGGCAGCTCTTGGATGAGGATGATGGGCCACATCTCCAGGTTAGCTCCCAGGTTCTGCATACATCTCCCAGCCAGGTTAGAATGTACTTTATTTAATCAGAACAAAACAATTATGGTTAACAGAGCATGATTAATATTTCTTATAATTATAGCTAGTCCCAATATTCTATTCCTGCCTCTAACAAAATAATAATACATGGTATTGACTGGGAATAAGGGCAAGTAGAAAAAGTAAAGGGATCCTTAGGGACAGCAGGGACATATTTTTGGTGCAGCAAAAAAAAAAAAAAAAAAGAGCTTTTAAACTTCTTAATATATTTCATATGTGACTATACAAACTTTCATCTTGCCTTTTTTAGCAGGCTTCCAGCTTAAAAAATCCCAGTAGAAAGTAGCTTCACTGTTCAAAAAGTTCATCATTCTTGTCTTTGACCTTTTGCTTCTGGCCTCCATGGAGCTAGTCCAGGAAATAATTTTAGAATTAACTGCTTAAACTTTCCAACTCTTGAGCTACTGCTAGTTCATAACTATTTCATTAGGAAGAAATAAGATATATTGCTTAAAGATGTTTATCAAAATGTTAGAGCATTTCATATTGCTATAATCAGAAACAGCTTTTATTTCGTATAATTATTATTAAGGAGGTAAGTCCATACTTGATATTTGTGTAGAACTCTTATATATAAAACCACTTTTCTATACTCATTCACTTAAATATTCATAAGCTCCTGCTATGTGTCAGGCTAAGTACTAGAGATATACTAGCAAACAGAACAGTTAAGTTCCCTACCCTCATGAATCTTACATTCATTCCTATGACCTATGATTGTGTAGGGAGGGTGTCATTACCTACTTTTATAGGTGATGAAGCTCAAATTATACAACTTGGACTAGGAGCCAGGTCTTCAGACCTCCAGTTTTGTCTTTCTTCTATTCTGAACTTATTAGCATGAGAATATCTGCCTTTAGTGCTAACTTTTAGATAAATTTGTAGGACTTTTTACCATATACTTCTACCATGTGTCTGAATTCATTCATTCCAGTTGTATACATTTGTGTGTGGTATAGCTTAAGAAGGTTCTCCAGCATTATTTCTATCATTAGAATATATATATTGTACTTTATGATTTAAATTATGCTGCAGAAGGTAAGAGGGGGTGAGAGCAGACACGTCTAATCACATACAACAAAATACTTCTCCTGCCTCATGATTCCAGTCTTCATAACTCATCTTGCCCATTCTGCATCGTCATCCCACCATCACTAGGTGATAATCTATTCCATTGTCCATTGACCTCCATGCCCATCATTAAATCTATTGCCAATTTAGGCAAACTTATCTTCGCCTTCCTCTCCTAATTTCCTAGCACATTGTTTGCTAGGTCTTGTCTGCACATCTCAGGTAGCACAGCACTACTTGAGAAAATCTAGGACTACAGCTGACCTCTAAAATCCCACCTGTTTAGTACTCTGTGCACAAGCATTCAAATGCTATTGCCTAAAACTGGTGTTGACACATTTTTGAGCCTCTCATCCATCTTAGTTAAATCCTATCAATCTGATCTTGGAATCTCATAGTCCAGTGATGGCGAACCTATGACACGCGTGTCAGCACTGACACGCATAGCCATTTCTGATGACACGAGGCCGCTGAGGCGGCCGCATGCCGAGGATGAAACGTTTGCTATTAGACACTCTGTGCCGGAGGTCTGTAGGCCAAAACAACAGAGGTCGGGCACAGAGCGTCTAGTTCTGGGACTTCCGGTTAAGTCGGGATCTTTGCGCTCACTTCCGCCGGCAGAGCAGGGAGCAGCGGAACGCAGCGGGGGACGCATCTCTGAGGGCCCTGCCATTACCAGTAACCAAATAACGGTTAACCACAGCAATCATTATCTACTGTTCTGGGGTGTCATGGATTTCTAATCCATCATTACTGAGATAAGTGAGGGGGAGGCTGGGAGAGGCAAGGGTTTGTGGTGTGCTATGGGTGCCGTTTCCCGCCATTAGAAATAGCGGCAGCCATTTTAATTCACATAAGGAACACCATCTTGCTCCATAGTGCAGACTCCATTTCACCACTATTACTGTTGTGCATCCTTATTAACCCCTATTTCTGCTTATTAACCTTGCCCTTTCCTAAAAGACAGTTATATGCACCATTTTGTGGTTAGTTAGGCCAGTTCACCCCTAATTGCCTGCAGGCCTAACAAGCTATCTATAATTCTATCTTCTGTCACTGCCCCCCTGATGGAGAACCCAAAAAATAAAAAACTAAGGTTAAGTAAAGGAAGTGGTAGTAGCAGTGGCCGACCCTTTCAAGAGACATGGACCGAGATGTATGGCTTTATAGAAAAAAATGGCAGATCATTTTGCGTTCTATGTACTGAAACGGTAGTAAGCAGAACGTGGAATATAAATAGACATTTTGAAACTAATCACTCCCAGCTCTTGGAAAAAAGTGAGGATGAAAGGAAGGAATACATTTCCAGGCAGCTACACCTTTATAAGAGCCACTCTAATTCCATCCTTAAATTTATGAAAGGCTCTACAAATTTAACATCTGCAAGTTTGAGCATTGCTCACTCTATAGCTCAGCATGGAAAAGCGCTCAGTGAGGGAGAATTTATTAAAGAAACTCTCCTAAGATGTGCACCAGTTCTGTTTCACAATATGCAGAATAAAGATGCAATTATTAAGAGAATATCTGAGTTACCACTCAGCAGAAATATCATAAAAGACTGAATAATGAGACTGAACAGAAACGTACAACATCAATTAAAGAGAGACATAAGGAAGTGTAAATATTTTTCGATCTCTCTTGATGAAACTACTGATGTCACATCACATGCTCAGTTGGCCATTATTGGTCGATATTCTGATGGTCTCACAATGAGAGAAGAGTTGATAAAGTTAGTATCAGTGTCAACAAGTAAATCAGGAAGCGAAATATGTAAGGTTGTTTTACAAACATTTCGTGACCTAAGCATTGCTATCTCTAAAGTTGTGTCAGTGACGACAGTTGGGGCACCAAATACGGTGGGGGAAAAAGTCGGATTTGTCAAATTGTTTACAGAAGCTATTGGACATCCGATTGTGCCTTTTCATTGTATTATCCATCAGGAGGCTTTATGTGCCAAGGCAGGATTCACCGACTTAAATGACTTAATGCCAGTTGTTACAAAAATAGTTAATTTAATAGCTGCTCGCCCCCTTAACATGCGAGAATTTTTGGCACTTTTACTGGAGGTTGATTCCACCTACAGTGGATTGCTGATGTACAATAATGTAAGATGGCTGAGCCGAGGCAAAGTTCTTGAGTGCTTTGTGGAGTGCTTTGAAGAAATTAAGGTATTTCTTGACGATAAGGATCTGGGAAACTTTCCTCAGCTTAATGATGATAAGTGTGTCAACACCCTGATGTTTTTTACAGATCTCTCTGTTCATATTAATGAACTGAACTTCAAGTTACAAGGTTTTGGCAAAAGTATTGATGTTATGTTTGGATACATAAAAGCTTTTGAAAGTAAAGTTAAAATTTTCAAGCGAGATGTAGAAACTAAAACTTATAAGTATTTTCCTCAAGTAACAAAGTATTTTGAGAAGGCCAGTGCAGCTGTACAAAATGAAGTGGAACTCTTGCATATGAAGTACCAGCATGTTTTAGACTCCTTACTTGACCAGATTAGTGATAGATTTAGTCAATTTAGAAGTCTAGAACAGACCATGAAAATAATTAAGTATCCTGATGTAATAGTCTACAGTAGTTTGGAATTAAATGGTTTCCAATGGATGCAAATTGATGTTTTGAAGATGCAGCTTGCAGAATTTCAAGACAGTATCTGGGCTCAGGTGTTTGTGGACTTGAGGTCAAAGCTTGAGAATCTGGAAAGGTGCCGCTTAGAGAATCAAGAGGAGTGCCAGTATGAACAGGAAATTTGGAGTGCCTGGAACCGACTACCAGACACTTTTAGCACCCTGAAAAATATAGCAATGGCTTTACTCACAATTTTTCCCTCTACATACTTTTGTGAGGCCTTATTCTCAGCATTAAATAATATCAAAACCAACAAAAGAAACAGATTGACAGATGAAGTTAGTAGCGCTTGCTTGGGCCTGAAGTGTACAAAATACGAACCTTCAATTGAAGATTTAGCCAATGAAATTCAGCAACAAAAAAGTCACTAATAGGCAGTCACTAATACTTAGTTAAAGAATTCCCCCTCCCCCTCACTTATCTAAGTTCACAGTACCCCACACAAGCTAAATAATATCAAGAGCAACAAAAGAAACTGACTGACGGATGAACAAAGAAGTCACTAAGCAGGTAAGTTAAATATTTAGTTTTTGGTTTATTAAATGCAATTATATATAACAATTATATATTTATGTTATTTAAACTATAAATATCACAAAATAATGTTTTTTCCTCAAAGTGACACACTACCCGAGTTATGCTCAGTTTTTTTTGCGAAGTTTGACACACCAATGTCAAAAGGTTGCCCATCTCTGTCATAGTCTTTTCCTTTTTCTATTTTTCCACTGCCACCATTGTAATTCAGCCCCTGGCATCCATATACCCTTAACTCTTTTGCCTTCTCTCACTTCTTTTATTCATTTGGCAAAATCACAATCTTGGTAACTTTCTGCCTGCTTGGTGTTTGTACCCATGCAGCAAAAGAGGCTGGAAGAAACTACGTGACCACACTGCCCGGTCTTGTTATTGGTGAAAGGGGGGTTCTTGGGGTACCACTGGAGTAAGCATTTCCAGAGGCCCCCACATGAGGATGAGATATGGTAGAGAGCTTTATTTGCATGGAATTATATCCCTTCAGTAAAGCTAAAATCAGAGCCAGTGTTTAGAGTTTCTGTTCCATGTTGTAGCTGAGTCCAGTTTAGCAACAGGTTAGTTACAGTCCATTAGTCCATTGTGTGGGCTGGTCTGCATGGCTGTGGGCCATACAGAAAAATGCAAGAGAATGTGGCTAAGCAACAAGAGTCCCAAGGGCAGTTAGAGGACCCAAGAGCACAAATTCCTTTGTTCAGGGAATTAAATACCCCAAATCTTATACGAACATGAAGTGGCCATGCGTATTCCTGCCAACCATCTCAGTCATTAGGTGTGATAGACACCAAATACCTTCACCTAGTGCCCTCCCCCCGCAACTTTACTGGGTATGTGTCTGTCTATCTTACCTTTGTTGGACCCCTAGAGAGTGTAAAGTTGTAGCTTCCTGGTGAAGCTGCCTATAATGGCTGGCTTCCCCCTTTGCTCCTTTCCTGTTATTAATAACTAGGTTAATTACAACAGTATCAGTTTCACTGGTTCTTGACCACAAAACTCAAGTTAGACCTTTAATGCTGTCCTCCGTGTCCATTCCTTCCCTCCCTTTTCCAGATTTTTTCATACTTTCTCTTCAAATCTATTTCCATCTTCACTCTCAACTAAGAACGTTGCCTCCTATATTTGCATAGTACTTTACAGTTTACAAAGTACTTTTGCATGAATTTTCTGACTTCATCTTTCTTCTGCACTAGGAAATGGCTACTTTGAGTAGCATTGTTCTTGAGTGCAAATGACTTTGGATTATTGAGTTGGTTCTAGTATTTAGTTCATCTGTCTGTGGTTCAGAAGTCCTCACCACTTACAACCTGTGCTTGCATTTCTCTTTCTGAAAAACGGGATCCTCACACCTGCTATTTTCAGTCACTCATTGGAACTTTGTGTGAGCAAAGATATCTTGGATGTGAGCTCCAGTGATTACTTTTTTTTGTTGTTGTTAATCCTCACCTGAGGATATTTTCTCCATTGATTTTCAGAGAGAGTGGAAGGGAGGGGGAGAGACAGAGAGAAAAACATTGATGTGAGAGAGACATATCAATTGGTTGCCTCCTGCACACGGCCCTCTGGGTCTAGCCTGTAGTGAAGGTATGTGCCCTGGACTGGAATGGAACCTGCCACCCTTCAGTCCACAGGCTGATGCTCTCACCACTGAACCAAACCGGCTAGGGTCAGTTATTATTTTTTTTACTCCAAAGTATATAATCTGCAGTACTGTACTTTATTACTGTACTGTACTAGCCTCTACTGAAATATTGGTGTGCCCTGTACTAATAGCACACCATGTATTAAATTTAAAATTTCAGAGCAAATAAAATAAGGGTGAGCTTTAATTTTTGAAAAGTATTTTTTATTAAAGAGTTTCTTTAGCTTAAGTGGGTCTTTGATAGATGTTAAATGACTTGACTGATAGAAATTTAGTTTATACCACTTTTCAGGAACATACCTTTTGTGAAAAGTGAGCTACACTTGTATAGGCAGGCCCCGGTTTTCACCACCGAGGTGTTTCTGGAAACTGCATCATAAAATGGTTTATGTTTTCCCATAAGAGCAATATTAAAACTGGGGTTTGTTTTCCTGACCAAAGACTCAGCATCAAATAAATCATAGATATAATCAATAATGTGGCATTAAAGCAAATATATAGGAACTATAAATCTCAAATCATTTAAAGTAGTTAAAAATTAGCCAAAACTGGTTTGGCTCAGTGGATAGAGCGTCGGCCTGCAGACTCAAGGGTCGATTCCGGTCAAGGGCATGTACCTTGGTTGCGGGCACATCCCCAGTAGGGGGTGTGCAGGAGGCAGCTGATCGATGTTTCTCATCGATGTTTCTGACTCTCTATCCCTCTCTCTTCCTCTCTGTAAAAAAATCAATAAAATATATTTAAAAAAAATAAAGTAGTTAAAAATTATTCTCCAAATCCTATAAAATGAATATAAACATAGTATATGCAATCATTATGCAAGGGACATCAATACATTACAAAGTGTGCATAAAACACTTAATATACAAACCCATTGTATAGTATATTTTATTTTTTAAAAAGCTGCTAGTCTCAAGAAATATATTTATAGAAATAAATTGGTAATTTCTTTTGCTATCCTATAATACAAAATTCTTGTGGGGTTGGGGATTTAAATGTTCTCAAACCTGGCAGTGCATCACAATAAACTGAAGGGCTTTAAAGATGCACATTTCTGGGCCTGAACTCCAGAGATTCTGAGTGGGGCGGGCAGAAATATGCAATTTAAAAAAGTACCTAGGTGATTTCCACTTTCGCCACGCTTATTCAACATAGTACTGGAAGTCCTAGCCACAGTGATCAGACAAGAAGAAGAAATAAAAGGCATCCAAATTGGAAAGGAGGAAGTAAAACTCTCATTATTCGCAGATGACATGATATTATAGGTAGAAAACCCTAAAGACTCCACCAAAAAACTACTAGATTTAATAAATTAATTTGGCAATGTAGCAGGATACAAAATCAACACCCAAAAATCTATGGCTTTTTCTTATATACCAATAATGAATTCTCAGAAACAGAAACTATCAAACAATCCCATTTACCATTGTAACAAAATAATTAAGATACCTAGGAATAAATTTAACCAAGAATGTAAAAGACCTGTACTCAGAAAACTGCAGGACATTGAAAAAAGAGAAAGAAGAAGATATCAACAAGTGTAAGAATATACCGTATTCATGGATTGGTAGAATCAACATCATTAAAATGTCCATACTACCCAAGACAATCTACACATTGAAGTCAATCCCAAATATGGTGTTAAAATACCAACACCATATTTTACGGAGCTAGAAGAAAAACTCCAAAAATTTACATGCAATAAAAAAATACCCAAAATAGCCGCAGCAATCGTGAGAAAGAAAAACAAAGTTGGAGGAATTACAATACCAGATTTCAAGTTATGCTACAAAAACACCATAATCAAAACAGCCTGGTACTGGCACAAGAACAGGCATATAGATAAATGGAGTGGAACAGAGACCCCAGAAATCTACCTAAGCCATTATGCTCAATTAACTTTTGACAAAGGAGGCAAGAGCATACAATGGAGTCAAGAAAGTCTCTTCAATAAATGATGCTGAGAAAATTGGACAGATACATGCAAAAAAATGAACTAGACCACCAAATTACACCATACACAGGAATAAACTCAAAATTGACTTAAATGTAAGTCGTGAAACCATAAAATTGCTAGAAGAAACCATAAGCACCAAAATCTCAGACATCTGTAGTAGCAATATGTTTACAGATACATCTTCTGAGGCAAAGGAAACTAAGGAGAAAATAAACAAATGGGACTACATCAAAATAAAAAGCTTCTGCACAGCAAAAGAAGCCATCAACAAAATGAAAGGAGAGCCCACTGTATGGGAAAATGTATTTGGCAATGTTACATCTGATAAAGAGTTAATATCCACAATATATAAGGAACTCATACAAGTTAACAAAAGAAGACAAACAATCCATTTAAAAAATGGACAAAGAACCTAAATAGAGACTTCTCCAAAGTGGGCATACAGAGGGCCAAGAGACATGAATAAATGCTCAAAGTCACTGATCATCAGAGAGATGCAAATTAAAAAGATAATGAGGTGTCACTTCACACCTTTCAGAATGGCTACCACCAACAAGTCAACAAATGTCAAGTGCTGGTGGTGATGTGGAGAAAAGGGAAAAGTAGTACACTGCTGGTGGAATGCAGACTGGTTCAACCATTATGGAAAACAGTATGGAGTTTCCTAAAAAAAAATTAAATATGGAACTGCCATTTGACCCAGTGATCCCACTTCTAGGAATATATCCTAAGAAACTCGAAACACCTATCAGAAAGAATGTATGCACCCCTATGTTCATAGCAGCATAATTTACAATAGTTAAGATCTGGAAGCAGCCCAAGTACTCATCAGTAGATGAGTGGATAAAAGCTGTGGTACATTTATACCATGGAATACTATGTAGCAGTAAAAAAGAAGAATCTCTTACCCTTTAAGACAGCATGGAGGGACTTGGAGAGTATCATGCTAAGTGCAATAAGTTAGTCAGAGAAAGACAAGTATCACATGATCTCAATTACATGTGGAACCTAATTAACAAAATAAACTGATGAACAGAGTAGATCCAGAGACATGGAGGCATGGAACAGAGTGCAGAATCTCAGAGGGAAGGCGGGCAGGGTGGGTGGGTGGGAGGTAATCAACCAAAGATCTTGTATGCATATATGCATAACCAATGGACGCAGACAATAGGGTGCTGAAGGCTTGGGGTGGAGGTGGGGGCAGGCTGGAGGGGTCAATGGGGGGAAAAAGGTACATATGAATTATTTTTAAAAATAATAAAAATTAAATTAAATTAACTTTCTGTCATGTTAACCAAAAATGTCTTTATTAACATAGAATCTGTAACCTATATGTCTACCTAACTGACTAAGGTAAGCTTCTTAAGTGCAGAGGCCTACTTTGCTCATGGTTTCTTTTTCCTACAACATTTAAAACCACCTTGATTAATAAATATGGAACTTAATTTAATGAACATGTGTGTTAACAGGAGGGAATAAGGACTAATGAACAGTCCTGAAACAAGGATTTCAGATCACACAAACTTATGGAGGTTTTGTTGGAGAAATGAGTCAAGTGTAAATTGCCTGTTACTGAATACCACAATACACTGCCTATTTTTCACAACATAAATAAAAATAAATTACCTAGGTGATTCTAATGCAAGGACAATTTTAGAACCCTAGGCATCAATATGTCAATACCTATTTTTCTCCCTTTTTGTTTTTCATTGAGCAGATACATTCAGATTTATTCCACTGACCATAAAATTTGTGCAGATAATAGGTTTACAAATATTTCCAAGGTGTTTCTTCATTGAAACACATTTTAAAAAGTAGAGTGTCTTGAAATTTGAAAAACATTTTAGTAAGTGAAGACTTAACTTCACATTTCTCTGCTCACCCACTCTTGTCTGTAGCTGTGAATAGTCCCAGGACTTGTAAGAAACACATGCTATTACGGTATATCTCATCTTAGGAAGTGACAATTTTTTGACAACCATCAGCTCTTCACAGTTGATTGGGAAGGAATAAGAACTGTTAAGTCTCATTAATCACTAGTATTTTTTTCAGTTGCTGCACATCATCACCTATCCTGTCTAATAAAGAGGGAATATGCAAATTGACCATCACACCATAGCAAGATGGCTGCACCCACAGCAGAGGCGGGGATCCCATAACACAAGATGGTTGCACCCACAGCAGAGGCCGAGTTCCCGTAACGAGCCTTAATGAGCAATCAGCAGGGACCTGAGGCTGCGTGGCACTGGGTAGGGGCAGGGGACCTCAGGCCATGCTCCCCACCCCGGCGCTGGGCCAGGGGACCTCAGGCTGCACACCCTGCCCCGGCACCAGGCTGGGGGACCTCAGGTTGTGCCCCCTGCCCGGCAGGGCTTAATGGGGGACCTCAGGCCACGCCCCTTGCCCTGGTGCCGGGCTGGGGGACCACAGGCTGTGCCCTCCTCCCCAGTGCCGGGCTGGATGACCTGAGGCTGTGCCCCCTGCCCCGGTGCCAGGCTGGGGACCTGAGGCCACTCCCCCTGCCATGTGGGGCTTGATGGGGGACCTCAGGCCCTGACCCCTGCCTGCAGGGATTGACAGGGGACCTCAAGGCACGTCCCTGCCCTGGCCCAGGCCGGGGAACCTCAGGCCGCACACCCCATCCTGGTGCCGGCCCCAGGTGACCTGAGGCTGCGCCCCCCCCACCCGGCAGGGCTTGACAGGGGTGGGGCCAGCCAGGTCTGGATCTAGCCCAATGGGGGTACGGCCGGCCGGGTCTGGGTCTTGTGTGATTTTGAGGCACACGTGGGTGGGTGGGGATTTGACTCTAGTTCCCGTGGCATGCCCCAGACTCTGACAGGAGGAAGATTTTCATATACATTTTACTAATTTTCTTTCATCTCTGACACTTCTATTATAGAGAAAGGGCAAATATTTCCTCTAATTAATTCCTTTTTAAACCTACCAGACCTGAGGCCCTGAACCTAACTGTCCCCTATACCTGGGCTCCTGAGCATTAAAGAAAAAAATCAACATGATATAGAAAAATGTTAGTTACATGCAAAAAAGTGGTTAGAATAAGATGGAACTTGGAGACATTGTAGAAAATAGGTACTAGGCAAAGTACCAAAAATTAGGTACAGCGGTATAGCAGCAGATTCGGAAATTACCGAAAAATCAGTACAGCGGTCTGGTAGGGTTAATGTGCACAAATTTCGTGCACTGGGTCACTATTCCATAATAATAAAAGTGTAATATGTTAATTAGACCAGACAGCCGCACGACCTTCCTGATGTCATTCCGGACATCCTTCCAGAGTAAGCTGTGGCGGTGGGGGCTGAGATAGAGGCAGTTAGGGGTGATCAGGCAGGCAGGGTAGCAGTTCAGGGTGATCAGGCAGGCAGGTGAGTGGTTAAGGGCGATCAGGCAGGCAGGCAGAGTGGTTAGGGTTGATCAGGCAGGCAAGCGAGCGGTTAGGGGCGATCAGGCAGGCTGGCAGTCAGAGTAATTAGGGGCAATCAGGCAGGCAGGCAGAGTGGTTAGGGGCCATCAGGCAAGCAGGCAAGTGGTTAGGGGTAATCAAGCAGGCAGGTGAGCAGTTAGGGGCATCAGGCAGGCAGGCAGAGTGGTTGGGGTGATCAGGCAAGTAGACAAGTGGTTAGGGGCGATGAGGCAGGCAGGCAGAGTGGTTGGGGTGATCAGGCAGGCAGGCAGGTGAGTGGTTAGGAGCCAGTGGTCCCAGATTGTGAGCAGGTGCAGGTTGGGCTGAGGGGACCACCCCCCCCCATGCATGAATTTCGTGCACCAGGCCTCTAGTTAGAGATATTTATATAAAGTGTTTCTTTCCCTAGTAGTTTGAAAGTTCCATGAAGGCAAAAACCAGGTCTAACATAGCCTTTATTCTCCCCCGTAACTCTTTACACATAGAAGAAACTCAGTAAATATTTATTGAACAATGAGATAGTATCTTCCCTAATTGGAAACACAGGCATAACATGGTATTTCCTGGCTATTGTTTATTGACTTTTGAGAAGATCTTTCTCTGGACAGGTTGCATTCAGAACTCCTGATATGTGAACCTAAATTTTATTATCACAGCATTTAGAGCTGGAGGCTGCTTAGATAATATCATACACCTACCTCTTTTTTAAGATCAGAAAACCGACTATGCTTTACACCTGAAATTAAGACAAAATAATATTGAATGTAAACTGTAATTGAAAATAAGATATAAAAAAGAGTAATAAAATGGGATCATGAAAAAAAAAATCAGAAAACCAAGGCCTAAAGAAAAGTAAGTGCTTTGTTTAAGGTTACCATGACAAGTTTTTTTTCCTTTTCATGTTTTTATCTTTCTTCCCTATTTGGCATATATTTGTACCTGCTATGTGCCAGCCTTAGGGAGCTAATGGCTTGTTTCTTCTGGGAAGAGGCAAAGTCACTTTCGAAAAGGGGTAGAACTGCAGAATAGTGGTCTGGAGGTTTAAGGAGAGTAGAGGAAATTCTAAAAAGTTGTGGTAGAGTGTGAAAAAGAGTGTATTGATCAGAGAAAAAGCAGGATTGGTGAGCAGTGTTCAGCGCCTTGAAATCCATCTGCCTGTCATGTGACTTTGCCCCATCATTGGCTACTGAATACTGGTGCACAAAAAGTGGGTCGTAGGAATGATCACTGTTTGGACTTTGGCTATATGAGTATAAAAGCATCATTATCCTCATCAAGAACATATCATAGTGAGTGAAGCAAGAGATTTGTGGTTTCGCGATAGTTTTACTTCAGTGATGATTGTGGAACCTAAGTTGAATGAGGAAGGAAGTGAAAAAAATTACGATAAATAGGAAGAAAGTAGAGGGGTGGGTTCAGTGAACTAGAGATCACGATGAGTTGAAAGAATGGTGATAGTGGGAGTAGTTGAACCAGAAACTGGAAGGTTGTGGTCAGAGAATGCCATGTTTGAATATGTAATTTTAGAACTGAGAAGTCAGAGTATTAGACGTGCTAAACCACACTTTTATTAAAATGTCTTTCTTTTAAATGGTAATAAAAATACATCCCACACCCAGACAGTTTTTACTCTGATCAAAAATAATCATTTAGAAGCAAAGTTATTAGAGTGAACTGAATACATATTGTATAGTCTGAGGCAATTCATGAGAGGTAATAGTGTTCAGTAACTGTTTCCTCCATGTTTAGCAGTTTTACTATGATATTTTTTGTCTGAATCAAGCATTTTTTAGGTGGAGGATGGGATCTTTATTAGTGTTCACCAGATGCGTTTAAATGTCATCTCTAGGACAACTGTTCTAGGCTATTCAAAGTCCATTATCCAAAGAATTTGAAGAACTCTCAGAAAGGATATGCTAACTTAGCTGCTGCAGTAAAAAAAAAAAAAGTGTGAATTTTCAATCTCTGCCTCTTTGCTATATCCTTTGTCTTGGCACCTGCTCGGGTTTCCTCTTCTAAAAAATATTTTCTCAAACCCTGCTTCCCCCTCAAGCTACCCTCTTAATGCTCTTCCATTCATTGCTATAAATATTTATTTTTCTCTTTATTTATTGAAAAGAACTATTTTTCTTGAAGTATATTGGAGGGAATAGAGCCATAATTCTACCCACAAAACATGCAGCTTTTTTTATTTGATAGTATACTTTTCTTTGTTTGCAGATATGTATATATTTTTTCACAGCTTAATCACAGATTGTCTTATGAGGCTAGAAGGACTGTCTGTTTTGACTGCCACTGTATAACTAGTATGTTTCTATCATGATAGCAGGGGCTCCATAATTAAATGCCAAATGAATGGATGGCATATATTTTAAGTTTATATATATTTTTTTCTATTTAAAATATCATTTTCCTTTTTTCTTCATATTCTTTGTAATATTTATCAAGTATTTGCTTTTTTTTACTATGTCAGAAATTACTAAACTATTTTCCTATAGTTGGACAATTCAAGTAGTTTACAGTTTTTTATTATTACTGGCAACAATGAAATGTGCATCTTCCTGCATTCCTATATTTGTTTACTATTATTCTTTTGGTGAACCATTTTTTATAGACAAATTCCAAGGAGAGGGATTACTACGCAAAATATATGAACATTTTTATTTTGTTAAGCTTATTGAAAGAATGTATCTTTCTTTTTTTAAATTTAATTGATTTTTAGAGACAGAAAGAGGAAGGGTGAGAGAGAGAGAGATATCGATTTGTTGTTCCACTTATTTATGTATTCATTAGTTGACTCTTGTATGTGTCCAGAAGGGGGATCGAACAGCACAACCTTGGTGTATAGAGACAATGCTCTACACAACTGAACTATTCTGCTAGGGCCCAAAAGTATCTTTCTTTTTCTTTAAAAAATATTTTTTAATTGTTGATAGTATTACAGATATTTCTCGTTTCCCCCTCCCATTACCCTCTTCCTCCTAGTCCTTACCCATCCCCCCAGGTCTTCACTACCCTATTGCCCATGTCCATGGGCTATGCATATCTACACTAATAAAAGAGAAACATGCAAATTAACCATCACTCCACTACACCCACAAGCCATGCCCACCAGCCAATCAGGAGTGAGTATGCAAATTAACCAAACCAAGATGGCGGCCAGCCATGGAGCTGGAGCAAGCAGGAGCTTGGGTTGCCCCAGCAATGGAGGAAGCCAAGCTTCCCGCCCACCCTGGCCGGCCCTGGCCTCCACTCAAGGCTACAAAGTTTCAATTATAGAAGATAAATAAATCCCAACAAAAATGGCGGTGGCCACGGAGCTGGAGCTGAGCAAGAGGCTTGAGTTGCCCCGGTAATGGGGGAAGCCAAGCTTCCTGCCTGCCCTGGCCTCCGCTCAAGGCTACAAAGTTTCAATTATAGAAGATAAATAAATCCTAGATACTTGATTCCAGCCGGCCCTGGCCTCTGCTCAAGGAGGCACTGAAAAAAAAAAAATAAGAAAAAGAAAAAAAAGAGGGGCTGGGACCTTGGGTCACCAGGGCGTGATCAGGCCAGGATGGGATGGCAGGGGCTGTTGGGGGTAAGCAGACCAGCAGGGGGGCCAGTTGGGGGTGAGCAGGCCATCAGTGGGGGTCAGTTGGAGGTGATCAGGACAGCGGGGGGGGGCAGTTTGGAGTGAGCAGACCATCAGGGGGGCAGTTGCGGGTGAGCAGGCCAGTGGGGAGGGAAGGTGGGGGCGAGAAGGCCAGCAGGGGGGCAGTTGGGGGTGAGCAGGCTGGCACAGGGGGCACTTGGGGGTGATCTGGCTGGCAGGGCAGCATTTGGGGGCAAGCAGGCTGGCAGCAGGGGGCAGTTGGGGGCGAGCAGGCTGGTAGGCAGAGTGGTTAGGGGCAATCAGGCAGGCAGGCAGGCAGGTGAGTAGCTGGAGCCAACAGTCCCGGATTGTGAGAGGGATGTCCGACTGCTGGTTTAGACCTGATCCCTGTAAACCTGCAGTAGGATATCCTTCGAGGGGTCCCAGATTGGAGAGGGTGCAGGTCGGGCTGAGGAACAGGCCCCCCCCGCCCTGCCCCATGCACAAATTTCGTGCACCTGGCCACTAGAAAGTAAATAAGTTCTTTGGTTTATCACTTCTTGTCTCCCTGACCCCACATGGAAGTATGTCCGTCTGTCCTGTGCCTCCATGCTTCAGGTCTTATTTTGTTGCTTAATTCATTTTGTTCATTAGGTTCCACAAATAAGTGAGATTATGTGATATGTGGCTTTTTCAGATTGGCTTCTTTCACTTAGCATAATATTCTCCAGGTCCATCCATGCTGTCCCAACGGTAAGAGATCCCTTTTTTTTTTTTACAGCTGCATAATATTCCTTTGTGTAAATGTACCACAGCTTTTTCATCCACTCATCTACTGATGGCCACTTGAGTTGTTTCTAAATCTTAGCTATTGAATATATATTGCATATATTCTTTTGGATTGGTGTTTCAGGGCTTTTAGGATATATTCCCAGAAGTGGGATTGCTGGATCAAATGGAAGTTCCATTTTTAATTTTTTGAGGAAACTCCAACTGTTGTCCATAGTGGTTGCACCAATCTACATTCCCATCAGCAGTGAGCTATGGTTCCCTTTTCTCCACATCCTCGCCAACACTTGTTGTTTGTTGATTTTTTGATGATAGCCATTCTGACAGGTGTGAGGTGATATCTCATTGTGGTTTTAATGTGCATTTCTCTGATAATTAGTAACTTTGAGCATTTTTTCATATGTCTATTGGTCATTTTTATGTCCTCTTTGGAGAAATGTATATTCAGGTCTTCGTCCCATCTTTAATTGGATTGTTTATCTTCTTTTTGTGGAATTGTATGAGTACTTTATATACTTTGGATATTAACCACTTATCAGATGTATTATTGACAAATATGTCCTCCCATCCAGTGAGTTCCCTTTTCACTTTGATCGTGGTTTCTTTTGCTGTGTAGAACATTTTTTATTTTGATGTGGTCCCATTTATTTATTTTCACCTTTATTTCCTTTGTCCTAGGACAGTGGTCGGCAAACTCACTAGTCAACAGAGCCAAATATCAACAGTACAACGATTGAAATTTCTTTTGAGAGCCAAATTTTTTAAACTTCTTCTAAATAGACTCGCCCAGGCCGTGGTTTTTTATGGAAGAGCCACACTCAAGGGGCCAAAGAGCTGCATGTGGCTCATGAGCCACAGTTTTCTGACCACGGTCCCAGTACATGTATTGGCAAAAATTCTGCTATGTGAAATGTCTTGGATTTTATTGCCTATGTTTTCTAAGATTTTTATGGTTTCATGCCTTACATTTAAGTCTTTTATCCATTTTGAGTTTATTCTTTTGTATGGTGAAGTTGGTGGTCTAGTTTCATCCTTTTACATTTGTCTGTCCAGTTTTCCCAACACCATTTGTTGAAAAGGTTGTCTTTACTCCATTGTATAATCTTGACTCCTTTGTCAAATATAAATTGCCCATAATGGTGTGGATTAATTTCTGGGGTAGAGAAGAACATCATTGATCGGCTGCCTCCTGCATGCCCCCCACTGGGGATTGAGTCCACAACCCAGGCATGTGCCCTGACTGGGAATCAAAGCAGCAATGGAACCAGCAACCTCTTGGTTCCTAGGTCGACACTCAACTGCTGAGCCACACCATCCGGAGTTTTTTTGTAATAGTGTGAGGAGGATAGGTGTTAGTTCTTATTTGAATGTTTGGTGAAATTCTTCTGTAAATCCATCCAGTCCAGGACTTTTGTTTGCTGGAATGTTGTGTTTTTTTTTTTTAAAAAATCCTCATCTGATTTTTGGAGCAAGTGGAAGAGAGAGGGAAAGACAGAGAGGAATATTCATGTGAGAGAAACACATAGATTGGTTTCCTCCAGCATGAGCCCTGACCAGGGCTCGGGCCTGGGAGGAACCTGCAACTGAAGTACATGCCCTTGATCAGAATCAAACCTAGGACCCTTTGGTCCGCAGACCAATGCTCTATCCATTGAGCAAAACTGACTAAAGCTGCGAGTTTTTTTTATTACTGCTTCCATTTCACCAGTTGTTATTGCCATACTCAGGTTTTCTGATTCTTCCTGATTGAGTTTTGGAAGATTGTAGAAATTTTTCCATTTCACCCAGGTTGTCCAGTTTGTTGGCATATAGTTGTTCATGGTATTTATTTATAATCCTTTGTATTTCTGTGTTGTCCATTGTTATGTTGCCTCTTTCATTTCGGATTTTACTTATTTGGGTCCTCTCTCTTTGTTTTTCTATGAGTCTGGATAGGAGTTCATCAATCTTGTTTATCTTTTCAAAGAACCAGCTCTTGGTTTCATTGATACTTTATACTTTTTAAAAATTTTCACTATAGAGGTCATTCATTTCTTCTCTGATATTTATTATTTCCTTCCTTCTACTTCCTCTGAGCTTTTTTTGTTGTTTTCTTTCTAATTCATTTAGTTGTAGGTTAGTTTACTAGTGCTTTTTCTTGTTTCTTGAGGTATAGCTGTAATGCTATGAACTTTCCTCTTAGGACTGCTTTCGCCTTGTTCCATAGGTTTTGGGTGATTGTGTGTTCATTTTCATTTGTTTCCAGGAAATTTTTTATTTCTTCCTTTATCTCATTGATAACTCATTCATTGTTTATTAACATGCTATTTAGCCTCCATATAGTTGAGTGTTTTTGAGGTTTCTTTTTTATTATAGTTGGTTTCTAACTTCATACCATAGTGATCCGAGAAGATGCTTGGTATTGTATCAATCTTCTTGAATTTGTATAGACTTTTTTTGTGTGTGTCCTAACATGTGGTCTGCTTTGAGAATGTTCCATGTGCACTTGAGAAGAATGTATGTTCTGTTGCTTTGGGGTGAAATGTTCTGTAAATATCAGTTAGATCCATCTGATCCTGTGTGTCTTTAAGGACTCAGTTTCCTTGTTGAATTTTTGTCTGGAAGCTCTATCCAGTGGTGTTATTGGGGTGTTAATGTCCCCTACTATGACTATATTGCTGTTAATCTCTTCCAATAAGTCCATGAAGATTTTTTTTATGAACTTGGGTGCTCCTATATTGGGTGCATATATGTTTACAAGGGTATATTTTCTTGTTGAATCATTCCCTTTAGTATTATGTAATGGCCTTCTTAGTCTCTTGTTATGGCCTTTGTTTTCAAGTCTATTTTATCTGATATCAATAGTGCTACCCCAGCTTTATTTTCCTTTCGATTTGCATGGAATATCTTTTTCCATCCCTTCACTCGCAGTCTGTGTGTATCTTTTGTTCTGAGGTGGGTCTCTTGTAAAAAGCATATATATGGGTTATGTTTTCTTTATGTTCTTTTGTTTTGTTTTGTTTTGTTTTGGGTCATGTTTTCTTATCCATTCAGTCACCCTATGTCTTTTGACTGAAATATTTAAGCTATTTACATTTAAGGTTATTATTGGCTAGGGGCCCAGTGCATGAAATTCGTGCATGGGAGAGGGTGTCCCTCAGCCGGGCCTACACCCTCTCCAATCTGGGACCCCTTGGGGGATGTCTGACTGCCAGTTTAGGCCCAATCCCTCCCCTGCTGACCTGATGGCCCCCAACTGCCCTCCCCTGCCGGCCTGATGGCCCCCATCTGTCCACCCCTGCCAGCCTGATCACCCCCAACTGCCCTCCCCTGCCAGCCCGATCGCCTCCAACTGCCCTCCCCTGCCAGCCTGATCGCCGCCATCTACCCTCCCCTGCTGGCCTGATCACCCCCAACTGCCCTCCCCTGCCGACCTAATGGCCCCCAACTGCCCTCCCCTGCCGACCTGATGGCTCACAACTGCCCTCCCCTGCTGGCCTGATTGCCCAAAACTGCCCTCCCCTGCCATGACCCACCTCCTCCACCAGGCCCCACCTCCGCTGTGCGCAGCATCTTGTGACGGCCATCTTGTGATGATGTTAGAGTGTGATGTGTGAGGGCGTGATGACCACCTAGGCTATTATTAGTATAGATTGGTATTTATTTATTGCCATTTTTTTATGCCTATGATCCTCTCTCCTTTTCTTCTTCTTATTAAAGCAGTCCTTTTAACATTTCTTGCATTGCTGGTTTGGTGGTAATTTACTCCTTTAACCTTTTTTTGTCTGGAAAGCTTTTTATTTTACCTTCAATTTTAAATGATAGACGACCTGCTGGATAGAGTAGTCTTGATTTTAGGCTCTTGCTTTTCATTACTTTGAATATTTCCTGCTACTCCCTTCTGGCCTGAAGTGTTTCCGTTGAGAAGTCAGCTGACATTCTAATTGGAACTCCTTTGTAGGTAATTTTCTGTCACTCTCTTGCTGCATTTAAGATTCTTTGTCTTTAATGTTTGCCATTTTAACCAATTAACTGCCACACATCCAAAACATAAACCATCCCCATTTCTTCCATATGTGCTGGAATATTTTTGAATTTAAGTTACCATAGTTTTTTTTTACAAACACAGAGATGTCACTAACAAGTCTGATTTTAAAATTGGGTGACCAGAGTTGATATGCAAGGTTTGAAGCTATACTAGTAGATGCATGTGGCGTGTGGGGAAGGTCCGCCGTTTGCATCTATAGACACTTATGGCATACAAAGGGTTAATTATGTTGTGTGTAGGTATGGGTCTCTTTGGGTTCATCTTGATTGGGATTCTCTGTGCCTCCTGAACTCATGTGACATTTTCCTTCACCAGGTTGTGGGAGTTTTCTGTCATTATTTCTTTTAACAGGTTTTCTGTTCCTTGTTCTCCTTCTTCCCCTTCTGGTATTCCTATAATACAGATGTTGTTATGTTTCATGTTGTCTCAGAGCTCTCTTAAGCTATCTTCCTGCCTTTTAATTATTTTTTCTACTTGCTGCTCTAATTGGGTATTTATTTCTACCTTGTCTTCCAAATTGCTGATTTCATACTCTCCTTCATCCAATCTACTTTTAATCCCTTCCAGTGTGTTCTTGATGTCAGATATATTGTTCTTCATTTTTGTCTGATTCTTGTTCATGGCCTCTATTTCCTTTTTCATGCTGTTGTAATTTGCACTAAGTTCCTTAAGCATCTATATAACTATTGCTTTGAACTCTATGTCTGATAGGTTGCTAGCCTCCATTTCATTTATTTCTTTTTCTGGAGATTCCTTTTTTTCCTTCATTTGGGGGTTGTTTGTCTCCCCATTTTAGCTGTCTCTTTGTATTTGCTCCTATGTATTAGATAGAACTGTTATGCCTCCCAGTCTTTGTAGTATAGCCTTATGTAGAAAGTGTCTTGAGGGTTCCAGTAGTACAGTTTCTTTGTTTACCTGAGCTGGAGTGCTCCTTATGTGTGTTATTTGGGCTCTTCCTGTTGTAATTGGGACTTGATTGTTGCAGTCCCATTCATGGTAAGGATCTCCCCTCCAATCTGTTGCCAGTGAGGTTCAACCCCAACATCATCATGCCAGGTGTTATACAGCTGCTGACAAAACAGAATAATACAATAGGACCAAACCAAAAACTCCATGAAAATCAAAGCTACTCAATGCATCAACAACAGGAAAGACTAAGAAAGAAAAAGAATACTAAAAGACACATGACCAAAGACTTAGGGGGGATATAAAGGAAAAGGGAGAAAGAAAATGAAAAAAATGACTATATGGAAACAAGGAGGAAGCTAAAAGAACTAGTATAGGAGGAAAAAAGAAAACGAAACAGAAAATAAATGAAATAATAATAATGTACTAAAAATGTAGTCATAATGGATATAAGATATAGATAGAAAGTAAAACAGAAAAAATTATTAAAAAATAAAATAAAAACTAATAATAACAATAAAAGAATAGACAAAAGTTGAATAGAATCAAAGGGAAGAGAGAAATTAGAGATATTGCAAAAAAAAAAAAAGGGAAAAAAGGGAAAACAAACACACAACAAAAAACAAAAACAAAAAAATCCACTCACACATACACAGACCAAAAACAAAACCACACACACACACACTGAAAAACCTTTGGGTCCACTATTTGTGGAGCTTGCTGGATTTTTTCTGATGTTGAATCTGGTCCCTTGGTATGTCTATCCTGGGCCTCCTGGGAACTTCTCTGGTGCAGGTCATTGTACTAGTAAGTAGCTGTCCCTTTCTGGCCCTGCGCAACCTGATTGGGGTTGAGAGGCTGAAGTCCTGAGTAGTCCAGTGGGCAGGGACTCCTTAGCCCAGAGGCTGGGTGTCATGCTTTGATTGTTCCTGTTGTGAGCTCTACTCCCCTTACCCATGGGTCTGGGCTCTGTGGGGGTATCCTGGTCTGAGCTGGGATGGTTTGATCAGACTCATATTGGGGGTGGTGTTAGTAGCTTGTAGGAGGGGGGCCGGGCTCTTCCTCTTCTTCTAATGCCTCAGCTCTGTCTGTCTTGCTGGCACCTCCTCTCAATCACCTGTAGGGGCACAGATTTCCTGATCTAGGCTGTTCCCCCTTGCCTCAGGTTGCTGCAGGTCGGGTCAGAACTAGCTGTTTTGCTTGTGGGAAAGAGGGGACCCCCCCCCCTGCTTTCCAGGTTGGCAGGGCTGATCTTTTCCCGGACCTACTGTCCAGCCCCCTTTCTGCTCACCAGCCTGAGTTCCTCCAAGAAATGGAGGGTCCCTCCAGATTCAATGTTGGGTGTGTCCTTCAGACCCGTCTAGTGTAGGCTGGCCCTGAGCTCCACTGCGTGACCCTTCCCACTGGCCAGGAGGAGCTTTCCAGGCATACAGAGGACCCACTGGTGTCTGTTGCAGGCATGCGGGTCTGGGTAGTGACCTCTGTGGGCACATGGGGTCTGGAGCAGGGTGCACATGGGTTTAGGCCCAGGTTGTGTGAGTCCAAGTGATGGCAAGCCTTGGCGCCTAGTCACTGCTGCTCCCCACAGCCTCCTTCCAAAGAGGACCTTGTAAACCCTTCAAGATGTTACACTCTCCAAGCTGGAGCTGCACCCAGGGAGTGGCTGTGGTGGTAGTAGTGGCTCCTTGTGGTGGCTAGTGCAAGGCCCCACAGTTGTCAGCTGCAGGCACGTGGAGTCCCACTGCTGTTCACTTAGATAAATGGCTGGCTTGTCTCAAAAGTATCTTTCTTAAATTCCTTCTACTTTGGCCTCTGCTCCCACCACTTCAATGAAACACTTCTCAAAGGTCACCAATAGCATCCTAATTGCCAAATTAACCTGCCAGTTCTAAGAGCCCTCTTGACTTCTCTTGTGATATTTAATACTAATTTACCATCACCTTCTTGAAACTCTATCCTCTCTTGGTATGATGACATGGCATTAGTTTTGTTCTTTTTCTATCTCCCTGACTGATTTTCTTCCTTGAACCCCTCTAAATATAGCCTTTCCCAAAGTTATTTCCTATCCGCTCCACCACTATTATCTCTAAATTAATAATCACCAAACCTGTATCTTTAGCCCTGATTTCTTAAGACCCAGATTTGCATTGCTTGATCTTTCATTAGTTTTCCATACCAAATATTCATCATGTCTAAAAATTAGTTAATTTTCTCTCTCCACTTTCCCTAACTATTCTATTTCTGATAATGCTACTGTCATTCTGGAGTCTGGGCACCATGAAGACATTTTAATATTTTCTCATTCCTTGCTCTGTTCATTCTATCAGTTACCTGGTTACATGAAGTATGATTCTTCAGTATCCCTTGTTTATCTCATTTTGTTTTTCCTGAATTCATTAATTTATTCAACAAATATGTATTGAGAACTACTATGTGCCAGGCACTATTTAAGGTACTGAGGATATAGGAGTAAACACAACAAACAAAAATCCTGGCCTTCATGGAGCTGATATTCTGTTGGATGAAGACATACAAGGAGCTAAGTAAAATATATAAATGTCAGGTAATGAAAAGTTATATGGAGAAAAATTGGCAAAGTTGGATAGAGAAGATTGGGATAAAGTGTGTATATGTGTACAATTTTAAATGGTATACTCCAGAAAAGCTAACTGAGAATGTGACATTTGAGCAGAGATTTGAAGGTTAGGAGAGAGTTAGGCAGACATGAACAAGGACAAGCAAGTGTAAAGACCCTAATATGGGGAGAACATAAGTGTTCCAGAAAGAGCACAGTGACAGTATGACTGAAGCATAGTCAGTGAAAGAAAAAGTAGTAGGAAGTGAGTTCAGATTGGTGAAGGGAAGAGGAACAGATCATGTAGGGCTTTGTAGGCTATTGTAAGACTTTAGCTTTTATTGTGAATAAAATGGGAAGCCATTGGAGAGTTTTGAGCAAAGGAACAACCTGGCTTGTCTTTTTTTTTTTTTTTTTTTCTTTTTAGCAAGATGGATCTGGCTACTGGTTTGAGAATAAGATTGTAGCAGGTGGGGCAAGGGTAGAAGCAGGGAGTAAGAAGGCTATTACAGTAAGTTGGCCAAGAGTTTTGATGGCTTGGACTAGGGTAGTGGTAGTAAAAGTGGTGAAAGATTGTTGGATTCTGGATTTGCTATTGATTGGATGTAGAATGTGAGAGGAAACAGAGAAGTCAAGGGTGACTTAAAACTTTTGTCCTGAACTGGAGAATGAGTTTTTCAGTTATCGGGGTGTGTGTGTGTGTGTGTGTGTGTGTGTGTGTGTGTGTGAGAGAGAGAGAGAGAGAGAGAGAGAGAGAGGGAGAGAGAGAGATCTCATTTCTTGGAACTTCCATCATTTAAATTATATTTTATCATGTATCATATATATAATATACAGGGTGAGGAAAAAGTAGGTCTACAGTTGTGAGTACATGAAACAGAGTTTATTCATGTATTATTATTTGTTAATTATTGTATTATTTTTCATATGAACAACTGTAAACCTACTTTTGCCCTACCCTATATTATATCACTTAATTACTTATTACCTGGGCTGTGTCAATATTCTTAACAAATGTTCAGTAGTAAATCTCATTTCCTCTCCTGGCCTCTATCCTCACTCCTGTTCATCCTTTATAAAGTGAGGCATTAATCATATGATATCTTTGATGGCTTCCAATTGCACTTAATTCAGCAGGCAC
Organism: Ia io; assembly: GCA_025583905.1. NCBI lineage: Eukaryota > Metazoa > Chordata > Mammalia > Chiroptera > Vespertilionidae > Ia > Ia io. The sequence continues at coordinate 55,169,378 of JAJQQW010000001.1, forward strand.
TCCTCTGTTTTACATTGAAGTCCATCCATAATATAAGCCCATCCTATTTCTTTAGCTCTATCCTTTACTATTCGCTTATATATTTCAAATAAATGGGATTACTGCTCCCTGAATATAGAGTACAGATTAACATCTAATATGTTATAGATCATGCTTATTTATAATAGCATAATGGTTAAAAACACAGACAACAGGGGGGTGAGGGCATGATTCGGGGGGATGGGGGGTAATGGGGGAATAAGGACACATATGTAACACCTTAATCAATAAAGAAATTTTTAAAAAAAGAACACAGAGTCCATAGCTTGAACACCCCAGGTTTGGATCGTGATTCCATTTTTCATTTTGTGCTTTTGAGCAGTTTATCTAACCTCTACTCAGTTTTCTATCTGTAAAATAGAATAATAGTAATCTATTTCATAGAGATGTTTTGAGGATGAAAGGAATTTATATGTAAAGCACTTAAACAGTGATTGACACATGTGAACTATTTTTTGTTCTCTCCCTCTCCCTCTCCCTCTCCCTCTCCCTCCACTTCCCCACCCCGAGTCCTCCCAACCCCCTCAACCCCGCCACTATAAGTTCTATGAGGACTGGGGTTTTTGTCTGTTTTGTTTGCTACTCTAGCCCCAGTAACTACAACAGTATTTGACACATAATAAACACTTAGTAAATATTTGTGGAATGAATGAATGCAGTATCCTTAGCTTGAGTTGCCTACTACTGCTGCCTCTTCCTCCTACTTCTCATCAAGAACCCATCCAACCTATAAGGCTCACCCATTTATTCCATGATGGAACACTGTGATTTTCTGATCCTTCTCCCCAAACTAAATTTAATCTCATTTCTTTGAACTCCCATGGTACCTTGTTTATGCTTTTGTTACATCCCTTACCTTTCTCTGCTTTTCCTCTTAGTCATTTGTATCATGTAATCTTGCTTACTAGATATTAATTTCCTAAAGCAAGAACTGTATGTTATTCATTTTTATATCCCCTGTGGTATAATGCCCAATAAACGTTTCCTGATTGAATTGAACTTGTTCTCCTATTTATATACTTCATTTTATATGAATTTTAAGAATTCTTAGCCAGGCTTCTGGAGTATTAAATCTCTATGCAATTTATTTCTTAGGTATTCTAAATGTTCAAGCTTAGAAAACTATACTTTTTTAAATCTGTAGTTGCAGAAGAAGTAAATTTGTCTTAATCAACTTTTGTTTTAATTGCCTAAGGACTTTGTATCAGGTCATAAATTGTTCTGATAGTAAAGATACAGTATCATATAGCTGGAGTCAGTGGTCTGTTAGCCTGATATAAGAACTAGAAAAGAGAAAAAAGGTTTGTGAAGATAAAGTATGTGTCACAAAATCTATGTCCATAAGTTCATGTACTTTATAGGGTAAGCTTCTCAAATCCTCATTCATAATTTATTTACTTGTCATGCTTAAATCATGATTATCGGATTTTCCAGCCAATAGCTGTAGAGGCAATTTAGAAATGTTAGAAAGGCTCATAGAAGATAGTAGGAGGGAGGGACACTCACTGTAAGGAAGGAATTGGAAAACCAATAAAAAGCCAAGGACTCAGAGCAGTGTGGAATGAATAGCTCTATCTTGATTAAATAGGCTTTGAGGGCATCAGTGCATTATAACATAGTGCAGTAAATACTGTTCATAATAATGACACAAATCCATCAAAAAACAATTAAATTGTGAGTATTCACCATATTCTACTTATGAAGATACTCAATGAGTGTTTCGTGTAAATTTCTGTCTAACAGATTAAATTAAAAGTGTTTGTTTTTGAAGTATTAAGCTCTTATGTAACTAGCTGGGCAACTTGGATAACTCATTCCTGAATGGTTATGGACAATAAGATTTTCTTGCATTTAGCATATACTTTCTTGTTCAGGTCCCTATAACTAGAATTGAAATACAATGATGAGGCAACATGAGGCAGTAAATTCATAAAAATGAATTATCCATTCACACTACATTTATAACAAAGGAAATATATTTATACAACAGATGTTGACTGATTGAAATGCTGTATGCTCAATCATGTTAGTGTTTGTTTGATAAGAAATACCATTTGTTTAGCTTTGCCTGTTTACTCAGTGACTGTGGCCTGAAATTTTATTAGATGCTGTATAGCTGTACATCTCTACCCACCAGAATGTTGAGAGAATCTGAGCTTGGGTGAGATTGGATAAGAACTTGGAACTTTTTAAAAAAATATCTTTATTGATTTCAGAGAGGAAGGGAGAGGGAAAGAGAAACATCAATGATGAGAGAGAATCATTGATTGGCTGCCTCCTGCGCCTCCCCCAATGGGGATCAAGCCTGCAACCCAGGCACGTGCCCTTGACTGGAATCGAACCCGAGACCCCTCTGTCCATAGGCTGATGCTCTATCCACTGAGCCAAACCAGCCAAGGTGGAACTTGGAACTTTTTAACTTGGAGGAGTGAAGGTGGAAAGAAGACTTTATTTTGGAAGGTTTTCAATTTTTAAACCTCTTTTTTTTATTATTTATATACTAAAGGCCTGGTGCACGAAATTTATACACGGGGTGGGGGGTCGTCCCTCAGCCTGACCTGCACCCTCTCCAATCTGGGATCAGGCCTAAACTGGCAGTTGGACATCCCTCTCGCAATCCGGGACCTCTGGCTCCTAACCGCTCACCTGCCTGCCTGCCCTAACCACTCTGCCTGCCTGCCTGATCCCCCTAACTGCCCTTCCCTGCCTGCCTGATCCCCCTAACTGCCCTCCCCTGCCAGCCTGGTCACCCCTAACTGCCCTTCCCTGCTGGCCTGGTCGCCTCTTAACTTTTTTTTTTAAATCTTATCCCCTTCACACACAATTGTATTTCACTTCCTTATTGGCTTCTTCCTGTCACACAATTTTTCTCTCTCATTTATGTAACATTTTTTCCTATTGACTCATCATTTATAAACTTTTCTTTCCTCCTTATTTCCTACTTCTGTTCCATCATCCTTCTTCCCATCTTTCTTCTACCCTCCCTCCCTCCCCACATTCCTTCTTTCCTTTATCTTTACCCCTTTCCTCCCTCCCCTTTTCCTCCCTTCCCACCTTAATTTTTTTCTTCACTTCCTCCCTCGGACCTGCTTTGCTCCCTCCCCCATTTCTTCCTTCTTCCCATTCTCCTTTTAAGCTCTACCAGCTCCCCTTTAAAACTTTTCTTCCCTTCCTCTTTCTCTCTCATCCTACCTTTCCCATACACTCTTCTCTACTTACTTCCACTGTTTTAATATCTATCTACCTTCCTAATTATTCACTATCATTTATCTTTTCTCTTTTCTGACTCCTACTTTTAAAATCTGTCCCCAGTAGACAGTTATACTTGATTTTCATTATAGCTCCTACAGTTCACTCACACATCCTCTTTCCTTCTTTAACTCTGCTCTCTACTGACTCCTTTATAAAGTTCTTCCCTCACTCCTTCTCTTCTTAAAGCTTCCTTTGGGGGGGACATTAACCCCCAGCCCAGGGCTCAGCCCCGGCCAGGTGTTCACCGGCCCCCCTTCCCCAGCCTCCCCGCCACTGTCCTGCTCCTATTCCCAGTGAGGGTGGCCAAGGCCTGCGTGGCCTGGGCACTGCTGCTGCCGTGAAGCAGGAGCGCCTCCGCCCAGAAGGCCTCGGATCGTCCTCCACTCCATCTCGGACCCATGGGCGCCTCCCAGCCAACGGCCGCCACTGCTCTCCTCCCGTGTCTGGGTGGGGCTCCCCGCTCTGCTCTGCCTGCACCCCACCTCTCGCTGGGTGTACCTGCTCTGCCGCCCGCACTCACTACCTGCTTCCGCATGCAGTTTCCTTCCCCTTCTATTGTATCCTATCCTACCCCAGGCCTTGCAGCTGCCTGAGCAGAGGGCAGGGACACAGCCTGGTGATCCGATCATGATCCGTGATGCTGTAACAGACAAATTTGTATATTCCTCTATTATTAGATTAGATGGATGCCAAACACTTAAGTGATTAATAGTCTGGCAATATTCATTGCTTGTTTAACTTTTTTTGCTTGCATCTTTATAAAAGTCTTTTCAGTAACTGCTCAGGGAGAGAGAGAACCAAGAAAATTTCCTGAAATGGAACCATGTACAACTGATATGTTTCTGCATAATGGAGAAAACTAAAATTCAGTTTTAAAAGTACTGCAGTACTAAACAGCTCTTATATTTGAAATAAATTATTCAACTAATTTTTTATTCTCCCTTGGAGCCAGTTAGCAAATAACTTTTGTGTTGTAGCAAGATTACAGCAAATTAATTTATGGGATCATTTATTCAAATGTTGTACTTTATCAGTTGATAATATCTGGGCCTTTTTGATATAGAAACAAGTTCAGTAAGTATTTGAATGAGTAGATTTAGAACCTAGATAATTTGGAAGAATCATTTTAAAATGTGGATTAACTATGACATCTAAAGCTAGCATTTTAGGCCATCTTGCAATATATTATATAATTCAAGATATAGAGAAACATATTTTAAAAATTGAGAAATTAAACAATGTATTTTAGAACTTTCTGCCCTGGCTGGTGTGTCTTAGTTGGTTGGAATGTTGTCCTATACACTAGAAGGTGGCAGGTTCGATTCCTGGTCAGGTCACATACCCAGGTTGTGGGTTTGGGGTGCATGCAGAGGCAACTAATGGGTGTTTCACTGTCTCTCTCTCTCTCCCTCTCTTCCTTTCTCCCCTTCTCCCTTCTTCCCCTCCTTCTCTGTTAAAGAACTTTCTTTATTATGACGAATAATACAAATAGGTTTCTAGAATCCTCACCCAAATATTTTACCCTCTCGGAAAAAAGAAAGAGGATTTTTATTTTTGCCAATGTAAATCAAGATTTATTAACCTCTAGAAACTAAACAACCTAACTGAAGTAAGTTTAGAATGGTATGGTATGGTATATAAATGTAGTATGTTATGCAGCACTACAACTTTCTTAGAATCTCTATAAATAGCCTTTAAAATTTTTATAAATAGATTTATAAATAAAAATAAACACAGTGTACATTAGCATAAATATTATTTTTAATGAACACTATAATTTCTACTGCTTCATCAAGAACATTCTTCTATTGGAATCATTTTTAATTTTTAAATACAAAAGTGAGTGGTGAAATGGTTTCTTTTTCTACAAGTGCATGGTTGTAAAAAATACAATGGCCACTAATATAGTTTGGTGCTCTGACTTAATCCATGCCAAGGTACCAGCAATTTTATCCAGAACTTCTTTTATTTTAAACAACAGCTTTATTGAGATATGTTTCACATATCATACACTTCATCCATTTAAAATGTGCAATTCAATGGTTTTTAATATAGTTATAGAATTATGCAACCATTATGAAAATGGACTTTAGAGTCACAAAAAGAAGCCCAGTGTCTATAAGCAGTCACTCCCCATTCCCTGCTAAATGTTCCCCTGGAAAACATTACTCTACTTAATCTCTATAGATTCACCTATTCTGGACATCTACATAATAAAAGCCTAAGCAACTGTTATGGCAGAATGAGCAGAATGACCGGTCACTATGATGCGCACTGACCACCAGGGGAAGACACTCAATGCAGGAACTGCCCCCTGGTGGTCAGTGTGCTCCCACAGGGGGAGCAGCTGCTCAGCCAGAAGCCAGGCTCACAGCTGGCAAGTGTAGCGGCGGTGGCGGGAGCCTCTCCTGCCTCCTCAGCAGCATTAAGGAGCAGCGAGCCAAGCTGTAAGGAGCCTGCCACTAAGGAGAAGCTAGCCGAGTGTAAGGAGTGAGGGATCCTGGATTGTGAGAGGGATGTCTGACTGCCAGCTTAGGCCCGATCCCTGGCAGGCGGACATCCCCCGAGGGGTCCCGGACTGTAAGAGGGAGCAGGCCGGGCTGAGGGACCCCCCCACCCAGTGCAGGAATTTTGTGCACCAGGCCTCTAGTTTCATATAAATGGAATCATATAATGTGTGGTGTGGTTTTTTTTTCCACTTAGCATATTTTCAAGGTTCATTCATGGTATAGCATAAATCAGTACTTTATTCTTTTTATGGTTAAAGAATATTCCATTGTATAGACTCCACATTTTGTGGGTAGACATTTGGGTTGTTTCTGCCTTTTGGCTCATATGACTAATGCTGTTTGAACATTTGTGTACATGCTTTTGTGTGGACATTTGTTTTTAACTCTCTTCAATATATACCTAGGAGTGGAATTTCTGGGTCATATGGTGGAATTTCTGGGTCATAAGGATTTGCCCAATGGTGATAGTGGGGTATTACAGTCCCTTACTACGATTGTATTGCTGTAAATCTCTCCCTTGATATCCTCCAGGAGTTTTTTTTTTTAATGTATTTGGGTGCTCCTGTATTGGGTGTTTATATGTTTACCAGAGTCGTTTCTTCTTGTTGGATTGCTCCCTTTAGTATTATGAAGTGGCCTTCCTTATCTCTTGTTATGTCCTTCACTTTGAGATCTAATTTGTCAGATATAAGTATTGCTACCCCAGCTTTTTTTTTTTTTCATTTCCATTCGCCTGAAAAACCTTTTTCCATCCCTTCACCATCAGTCTGAGTGCATCTCTTTTTCTGAGGTGGGTTTCCTGTAGACAGCAGATATATGGGTCATGTTTTCTTATCCACTCAGTTACCCTATGTCTTTTGAATGGGGCCTTGAATCTATTTACATTTAAAGTTATTATTGTTAGGTACTTGTTTGTTGCCATTTTTATTCTTTACCCCTGTGTTCCTTCTTCGCTTCCTATTTCTTCTTTTTACAGCAGTCCCTTCAGCATTTCTTGCATTGCTATTTTGGTGGTAATAAACTCCTTAGTCCTTTTTTGTCTGTAAAGCTCCTGATTCTACCTTCAATTTTGAATGATTGCCTTGCTGGGTATAGTATTCTTGGATTCAGTCCCTTGCTTTGCATCACTTTGTATATTTCATTCCATTCCCTTCTGGCCTGCTCTGTTTCTGTTGAGGAATCAGTTGATATTCTAATAGGAGACCCCTTGTAGGTAACTTTCTGACTCTCTCTGGCAGCCTTTAAGATTCTTACTTTGTCGTTGGTGTTTGCCAATTTAATTATGGTGTGTCTTGGTATTGGTCTTTTTGGGTTCAACTTGTTTGGGACTCTCTGTACTTCTTGGACTTGCATAGTTTTTTTCTTGCCAATATCAAGGAAGTTTTCTGTCATTATTTCTTCAAACAGGTTTTTTATTCCTTGCTTCTCTTCCTCTCCTTCTGATACCCCTATTATGCAAATATTGTTTCGTTTTGTGTTGTCCCAAAGCTCTCTTAGGCTCTCCTCTTGCTTTTTAAGTCTTCTTTCTAGCTGCTGCTGTGTTTGTGTGTTTTTTCCTACCTTGTCTTCTCATTCGCTGATGCGGTCCTCAGCCTCTTCTAGTCTACTGTTTAAGCGTTCCATTGTGTTCTTTATTGCAGCTATGTCATTCTTCATCTCCTCTTGGTTCCTTTTCATGTTGGTGACATTCTCATTCAGCTCCTTATAGTTCTCATTGAGTTCTGTGTATTTGTCATTGAGTTGTGTGTATTTGTCATCCAGCCATTTAAATATCCTTATAACCATTACTCTGAATTCTTTCTCTGATATGCTGCTATCCTCAATTTCATTTAACTCCCTTTCTGGTGATTCTTCTTTTTCTTTCCTTTGGGGGTTGCTTTTTTGTCTTCCCATGTTTTGCTGTAAAGTTTTAATTGTAGGTCCGATTGGTTTGATACTCGGGTTCTTTTGGGCATGGTGCTACTGGTGTGATCTTTCAGGTCTCCTAGGCTTGGTAATCTAGTGTAGCTCCCTACTTGAGCTATTTGGGTTCTCTTGATGTAGGTCTGTGAGTTGTAAAGGTACAACTGCGGTGTCTAGAAGTCAGCAGCCAGAGAGGGGTGTGTCCCAATTTTTGCTGTCATGTGCCCTTAACTGAAATCGCGCGTGCCCAGGGGAGAGTCACAGTGGCACCCAGGAATTGTCTGTTGAGGTGATGGGTCTCAGGAGGCCTGCGCTGTGGAAAGGCATGACTGTGGTGTCCAGAGTTCTGTAGTTGTGGGGTGGGCAGACTCAGCTTTTGCTGCTGCACCTATAGTGGATATGCGCACGCTCCCAGTGGTGGCTCACAGGGGCACCCACGGTGTGTTTGCCAGTGAGCGGCGCTGAAGCACTCTGAAGAGCCCTGGCACTGAAGCCACGTAATTGAGGCATCTGTGTGCAGGTATCCAGGATGAGTGAATTCAGAATTTCTATTGCCAGGGGGAGTGCGTCCCTGTTTGTCTAAGATAACATCCAGCAAGGACTCACAGCAGCTCCCACAAGTGCCCTGTGGATAGATGGGCTCAGGGTGCCTGCCAGTTGGAAATGCGCTCATGGGCTGTGGCGGTTTGTTTGCTGATGCATAGCTCTGATGCACTTTGAGGGTCCCTGGCGCTGAAGTTAAGCAGCTGGGGAAGGAGTTCAGAATTTCTACTGCGGGGCAGCGCATCCTTGTCTGTACAGAATCGCACCCATCAGGGGCTCAAAGCAGCTCCCCAGAGGACCCTGTGGATAGATGGGCTCAGGGTGCCTGCCCTTTGGAAATGTGCGCGACTGTGGTGGTGAGTTTGCTGGCACAGACCTCTGACGCACTTTGAAGGGTCCTGGCACTGACGTTATGCTGCTGGGGTGTCTGTGCAGGTGTCCAGGATAAGTGAATTCAGAATTTCTACTGCCGGGGGCAGTGTGTCCCTGTTTGTCCAAGATCACACCTGGCAAGGACTCGCAGCAGCTCCCACAAGCGCCCTGTGGATAGATGGGCTCAGGGTGCCTGCCCTTTGGAAATGCACACAGGGACTGTGGTGGTGCATTTGCTGGCACAGAGCTCTGACGCACTTTGAAGGGTCCTGGCACTGACGTTATGCTGCTGGGGTGTCTGTGCAGGTGTCCAGGATAAGTGAATTCAGAATTTCTACTGCCAGGGGCAGTGTGTCCCTGTTTGTCCAAGATCACACCCGGCAAGGACTCGCAGCAGCTCCCACAAGCGCCCTGTGGATAGATGGGCTCAGGGTGCCTGCCCTTTGGAAATGCACACAGGGACTGTGGTGGTGCATTTGCTGGCACAGAGCTCTGACGCACTTTGAGGGGCCCTGGCGCTGAAGTTAAGCAGCTGGGGTGTATGTGGGCAGTTATTCAGGATGAGGGAGGGGAATTCAGAATTTCTACTGCGGAGCAGTGTGTCCTTGTCTGTACAGAATCAAACCCAGCAGGGGATCACAGTGGATCCCAGGCACTGCCTATGGATTGGTGTGCCCTGGATTCCTGTGTGCTGGAAATGCGTGAATGTGGTGTCCGGAGTTCTGCCGCTGGGGAGGGGGGAAGATGCACTTACTGCTGCGGGAACGGTGCACCTTTGGAGGTGTAGGTCTTAGGGTCCGCGGGTCTGCGGCTTGTGTAGCAGGATTTTGGCTGGAGTGGCTGCTGGGTCACGGGTAATGTCAAAGTCCTGACTGGGTGGTGGTGCTGATGAGTTTCTAGAAAAGGCCGCTGTCCCCTTCAAGATGGCATGGGCTCCGTGCCAGAGTCCTGCAGTTTGGGGAGTGCTTGTAGCAGTGGTAGTCTTGCCTTGTCCAAGAGAGCCTCGTCTGCCAGCCCCTGCTGCTCCTGCGGGATTTAACTGTCCCTTACTCACTCACACACACAGCACACACATCCACACACTCTCATCCCCTCACTCACTCACTTCCTCTCCCTCACCTCTGTCCTGCCAGCCGCCATCTTTTTTTCCCTAAGGATTTTATATTACATTGAAGTTTGTGATCCATTTTGAGTTAATATTGATTTTCAAAGAAGGAGTCCAACTTCACTTTTTTGCACCTGGGTACACAGTTGTCTCAGCACATTTGTTAAAGACTGTCTCCCCCACCACTCCCCCCTGCCCATTGAATTGAATTTTCTTGCCATCCTTGTGAAAAATCGCTTGGTAAATTAAGAGTTTATTTTTGAACTTCCAATTTTACTCCATTAATCTGTATGTCTATCCTTCTATCAGTACTATCTCTTGATTACATTGCAGATTTGTAGTAAGTTTGTAATCAGGAAGTACGAAGCCTCTTTTTTTGTTCTTTTTTGAGATTGTTTTTGCTATTCTGTGTCCCATATGAATTTTAAGATCAGCTTATCAATTTCTGCAAAGATTTTGTTGGGATTTTGATAGGGATTAAGTTGAATATGTAGATCAATTTGGGAAGTACTGCCATCTTAACAATATTAAGTCTTTTGATATATGACCATGGAATGTCTTTCTAGTTATTTAGGTCTTTATTTTCTTTCAACAATATTTTGTAGTTCTTGGTATAAGTTTTGTACTTCTTTTGGAAAATATATTCCTAAGTATTTTATTTTAATTTTTCTAGCTTTATAGTGATGTAATTGACATATAACATTATGTCAGTTTATGGTATATAACAGATGATACAATATTGCAAAATGATTACAACAGTGATGTTAGTTAATACATTTATCACCTCACATACTTGCCATTCTTTTGGTGTATGAGGTGAGAACTTTGAAGATTTACTTTCTTAGTAACTTCCAAATACACAATTTAGTATTGTTAACTATAGTCAACATAAAGTATAGTATAGCTCCAGAACTTATGTTATAACTAGAAGTTTGTAACCCTTGACCATGGTCACACATTCCTATATCCCACCACCCCTGAAAATCAGCAATCTACTCTTGGTTTCTATAAGTTTAAGTATTTTTAGATTCCATATATAGGAGAGATCATTCAATGTTTGTCTTTCTTTGTCTGACTTATTTCACTTAGGATAATGCCTTCTGGTGCATTCATGTTGTCATAAAAGGCAGGATTTCCTTCCTTTTATGGCTGAAAAACATATCACATTTTCTTTATCCATTGAGGGATACTTAGGTTCTTTCCATGACTTGTCTATTGTAAATAATGCTACTATAACCATGGGAGTTGTAGATATTTCTTTGAGATAGTGATTTAATTTCCATTAGATATATACCCAGTAGTGGAATTGCTGGATCATAGGGTAGTTCTATTTTTAATTTCTTGAGAAACCTCCATATTGATTTTCAAAATGGCTGCAATAATTTACTAACAGTGTACAAGGATTCCATTTTCTCCACATTTTCATTTTTTTCCCTTAGGAAGGGAGAGGGAGATCGAGATAGAAACATCATTGATGAGAGAGAATTATTGATCATTCCTCCCCACCCCCCTGCTATGGATGGAGCCCGCAACCTGGGCACATGCCCAGAGCAAGAATCGAGCCATGACCTCCTGGTTCGTAGGTTGGCACTCAACCACTGAGCCATGCCGGCCGGGCTTCTTCTCCACATTTTCACCAGTGCTTGGTCTCTTTCTTTTTGATGATAGCCATTCTAACAGTTGTGAGTTTATATCTCATTGTCGTTTTGATTTGCTTTTCCCTGATGATTGATGATGTTGAGTACCTTTTCATGTACCTCTTGAACATTTGTATATCTTCTTTATTTTGCTTTATTTTTAAAATCAACTTGGAAATTAATTGAACAAGATGACCCATTGGCCAAGTACATGGTCATCTGGGTTCAAGACAATGAAAAAGCTGCCAACTAAGCCATTCCTTTGTGAGCTAAGGTTGTAGCTCATACTTTTTGAAAAAATTTATTGTTGCCGAGCTGGCATGGCCCAGTGCTTGAGTGTCGACCTATGAACCAGGAGATCATGGTTTGATTCCTGGTCAGGGCACGTACCTGGATTGTGTGGAGCATGCAGGAGGCAGCCAATCAATGATTCTCTCTCACCATTGATGTTTCTATCTCTCTCCCTCTCCCTTCCTCTCTGAAATCAATAAAATTATATATTAAAAAAGAAAGTAAGATTAAAAAAATATATATTGTTGACAGTATTACAGATGTCCCCCATTTTCCCCAACATTGCTCATCTCCACTCAGCCCCTGACCTACACCAGGCCTTCACCAGACTATTGTCTGTGTCCTTGGGCTATGGATATATGTTCCTTGGTTAATATCTTCCCTCCCCCTACACCCTGAGATCTCAATCTGTTCCATGCATCCATGCCTCTGGACCTATTTTGTTCATCCTTTTATTTTGTTCATTAGATTCCACATATAAATGAGATCATATGATACTTGTCTTTCTCTGACTGGCTTATTCACTTAGCATAATGCTCTCCAGGTCCATCCATGCTGTCTCAAAGGGCAATAGATCCTTCTTTTTTTTACAGCTGGATCCTTCTTTTTAACAGTATGGCAATTGTGTAAATGTACCACAGTGTGTTTTTTTTTTTAATCCATTCATCTACTGATGGGCACTTGGGCTGTTTCCAGATATTAGCTATCTATCTATATAAAAGGATAATATGCTAAGTGTCCGACCGTCAGGGTAATGACAACCTGGCTACCTCTCCCTAGCGATGACTAGCCTCAAGTGGAAACACTTTACACTGTAACCAAATGTCTGTGAAGCGTTTTCCTGTGCCTCATCTCATTTGATCCTCACAGAAATCCTGGAGTAGGTAGATAGGAAACTCGGTGGAATCCTATTTTCTTTTTATTAGTCAGAAAACGGAGATTTAGAAAGCTTAGAAACTTGACCTGACTGAAAAGCGGTAAGAAGTGGTGGACCTTGAAAATGACTTCAGGTTTTCTCACTGTACAGAATATATTCAAACACTGCTTCAGTTAAATATTTTACCCTTTGTTTTCCCTGTGTGATATACAATAACTAGTGACCCGGTGCACAAAATTCGTGCACATTAAAAAGGGATTAATTAGAGGAAATAATTTAATATTGCTATGTGCCCTTTCTCTATAATAGAAGTGTCAGAGATGAAAAATAATTTGTAAAATGTATATGAAAACCTTCCTCCTGTCAGAGTCTGGGGCTCAACACAGGACCCAGAGTCAAGTCCCCGCCCACCCACATGTACCTCAAAATCGCGTGAGACGCAGACCCCATGGCCCACCCCCCCATTGGGCTATATCTAGACCCGGCCAGTCCCACCCTTGTCAAGCCCTGCCGGGCAGGGGGCATACCCTCAAGTCCCCTGGCCCAGCGCCAGGATGGGGGGCATGGCCTGAGGTCCCCCAGCCTAGACCAGGGCGGGGGGCGTGCCTTGATGTCCTCCGTCAAGCCCCGCCAGGTGGGGGACACTGCCTGAGGTCCCCTGTCAAGCCCCGCTGGGTGGGGCGCATGGCCTGAGGTCCCCCATGAAGCCCCACCAGTCAGGGGGGCACAGCCTCAGGTCCCCCAGCCGAGCACCGGGAGGGGGGCACAGCCTCAGGTCCCCCATCAAGCCCCACCGGCAGGGGTTGCAGACTCAGGTCCCCCATCAAGCCCCGCTGGGCAGGGGCACGGCCTGAGTTCCCCCGACCCAGAACTGGGGGTGCACCTTGAGGTCCCCTGTCAAACCCCGCTGGGTGGGGGGCATGGCCTGAGGTCCCCTGTCAAGCCCAGCCAGGCAGGGGGTTGCGGTCTGAGGTCCCACGTCAAGCCCCACCGGGTCAGGGGCACAGTCTGATGTCCCATGTCAAGCCCTGCTGGGTGGGGGGAGCAGCCTGAGGTCCCCCGGCCTGGCGCTGGGGCGGGGGGGAGCAGCCTGAGGTCCCCTGTCAAGCCCTGCTGGGTGGGGGGCATGGCCTGAGATCCCCTGTCAAGCCCTGCCGCATGGGGGGCACGGCCTGAGGTCCCGCAGCCTGGCGCTGGGGCAGGGGGAGCAGTCTGAGGTCCCCTAGCCCAGCACCAGGATGGGAAGCGCACCTTGAGGTCCCCTGTCAAGCCCTGCTGAGTGGGGGGCGCGGACTGGGATCCACTGTCAAGCCCTGCCGGGTGGGGGACACAGCCTGAGGTCCCCTGTCAAGCCTCATGGGGGCAGGGAAGAGCGTAGCCTCAGGTCCCTGCTGATTGCTCATTAAGGCTCCTTATGGGAACTTGGCCTCGACTGTGGGTGCAGCCATGTTTGTGACAGAGTGATGGTCAATTAGCATATTCCATCTTTATTAGATAGGATAATCTGCTTCGTGTTGATATTTACTGCTGTGTTGCTGACAATTACCTGAAAGAGAAGTTGGGGTGCTTCACTGGGCTGGAAAAAGTTTAGCTACATCAGAAAGCAGGTCTAATTAAGCAAGTTTGTTCTATATAAAAGGCTATGTTGACTCGCACATGCATGATACATATAAAGCTCTCGCTGGCACCAATCACACACGTGTTTCCATCTGTCATTGCTGATTGTGAATTTGGTTGTTTTTGTTGACATTCTGAAGCTGAAAGAAAGCTGCAGCATTGCATGGAAGTAACAATGGCGATTAAATATGATCGTAATAGTGATCCGGGTAGATATAATTATCCACATGTAACCAAGTTGCCATCATATTCAGAAACGAAGATGGGGGACCTCCTTTTGAAAGGGATTTGCTCATTCGTTGTAAACCAGATCCCAATAATCCAAATGCCACTAAAATGAAACAAATCAGTATTCTGTTTCCTACATTAGATGCAATGATGTATCCTATTCTTTTTCTACATGGTGAAAAAAGGCTGGGGAATGGATATTGCATTAAGACTCAGAGACAACAGTGTAATTGACAATAACACTAGATTCAATGGATAATGCCAAAAAAATTTTTTCCCATCATATTTCTTAAAAGTATTACTCCTTTGGGAATGCCATGTCATAAATTAGAATTGGAAGTATGTGCAATCATCATGCTACTGAAAAATCTTAATAGTAAATGGGGTCTTTGTAATGGTACTAGATTTATTATCAAAAGACTGCAACCTAGCCCTAACTGGTTTGGCTTAGTGGGTAGAGCATCGGCCTGTGACTGAAGGGTCCTGGGTTCGATTCCAGTCAAGGGCATATACCTTGGTTGTGGGTACATCCCCAGTAGGGGGTGTGCAAGAGGCAACTGATCCATGTTTCTCTCTCATCGCTGTTTCTAACTCTATCCCTCTCCCTTCCTCTCTGTAAAAAATCAATAAAATATATTTTAAAAAAAAGATTGTGACCTAACATAATCGAAGCTGAAATATTAACAGGATCTGCGGAGGATAGGTTGTTCTGATTCCATGAATTGATTTGTCCTCATCTGATACTGGCCTCAGTGTTAGAATAAGTTTAATCAATTTATCAGTCGTTGTTTTTATCAATGTTGTTTTTGTTGTTTTTATATTGTGTCTTTGTTGTTGTTATATCATGTTATTGTTTATTTATTAATGAATTTATATATTATTTTCATATACATTTTACTAATTTTCTTTCATCTCTGACATCTCTATTATAGAGAAAGGGCGAATAGCAATATTAAAATATTTCTTCTAATTAATTTCCTTTCAATGTGCACGAATTCGTGCACTGGGCCACTAGTTCTAAATAATGCTGCTATGGGCATAGGGGTGCATATATTCTTTCTGATTGGTGTTTTGGGGTTTTTAGATTTATATTCCTAGAAATGGGATCACTGGGTAAAACAGAAGTTCCATTTTTAATTTTTTTAGGAAACTTCATACTGTTTTCCATAGTGGCTGCACCAGTCTGCATTCCCACTATTAGTGCACTAGGGTTTCCTTTTTTCCACATCCTTGCCAGCACTTGTTTGTTGGTTTATTCATAGTAGCCATTCTGACAGATGTGAGGTGATACATCATTGTAGTTTTAATTTGCATTTCTCTGATGATTAATGAAGTTAAGCATTTTTTCATGTCAATTGGCTATTGTATGTCCTCTTTAGAGAGGTGTCTATTCAGGTCCTTTACCCATTTTTAATTGGATTGTTTGTCATCCTGGTCTTGAATTGTATAGGTTCTTTGTATATTTTGGAAATTGCCCCTATCAGATGTATCATTGGCAAATATGTCCTTCCATACAGTGGGTTCCATTTTAATTTTGTTGATGGTTCCTTTTGCTGTGCAGAATCTTTTTAGTTTGATTGTAGTGCCATTTATTTTTTTCCTTGTTTTTTTGTTGCACTAAGAGATGTATTAGGGAAGATACTGCTATGTGAGATATCTGAGATTTTACTGCCTATGTTTTCTTCTAGGGTTTTTATGGATTCCTGACTTACATTTAAGTCTTTTATCCATCTTGTGTATGGTGTAAGTTGGTGGCCTAGTTTCAGGTTTTTACATGTACTTACCCAATTTTCCCAACACCACTTATTAAAGAGACTGTCTTTATGCCATTGTATGCTCTTGCCTCCTTTGTCAAATATTAATTGACCACAATGTCATAGGTGGATTTCTGGGGTCTATGTTCTCTTCCATTGATCTGTATGACTATTCTTGTGACAGTACCAGGATGTTTTGATTACAGTGGTTTTGTAGTATAAGTTGATTGTGATCCCTCCAACTTTGTTTTTCTTTCTCAAGATTGCTGCGGCTATTTGGGGTCTTTTATGGTTCCATATAAATTTTTGGAGTATTTGTTCTAGCTCTGTGAAATATGCTGTTGGTATTTTAATAGGGATTGCATTGAATCCGTAGATTGCTTTGGGTAGTATGGACATTTTAATGATCTTAATTCTTCCTATCCACAAAAACAGTAGATGCTTGTAGTTGTTTGTAACCTCCTTTGCCCATTTTAAAATCAGGTTGTTTGTTTTTATTTTATTTTTAATGCTATTGTCAATGAAATTGTTTAAATTTTATTTCCAATAGTTTATTATAAGTATAGACCTACAACTAATTTTTTAAAAATGTTTTTATTTATTTTAGAGAGAAAGGAAGGGAGAGGGAGAGAGAGAAAGAAACATCAATGAGAGAGAAACATTGATTAGCAGTCCCCACTCCTGTCCCCCACCTGGGAGGGGGCCTGCAACCCGGGCATGCACCCTTACTGGGGAAAGGAACCTGCAACCTTTTGGTGCATGGGTCAATGCTCAACCACTGAGCAACACTGGCTGGGCTACAACTAATTTTTTTAAAATATTGTTGTTGTGTGTCCTGCAAAGTTCCTTAACTCATTTATTAGCTCGAATAATTTTTTGTATGTGTGTGTGTGTTCCTTAGGATTTTTAAAATATACTATGTCATCTGCAGGTTAAGATAGTTTTATTTCTTTCTTTCCTATCTTGATGCTTTTTATTTATTTTTATTGCCTAATTTCATAGTTGGAACCTCTAGTAAAATATGGAATAGAAATAGTGAGAGCAAATAACCTTGGCTTGTTCCAGTCATTCAGCATTGAGTATTATATTAACTCTGGGTCTTTCTGAAGTACAGTGTATTGAGTTGAGGAGTTCCCTTACATTCCTAATTTATTGAGTGTTTATCATGAAAGGGTTTTGAATTTTGTCAACATGGTTTTATGTCTTTTGAAATATTCATATTATTCCCTTTTTTCATATGGTGTATTTCATTATTGGTAAATCTTATTTTGCTGGGGTAAGTCCAGCTTGGTCATGGTTATAATCCTTTCTATATGTTGCTGGATTCAGTTTGTTAGTGTCTTGTTGGGGGTTTTATGCTATATCCATGAGATATTGGTCTGTATTTTCTTTTCTTGTGATGTCTTTGTCTGGTTTCGGTATCAGGCTAATATTGACCTCATAGAATAAGTGGGGAAGTTTTCTTTGCTGTTCTGTTTCATGGAAGAGTTTGTGAAGAATGGGTGTTAATTGTTCCTTAAATGCTCATTAAAATTCACCAGTAGAGTCATTTGAGCTTAGGCATTTCGGTTTTTTTCCCTGTTGTTGTTGGGGTTTTATTTTATTTCATTACTAATTTAATCTCTTTACATGTTACAGTTCTGTAAAGATTTTCAATTTCTTCTTCAACCAGTTTTGGTATTTTTGTCTTTCTAAGGATTTGAACACTTCAGCTAAGTTATCTACTTTGTATATATGCAGCTGTTTCTTTATAATGCTTTTTTATATCTATACAGTCAGTAGTAATGTCCCTTCTTTCATTCTTAATTTTAGTAATTTGAGCCTTATTTATTTTTTGCTTCATCAGTCTAGCTAAAGTTTTGCCAATTTTGCTTATCTTTTCAAATAATATAAAATAGCCTTTGAAAAGGAAAGTATCAAATTAATAATTAGAAGGCAGCTACAAAACCCCTATATAATTGGCAGTATGTTTTGAGCCATATGTTTCTTAACATTTTGGAGCCTCAGTTGGCTCATTTTATAAATAGGGTAATGAGACATGCCTCAAATTTTTCTCTAAGATTAGATGAAATAACATGTAAAATCTCTAGCACAATACCTATTTATGGTAGATTTTCAATAAATGTTTGTATCCTTTCCATTATACTAACCCTAGTTTTCCTGCATTGTTCTTTGGTTGTCAGGTCTAATGTAATATAGTAAGCATTTAAAATGACTTCTCATATATTTTTCTGCACTGTCTGCCTGCCATGAACCAAGATGAAACTCATTTTCACTAAGACTTAGGTACATACCAAGTTCTGAATATAATCAGATAAAACAATGATAGTTTAATATTAATCACAGATGAGTCTAAAAGCAACTGAGATCCTATATAATAAATCATCATGCTCTGTGTTATTTTCATCTTTTTCTCATTTTATCATGATTCTAACACTGATGATAGGAAAGCATTTCACCCCCAGGGTTTCATGTCAAGTAGAGTTTCCAGGAGCAGCCTCTCATCTCAATAGGTATCCCCAACTCCAACTAGAAGATTTTTCCCCCCTATTGGATAGACAGTATAGACTCCTGAATGGAGAGAAGAATTAATTCTTAAGAAACCTGCCTTAGCTAGCTCCTGTACTTTACTAGCAATGTGATCTTAGGCAAATTATCCAATTTCTCTGAGCTTCCATTTCCATGTGTATAATATGTGGGTGGTGATAACAGGGTGGTTCTAAAATTGTATAATATAATGTATGTACAGTACTTAACACAGTACTCAGCTAACTGTAAAGAATCTTTGTCAAGGTAACTGCTTTTCTATGACCCACCTGGTCATTGCACAGGTTCATTAAAGCTTTCTCTGACTGCATTTAACATTTTGGAATATTTGACCTTAAATGTGGTTTAATTTTTTAAAGATTTGTACAAGCTAAGTTACTACTGGTAGCATACTTGTTTACCCTGTCCTGTAATTGTAACTAGCTCTGCCATTGCTGGTCTCTTATTTTGGTTTCTGCTCAGGCCATACTTGTGCTAACTTATATATTGCCACCAGCTCTTATAATCCTGCTGTGTCCCAGCTACTGTTCCATACTTGTCTGGGATGGATCAGGCCACCAAATGATATCTTACCAGGAAAAGTAGACCCTGTTTGCTCGCACGTTGTTGTAATGACATTAAGTGAATCTCAATAGATGAAGAGACTCTTGCATTATAGTAGGCAGGAGACATATATCTGCTTTGGTGATATTACCAAAGTATGATTGTGGACCCATAGGCTCTTTTTTTAAAAGAATTTTTATAGATTGATAGAAAGAGAGAGAGAGAGAGAGAGAGAGAGAGAGAGAGAGAGAGAGAGAGAGAGAGAGAGAGAGAGAGAGAATGACATGGCTTTGTTGTTCAACTTATTTATGCACTCATTAGTTGCTTCTTGTATGTGCACTGACCAGGGATTGAACTCACAACCTTGGTGTATTGGAACAGCGCTCTAACCAACTGAACTACCTAGACAAGGCCCCATAGACTCTCATAATTGGAAGATACTTCAAAGATTATCTAGTTCCATACAATAATAATGATAGCAGACATTTATTGAGTTTTTATTGTATACACAGCACAATGATAAGGGTTTACCTTTATCACTTTTTTTTAATCCTCACAACATCCCCTAGAAGTATCCTATTGTTATCTGCATTTTTATAAATGAAGAAACAGATTGGTTTAACTTGTCTAAGAATCAACAGATCCGGGTTTCAAACTCAAGTCTGAGTTTTCCAGAACTGTTTTCCTCAATACACTATATAGTTCCTCTCCTGCACTGTAAGTATCCCTTCTACAGTATTCCTGAAAGATTATTTTGTATTCTTGAATATCTTCAAGATTGTTCAGTTTACTGTTCTCTTGAGGCAGCTCTTTCCATTTTTTGAAAAATTTAGTGGCAAAGGGGAAAGATGTTGGCCTAAAATCTGATTTTTTGTAACAACAAAATCATGGACTGTTAGAGAAGGAGGGACTAGAAGATTGTCTCATCCATTCCTTTCATTTTGCAGTTGAGAAAATTCCACCTAATGAAGGCCCATAAACAAGATCTCATAGGACTTTCAGAAATTTTGTCCTCTGGAGCCTGACAGAGTACCTCTGTTCTATACTCTTCAGATCAGTGTTTTTAATATTTAAGATAGGTCTTATGATTCCTCTTAATTTTACCTTCATGCCAAACATCTCTAGTTTTTTCATTCCTTCCTTGTATGAATGATTTGCAGGGTTTTCATAATTCTGGAACCTATTGGAACCTGCTCTCAGTTTTTTTATTTTCTCCTTAAAAATGGAGCACACAGAAGTGGACCTAATACTTTGGAGATTATTTGTTCAGCCAAGAGTACAGTGAAATTATGCCTTCCTTTAATCCAGTTATTAGATTTCTGTTAGTATAGACCAGTGATGGGCAACCTTTTGAGCTTGGTGTGTCAAACTTCGCCAAAAAACTGAGCATAACTCGGGTAGTGTGTCACTTTGAGGAAAACTAACTCCAAGACTCTAGTCGCAAATGTTTCATCCTCAGGAGCAGCAAATGTTTCATCCTTGGCATGCGGCCGCGTGTCATCAGAAATGGCTACGCGTGTCAGTGCTGACACGCGTGTCATAGGTTCGCCATCACTGGTATAGACTATGATTTCTGTAGACATTTCTTTTTGGAAGCTATGTCATGAACTTATAAACAGGTCAAAGGAACAATTTTTAAGACGAGGCATTTCTGAAATCATAGTTCTGAATCACTGATTCAAAGAGAATCTATATACATGCCGGTTTCATCAGTAATCCATTTGCTTAAAAATTGATTTACTGGAAAAATGAAATGGCATTTGTAATTGTGTATTAGACCTTTTATTTTTATACCTACACTAGAAGCCCGGTGCATGAAATTCGTGCACGGAGGGGGGTTGTCCCTCAGCCCAGCCTGTACCCTCTCCAATCTGGGACTCCTGGAGGGATGTCCGACTGCCTGTTTAGGCCCGATCCCACCAGGATCAGGCCTAAACAGGCAGTCGGACATCCCTCTCACAATCCAGAACTGCTGCTCCCAACTGTTTGCCTGCCTGCCTTCCTGATTGCCCCTAACCGCTTCTGCCTGCCAGCCTGATCACCCCCTAATCACTCCGCTGCCAGCCTGGTTGATGCTTAACTGCTCCCCTGCCAGCCTGTTTGCCCCCAACTTCCCTCCTCTGCCGGCCTGGTCACCCTTAACTGCCCTCTCCTGCAGGGTTGATCACCTCCAACTGCCCTCCCTTGCAAGCCTGGTCCCTCTCAACTGCCCTCCCTTGCAGGCCTAGTCCCTCCCAGCTGCCCTCCCTTGCAGGCCAGGTGCCTCCCAACTGCCCTCTCCTGCTGGCCATCTTGTAGTGGCCATCTTGAGTCCACATGGGGGCAGGATCTTTGACCACATGGGGGCAGACATATTGTGTGTTGGAGTGATGGTCAATTTGCATATTACTCTTTTATTAGATAGGATAGAGGCCTTGTGCACGGGTGGGGGCCAGCTGGTTTGCCCTGAAGGGTGTCCCGGGTCAGGGTGGGGTTCCCTTGGGGCATGGAGTGGCCTGAGCGAGTGGCCTGTGGTGGTTTGCAGGCCGGCCACGCCCCCTGGCAACCCAAGCGGAGGCCCTGATATCTGGAATTTATTTTCCTTCTACAATTGAAACTTTGTAGCCTGGAGCGGAGCCAAGCCTGCTGCTCCCTCCAGGGCGGCAGCCATTTCTGTTGCAGTTAATTCACCTTCTATACTTGAAACTTTGTAGCCTTAAGCGGAGGCCTGGCTGGCCAGGGTGTGCGGAAAGCTTTGCTTCCCCTGTTGCTGCCGGCAACCCTGGCCTGCTCTCTCAAGCTCTGTTCTGCCCCCATTTCTGTTTGAATTTGTTTACCGTCTATAATTGAAACTTTGTAGCTTGAGTGGAGGCTTAGGCCTGCAACGGCTATCGGAAAGCTTGGCTTGCTCTGTTACCTGGGAAACCTTGCTCTCTGTGGCTGTAGCCATCTTGGCTGGGGTTAATTTGCATACTCACCCTGATTGGCTGGTGGGCGTGGCTTGGATGGTGGGCGTGGCTTATGTAGTGGAGTGATGGTTAATTTGCATATTACCGTTTTATTAGAGAGGATACCTATGTTTGGTCAATTTATAAGCATGAACATTTTCTTTTTTTCTTTTTTTTTTTTTAGAATGTTTCCTTTATCTTTTTTTTTTAATTTCTTTATTGATTAAGGTATCACATATTTGTCCTCATCCCCCCATTCCCACCCCACATCCCTCCCCACACATGCCCCTACACCCCTGTTGTCCTTAACGCTGGTTAGGCTCATATGCTTGCACACAAGTCCTTTGGTTGATCTCTCCCCTTTACCCCCACCCTTCCCTACCCTCCCTCTGAGGCCCGACAGTCTGATCCATGCCTCCTTGTTTCTGGGTCTGTTCTTGTTCATCAGTCTATGTTGTTCATTATTTCCCCTAGATGAGTGAGATCATGTGCTATTAGAAATACACTTATAGAAACTGAAAATGAGACAAGCAATAATGGTTATGGTGACAGGCAAATGAATCGGTCTGTAGTAAGTTTCTTTTTGGGCCAACAGTTCTTTTGAGACCCAATTTCAATGTCCAACAGTTCCGTATATGTACATGTCAGCACTGACATTACAGTACTGGATGGTGGACAAATGGTAGTAATGCAGGTCCGACTCTCTCGGGTTTGGTCCTGGGCAACCTGCAGTGATGCACAGCTGCTAACTGCTAGTATGGGAAGGCCACATCAGTGTCTTCCATCTCTGGACTGCTTCTCTTCTGTCTTCATGGCTGGAGTAGTCCTGTCGATTCCTCTCTGTTGCTGGAATCCACATGGTCTCGGAGTTGTTTTCTGAAAATATACAAACATATTCTTGACCAAAAGTTAATAAAGGAATGAACATTTTCCACATTTGCTTTTAGATCCAACATTAGTTGTTGCTGATTGTGTCTTCATGAAGTTTATAGTGGGAAAGCAAAAAGGTGTAAGAAAGCTGATTGATAATGGGAGAGAATGAACATGGGGAGGAATTAGGTGGAATTATCATTTTATGATTATTATTATTATTATTATTGTATGTTTAGCACTTAATTTATAAAATGTTTCCCAGCACAGTATGTCATTTGGTCCACACTTCAACCCACCTACACCATCCTCTGGAGATCTGATTGATTTTGGCACGTGTGCAGAATTGTTGTTGTTAGTGAGGATAGTTATGCAGCCAGAGAAAACAGAGCAGTGATTGTCAACCCTGTCACCTTCTCCCCTCCTCATCCCCCTTTCCCCAATCTGTTGGGTTGGAAGAGGCTTGACATTAGTCAGTTTACTTACCAGAGGATGTGACACACATTCACCTGTTTTCTTACTTCCATTGTCACCCACGCAACCTTTACACTTTTGAGAAGCATGTAAAAGGAGAAATGTTTCAGAGTTTATTTGTCTTTGAGGTTTGGATTAAAAACTTCAATGACACCAGAAGAAAGTAATTGGGAGCATAATTGAACAGGTGGAACAAATGTGTTAAATCTATTTGGGGAAAATAATAACCAGTTTTATAGTAATAAATTAGCCTTAGGTTCATTGTTCCAGAATCGGGGTAGGAACAAGGAAGAAGAGAATGAATGGGTTTTCTGAAAACACCCGAGAATACAAGTGCTTCCTTTAATGTGGCTGATTCTAATGGGGGAATGGAGGAGCCTCTTCCTAGTCACATCCAGAAAAATTGGAAAGCTTGTCATTAGCTCTACAGTGATGCAGAAGGGACTTCAAAGAGCCCATTCACTTCATCTTGTATATGTTGTGGTAGATAGCAATATTTCAAAATCTCACAAAACAAGGAATTTGGGGGATGAGATTAAAGTCTAATATGGACTACATAGACATAATTTCTATTAAGTATCGATTGTTTTCTTAAGACAGAGCTGGACAGATATATTTAGTATAGAATTCTTGTTAGAAAAGATTGATGTTTTCCCCTCTCTCTATCTAAAGCAGAGACCAAAAGTATCAGAAAATCTCTGGGTTAGAATGGACATAAAGGTCATCCAGCGTAAGTCCCCATCTCCTCTACAATGTCTGTACCAAGTGGTTGTCATCCTAGGCTTGAAATGTACTAGTAATGGAGAATTTGCTCTCACCAGAGACAGCCCATGACATTTGCAGGCTGATCTTTATAATAGTGAAAGATACCTACATACTCTTCAACTTCATGGAACTTAAAATCTAATGTGCGATACAGAGGATGGAATGGGCAGTACAAAACAAGGTAATAAGGCTGTAATACTGGAAGGACATAGTACATGGTTTGCAATCAAGGCTTTTGGGATCAGAGAAAACTTTTGTTTCCTATTGTTAAAACAGAAAAAAATGTTCTAGATGTGGTCTAAGCAGGCCTCATAATCACTTTCTTCATCTGGACATATGTCTGTTATTATAGCTTCAGGTGATATTAACCTTTTAATGCCACTACATATTGTTCATTTATTCAATTCAATAAATTTTTAGTGAACACCTCACATGCACAAGGAGCTGTACTAGGAACATGGTCTACAACTGTGAATAAGATTAGATTTACTATGAAGCTTAGTAGATTTACTAAGTAGATTTACTATGAAGCTTAAGTTCAAGGCTTCTCACTTGCAGGGTCCCTTCCAAGGCCCTATAGCTAATTTTGTATTCTTTTTCTTAAAGATGATCTTGCGATTTGTATGTTCTTCAAGTCCACCAAAACCTGTATCTGCCTCTGGCTAGTATTCCATGGTATGGATGTACCATAGTTTGTTTAACCATTCATCTATTGAAGGATATCAAGGCTGATTTCAGTTTGGGCAATTGCAAATAAAGCTGCTATGAATATTTATATAGAGTTATATGAACATGTTTTCATTTTCCTGGGATAGATGCCCAGGAATACAGTTGCTAGGTGAATGGTAGTTGTGTGTTTAGTGGTATGTTTTTTTAAGAAATTGCCAAACTGTTTTCTAGAGTGGCTGTACTGTTTTACATTCCCATCAGCAATATATGAGTTATTCTCTTTATCCATATCCTTGCTAGAATTTGGTATTGTCATTATATTTTATTTTAGCTATTTGGATAGGTGTATATTGATATCTTATTGTGGTTTTAATTTTCACTTTCTTAATGGCTAATGATATTGAAAGTATTTTCATGTACTGTTGGCCATCTTATATCCTCTTTGGTTAAATGTCTCTTCATGTCTTTGTCCATCATCTAATAGGATTATTATTTTTATTTTATTGAGTTTCAATAATTATTTATATATTCTAGATAAAAGTCCTTTTTAAAATATGTAGTTTGCAAATATTTTGTCCTAGCCTGTAATCTTATCTGGGTACATAGGTTTTCACAGAGCAACAGTTTTTAATTTTGGTGAGGGTAAATTAATAAATTTTTTCTTTATGGGACATGCTTTTGGTGTCCTGTGTAAGAACTGTTTACCTAGCCCTAGAGCCCGAAGAATTTTCTCCTATGTTTTTGTCTAAAGTTTTTATAATTTTACTACTTTTTTAAGTGCATGATCTATTTTGAGTTAACTTTTATATAAGGAGTGAAGATTAGGTTGAGGTTACTTTTCTTAACTATGGATATTCATTGCTCCAGCACCACTTGTTGAAAAGACTATGCTTCCTCCATTGAGTTGACTTTGGATCTTCCTCAAATACCAGTTGAGCCTATTTATGTGTTTCTACTAGAGGCCCAGTGCATGAAATTAGTGCACGGGGGAGGGGGGTGTCCCTCAGCCCAGCCTGCACCCTTTCGCAATCCGGGACCCCTCAGGGGAGGTCCGACTGCCAGTTTAGGCCCTGCGGGATCAGGCCTAAACTGGCAGTCGGACATCCCTCTCGCAATCCGGGACCGCTGGCTCCTAACCGCTCTCCTGCCTACCTGATAGCCCCTAACAGCCTCTGCCTGCCTGCCTGATCGCCCCTAACTGTTCGCCTGCCTGCCTGATCGCCCCTAACTGCTTGCCTGCCTGCCTGATCACCCCTCACTGCCTCTGCCTCGGCCCCTCGCCGCCACAGCTTCTTCTGGAAGGACGTCCAGAATGACGTCCGGAAGGTCGTTCAGCTCTCCAGTCTAATTAGCATATTACATTTTTGTTATTATAGATTTCTGGGATGTGGTATATCTATAAACATATAGTGGATCTCTGCATTTACCCCTCCAACAGTACCACACTCTTTTGATCATGATAGCTATATATTAAGTCTTAATATGTGGGAACGATTCTGCTCACCTTTTTGTTCTATTCCAACATTGTTATTGATATTCTAGGGCCTGTGATTTTCCATATAACTTTAGAGTAAATTTTTCCATGTTTACAAACATACATGCTAGGATTTTGATAGGAATTAGAATAAACTTGTGGATCAACAGGGGGAGAATTGACATCTTTACTTTATTATCTTCCAATCCATGAACACAGTATATCTGTTTAAGTATTTTATTCCTTTTATCAGCATGCAATTTTTAACATATATGTCCTGTCCTGTACATTTTTTGTTAAGCGTATACCTAAGTTTTTTTTTTTCTTAAGAGCAATTGTAAGTGGTATTGTGTTTTTAATTTTGTTTCTTTGTGTTTTAATTTTGGTATTGTATTGTTAATTATTTTAGTATATAGAAAAACAATTTAATATTTGTGTGTTGATCTTCTACCCTGCAACTTTGGTGACTTATTGGTTCTAGGATTATTTCTGTAGTTTCATTGAGATTTTCTACATACCCATAGCATCTGCAAGCATGAATAGTTTTCTTACTTCTAATCTATGTCCTTTTATTTTTAACTTCCAGTACTATGTTGCATAAGAATATTGAGAGCAGATATGCTTGCTTTATTTATATCTTAGGGGAAATATTCAGACTTTCACCTTTAAGTATGATGTTAGCTGTTGGATTTCTGGAGATGTTTTTTATGAAGTTGAGGTACATCCCCTCAATTCCAAATTGCTGCGAGGTTTGTTTTCATTTTCATGAATGAGTGTTGGATTTTGTCAAATATTTTTTTCTGCATCAATTGATATGATCATATGTTTCTTCTTCAGCATGTTGATTATGGTGAATTACATTGATTGATTCTTTTAATGTTGAACAAGACTTGGTCATGGTGTATAATTCTTTTTATGTATTATGTTCAACTCAATTTGTTCACATTTTGATGAGAAGTTTTGCATCTAAGTTCATAAGCAATATCGGTCCTTAGTTTTCTTTTTTTGTATTACCTTTTGCCTGGTTTTGGTATCAAGTTAGTACTGGCCTCATGAAGTGAGTTTGGTAGTGTCACTTCCTCTTTCTATTTTCTGAAATAGATTTTGTAAAATTGGCATTAAATAATTTTTCAAATGTCTGACAGAATTCTCCATTGAATTCAGGTGAGCTTAGAGATTTCTTTTTCAGGAACCTTAAATTACAAATTGAATTTTTCTGTTGGCTACTTCATATTGGTTGAAGCTAGTAGTTTGGGGGTTTTAAGGAATTGTCCCATTTCTTCTTAGTTGTCAAATTTATGATCATAAAGTTATTTGTAACATTCCCTTATTATCTTTTCCATGGATGTAGGATTTAGTGATATAATCTGTTTCATTCTTGACAATGGTAACTTGTGTCTTCTATTTTTATACTTTTGTCAGTCTTCTAGAGTTTTGTCAATTTTATTGCTTTTTGTTTCTTGGTTTGTTTTTTTAATTTATCATTATTGTTCAAAGTATTGCAGATGTTCCTTTCTTTCCCCCATTGACCTCCTCCTCCCCATTCCTGCCCCCTCCCCAGGCCTTTACTGAACTATAGTCTGTGTCCATGGGTTATGTATATAAATTATTTGGTTAAATTCTTCCCACCTCGTTCCCCACTCCGTTCCCTCAGAGAATTGTCAGTCTGTTGCATACTTCCATGTCTCTGGGTCTATTTTGTTTGACAACATACTTTGTTCATTAGATTCCACATATAGGTGAAATCATGTGATTTAGGTCTTTCTGTGGCTGGCTTATTTTGCGTAGCATAATAATCTCCAGGTCCCTCCATGTTGTCTCAAAGGGTAAGAGATCCTTCTTTTTTACAGCTGCATAGTATTCCATCGTGTAAATGTAAATGTACCACAGCTTTTGTATTCACTCATCTACTGATGGACAGCTGGGCTGTTTCTAGATTTTAGCTATTGTAAATAATGCTAGTATGAACATAGGGTACATATATTATTTCTTATTGGTGTTTTGGGATTCTTAGGATATATTCCTCCTAGAAGTGGGATCAGTGGGTCAAATGGCAGTTCCATTTTTAATTTTAAAAAATCTTTATTGTTGAAGGTAATACATATGTCAGCCTTTTCCACCATTGACCCCTTCTAGCCCACCCCCACCGCCAGCCCAGGCCTTCACCACACTATTGTCTGTGTCCATGGGTTATGCATATATGCATACACATATTTTGGTTGATCTCTTCCCACCCACCGACTGAATCCCGTCTTCCCTCTGAGATTTGACAGTCTGTCCCATGCTTTTATGTCTCTGGATCTATTTTGTTCATCAGTTTATTTTGTCCACATATGAGTGAGATCATGTGATACTTGTCTTTCTCTGACTGGCTTATTTCATTTACCATGATACTCTCCAGGTCCCTCCATGCTGTCTCAAAGGGTAAGAGATTCTTCTTTTTTATTGCTTTATTGTATTCCATGTTATAAATGTACCACAGCTTTTTTATCCACTCATATACTGATGGGAACTTGGGCTGTTCCCAATTATAAATTGTGCTGATATGAACATAGGGGCGCATAAATTATTTCTGATAGATGTTTTGGGTTTCTTAGGCTATATTCCTAGAAGTGCGATCACTGGATTAAATGCTAGTTCCATATTTAATTTTTTAAAAACATTCTATACTGTTTTCCCTAATGGCTGCACCAGACTTCATTTCCACCAGCAGTGTACTAGAGTACCTTTTCTCCACATCCTTGCCAGCACTTGCCATTTGCTGATTTGTTGTTGGTAGCCATTCTGACAGGTGTGAGGTGATACCTCATTGTCATTTTAATTTGCCTTTCTCTAGTGATTGGTGACTTTTCGTATGTCTCTTGGCCATCTGTATCTAGTCTTTGGAGAAGTGTCTATTTAGGTCCTTTGCCAATTTTTGGATTGTTTGTCTTCCTTTTGTTAAGTTGTATGAGTTCCTTATAGATTTAGGATATTAACCCTTTATCAGATGTATCATTGGCAAATATGTTCTCCCATGCAGTGGGCTTTGTTGATGGTTTCTTTTGCTGTGCAGAAGCTTTTTATTTTGATGTAGTCCCATTTGTTTATTTTCTCCTTTGTTTTCCTTGCCCTAGGAGATGTATTCACAAACATATTGCTGAGAGAGATGTCTGAGATTTTGCTGTCTATGGTTTCTTCTAGGATTTTTATGGTTTCATGACTTACATTTAACTCTTTTATCCATTTTGAGTTCATTCTAGTGTATGGTGTAAGTTGGTAAGTTTCTTTTTTTGCATGTATTTCTCCAGTTTTCCCAGCACCATTTATTGAAGAGACTACCAGTATTTGACACCATTGAATGCTCTTGCCTCCGTTGTCAAATATTAATTGAGCATAGCGTCTTAGGTCAAATTCTGGAATCTCTGATCTGTTTCATTGATCTACATGCCTGTTCTTGAGCCTGTGCCAGGCTGTATTGATTACACTGGCTTTGTAGTATAACTTGAAATCTGGTATTGTGATCTCTCCAACTTTATTCTTTCTGAGGCTTGCTGCGGCTATTCGGGGTCTTTTTAGATTCCTTATAAATTTTTGAAGTATTTGTTCTAGCTCTGTGATATATGCCGTTGGTATTTTAATAGGGATTGCATTGAATCTCTAGATTGATTGGGTAGTATGGACATTTTAATATGTTAATACTGCCAGTCCATGAACAAGGTATTTTCTCCCACTTGTTTATATCTTCCTCTATCATTTTATTCAATGTCCTGTAGTTTTCTGAGTACAAGTCTCTTACCTCCTTTGTTAAGTGTATTCCTAAGTATCTTAATTTTTTTGTTGCAATGATAAATGGGATTTTTTTTTTTTAGATTCTCTTTCTGGGTATTCATTATTGGTTTATAAAAATGCCATTGATTTCTGGATGTTAATTTTGTATCCTGCTACGTTGCCAAATTCATTTATTAAATCAAATGTTTTTTTTTAGTGGAGACTTTAGAGATTTCTATGTAAGATATCATGTCATCTGAAAATAATGAGAGTTTTACTTCCTCCTTTCCAATTTTGATGCGTTTTATGTTTTCTTGTCTGATTGCTGTGGCTATCTCTTCCTGTACTATGTTGAGTAAGAGTGGTGAAAGTGGACATTCCTGTCTGGTTCCTGTTATTACGGGAAATGATTTTAGTTTTTACCCATTGAACATGATATTGGCTGTAAGTTTGTCACATATGGTCTTTATTATGTTGATACTAAAGATACGGTGCATGAAATTTGTGCAGGGGGGGGGGGATTCCCTCAGCCCAGCCTGCATCCTCTCTAATCAGGGACTCCTTGGGGGATGTCCGATAGCCGGCATTTGGATCACAATCTGAGACTGCTGGCTCCTAATCGCTCACCTGCCTGCCTGCCTGATCGCCCCTAACCACTCTGCCTGCCTGCCTGATCACCCCTAACCTCTCTGCCTGCCTGCCTGCCTGATCACCCCTAACTGCCTCTGCCTGCCTGCCTGATTGCTCCTAATCACCTCTGCCTGCCTGCCTGATTGCCCCTAATCACCTCTGCCTGCCTGCCTGATTACCCCTAACAGCTCCCCTGCTGGCCTGATTTCACCCCCAACTGCCCTCCCCTGCCAGCCTCATTGCTCCTAACTACCTCTGCCTCCACCCCCACCACCCTGGCTTTGTCCGGAAGGAAGTTGGACATCCAGAAGATGGCTGGTCAACCCGGGCTAATTAGCATATTACCCTTTTAGTAGTATAGATAGATTATATAGGATAGGATTGCTTAAATGAGGGGGGGGGAGCCTTTTTCAGCTGGAGGAGATGCTCTTGGCCAACAAAAATACATAATCCTTATATCTGGACTGATAGCCAGCCATATGCACTATACTGCCAAACCAGTCATGAAAAAATTGAACCGCTTTCTTACACCTTACACCAAATAGCTGTTGCCCTTAAAACCCCTCCTCAGCCCCCATCTTAGGTTCTGCCTTCGCAGTTCACCCAGATTAGGTTCTGATTGGTCAGTTTCTATGCCAGTCAGCGTCAAAAGCTCCGCCTCCTAGGCAGCCATTGGCTCCTCCCACTTCACCCAGATTTGGTTCTGATTGGTTGGTTTCTATGCCAGTCAGTGTCTCTGGGCCTCTCTGTGGCAGCTACTGATCAGGCCCTGCTTCTCTCTTCAGGCCTCTCTCTGGGCTTGATCCGCAGCCACTGCGGCAGCTGGGAGGTGGTTAGGCCTCCCGCCTGGCCTTGAGCTTTAGGCTAACAACCTCACTGTGCCCGCCTCATCCTGCCCACCCACCCTGCCACCCCACCCGCCAGCTGCCAGCCTTGCTGTAATAGTAGCCTGTGGGCTGTGGGGGAGGGGCCGAGAGGTGCTCCATGCACTTCCTGGTGACTGGTCGTCCATTCCTGCTTTACTGAGAGTTGTTATATAAAAAATGGGTGTTTGATTTTGTTGAATGCTTTTTCTGTGTCATTGATATAATCATGTGATTTTTGTCTTTTAATTTGTTTATGTGATAATATCACGTTTCTTGATTTGCGAATATTGTACCAGTCTTGCATGCCTAGAATAAATCCCACATGGTCATAGTGTATGACCTTTTCAATATATTGCTGGATCTGATTTGAAAATATTTTGTTGAGGATTTTAGCATATATGTTCACTGGGGATATTGGCCTGTAATTTTCTTTCTTTGTACTGTTTATCTGGTTTTGGAATTAGGATAATGCTGTCCTCATAAAAAGAGTTTGGATGTGTTCTTCCTCTTGGATTTTTTTTAATCATTTGAGGAGGATAGGTGTTAATTCTTCTGTGAATGTTTGGTGAAACTCCCCTGTGAAGCTGTCCAGGCCAGCACTTGTTTTCTGGGAGTTTTTTTGATTACTACTTCTATTTTACTAGAGGCCCAGTCCATGAAATTCATGCACGGGTGGGGTCCCTAGGCCTGGCCGGCAATCAGGGCTGATCTGTGGGGTGACCAGTGGGACAATCGGGGGGCCCCCGCCTTGGCTGGCCTGGGGCCTGTGTTGAGCATCTGCCCCCTGGTGGTCACTGCGCATCATAGCGACCGGTTGTTCTGCAGTTTGGTCTATTTGCATATTAGGCTTTTATTATATAAGATTAGTTGTTATTGGCCTATTCAGGTTTTATGATTTGGTCTGATTCAGTTTTATTTTTATATTTTTATTTTTTTGTATTTATATTTTTTTTTTCAATTTTTTTTATTAAGGTATTATATGTGTACATATCTTACCATTGCCCCCAAACCCTACTCCCATATATGCCCTCACCCCCCAGAGTTTGGTGTCCATTGGTTATGCTTATATGCATGCATACAAGTCCTTTGATTGATCTCTTATCTTCCCCACCTCTCCCTAACCTTCCTGCTGTAATTTGACAGACTGTTTGATGCTTTACTGCCTCTGTATCAATCTTTTTGTTCAAGTTTTTAATGTTCTTTATTATCCATAAATGAGTGAGATCATGTGGTATTTTTCTTTCATTGACTGGCTTATTTCACTTAACATAATGTTCTCCAATTCCATCCAGGTTGCTGCAAATGGTAAGAATTCCTTCTTTTTTATGGCAGCATAATATTCCATTGTGTAGATGTACCATAGTTTTCTGATCCAGTCATCTGCTGATGGGCACCTAGGCTGTTTCCAGATCTTAGCTATTGTAAATTGTGCTGCTATGAACATAGGGGTGCATATATCCTTTCTTATTGGTGTTCCCAGTTTCTTAGGATATATTCCCAGGAGTGGGATTACTGGGTCAAATGGGAGTTCCATTTTCAGTTTTTTGAGGGAACTCCATACTGTTCTCCACAGTGGCTGCACCAGTCTGCATTCCCACCAGCAGTGCACGAGGGTTCCTTTTTCTCCGCATCCTCGCCAACACTTGTCGTTTGTTGATTTGTTGATGATAGCCATTCTGACAGGTGTGAGATGGTACCGAATTGTTGTTTTGATTTGCATCTCTCAGATAATTAGTGACGTTGAGCATGTTTTCATGTGTCTCTTGACCTTCCTTCTGTCTTCTTTGGAAAAGATTCTATTTAGGTCCGTGGTCCATTTTTTTATTGGATCATTTATCTTCCTTTTATTAAGTTGTATAAGCTGCCTGTAGATGTTGGAGATTAAACCTTTATCAGTGATGCCATTTGCAAATACATTCTCCCATGCAGTGGGCTTTCTTGTTGTTTTGTTGATAGTTTCTTTTGCTGTAAAAAAGCTTTTTATTTTGATGTAGTCCCATTTGTTTATTTTCTCTTTAGCTTCCATTGCCCTAGGGGCAGTATCGGTGAAGAAGTTCTTTTGGCATATATCTGAGATTTTGCTGCCTGTGGATTCCTCTAGTATTTTTATGGTTTCCCCTCTTATGTTTAAGTCCTGTATCCATTTTGAGTTTATTTTTGTGTATGGCGTAAGTTGGTGATCTAGTTTCATATTTTTGCATGTATCTGTCCAATTTTCCCAACACCATTTATTGAAGAGACTGTCTTTATTCCATTGTATGTTCATGCCTCCTTTGTCAAATATTAATTGAGCATAGTGGCTTGGGTCGATATCTGGATTCTCTATTCTGTTCCATTGATCTATATGTCTGTTCTTGTGCCAGTACCAGGCTGTTTTGAGAACAGTGGTTTTGTAATATAGTTTGAAATCTGGTATCGAGATCCCTCCTACTTTATTCTTCTTTCTCAGGATTGCTGTGGCTATTCGGGGTCTTTTTTTATTCCAGATGAATTTTTGGAGAGTTCTTTCAAGGTCTGTGAAATATGCCGTTGGTATTTTAATGGGGAGTGCATTGAATCTATAGATTGCTTTGGGTAGTATGGACATTTTAGTGATATTGATTCTACCAATCCATGAACATGGTATGTTCTTCCATCTGTTTATGTCTTCCTCTATCTCTTTTTTCAGTGTCCTGTAGTTTTCCGTGTATAGGTCTTTTACCTCCTTAGTTAAGTTTATTCCTAGGTATCTTAATTTTTTTGGTGCGATGGTAAATGGGATTGTCTTTTTAGTCTCTCTGTCTGTAAGTTCACTATTGGTGTATAGAAAGGCCATATATTTCTTGGCTTTAATTTTGTATCCTGCTACATTGCCGAATTCATTTATTAAGTCTATTAGTTTTTTGAGGGAGTCTTTCGGATTTTTTATGTACAATATCATGTCGTCTGCAAATAAAGACAGCATTACTTGTTCTTTTCCAATTTGGATGCCTTTTATTTCTTCTTCTTGTCTAATTGCAATGGCTAATACTTCCAGTACTATATCAAACAGGAGTGGTGAGAGTGGGCATCCTTGTCTTGTTCCTGTTCTTAGGGGAAATGTTTTTAGTTTTTGTCCATTGAGTATGATGTTTGCTGTGGGTTTATCATATATAGCTTTTATTATGTTGAGGTATGAGCCTTCTATTCCCACCTTGTTGAGAGTTTTTATCAAGAAAGGGTGTTGGATTTTGTCAGATGCTTTTTATGCATCAAGTGATATGACTATGTGATTTTTATCTCTCAATTTGTTTATTTGATGTATCACGTTTATTGATTTGCGGATATTGTACCATCCTTGCATTCCTGGGATAAATCCTACTTGGTCATGGTGTATGATCTTTCTGATGTTCTGCTGGAGCCGATTTGCTAGAATTTTGTTGAGGATTTTGGCATCTATGTTCATGAGGGATATTGGTCTGTAATTCTCTTTCATTGTGTTGTCTTTATCTGGTTTTGGTATTAGGGTGATGCTGGCTTCATAGAAGGAGCTTGGAAGTGTTCCTTCCTCTTGAATTTTTTGGAATAGTCTGAGGAGGATAGGTTTTAGTTATTCCTTGAATATTTGGTTAAACTCCCCTGTGAAGCCGTCTGGCCCCGGGCTTTTGTTTGCCAAAAGCTTTTTGATGACTGCTGCAATTTTGTCCATAGTTATTGGCCTATTGAGCTGTTGAGATTCTTCTTGATTGATTTTTGGAAGGTTGTATTTTTCTAGGAATATGTCCACTTCCTCCAGGTTGTCCAGTTTGTTGGAATAGAGATGTTCGTAGTATTTTGTAACAATCTTTTGTATCTCAGCGGGGTCTGTTGTTATTTCACCTCTTTCATTTCTGATTTTGTTTATTTGGGTCCTCTCTCTTTGCTTCTTGGTGAGCCTGGCTAGAGGTCCATCAATCTTGTTTATCCTTTCAAAGAACCAGTTCTTGGTTTTGTTGATCTTTTGTATTGTTTCTTTGGTCTCTATGTCATTTATCTCCACTCTGATCTTTGTTATTTCCTTACTTCTGGTTACACTGGGCTTTTCTTGCGGCTCTTTTTCTAGCTCTTTGATTTGTACGGTTAGGTAATTTATTACCATTGTTTCTTGTTTTTTGCAATAGGCTTGTAGAGCTATGAACTTCCCTCTCAAGACTGCTTTCGCTATGTCCCATAGATTTTGGATTGTTGTGTCTTCATTGTCATTTGTTGCCATGATGTTTTTTATTTCTTCCTTGATCTCTCTGGTGACCCAGTTCTTGTTTAATAGCATGCTGTTTAGTCTCCATGTGTTTGATTTCTTTGGATTGTATTTATTGTAGTTGATTTCCAGTTTTATGCCATTGTGATCTGAGAAAATGCTTGATATAATTTCTATCTTCTTGAATTTGAAGAGATTTTGCCTGTGACCCAGCACATGGTCTATCTTTGAAAATGTCCATGTGCACTTGAGAAGAATGTATATTCTGTGGCTTTGGGGTGAATTGTTCTGAAGATGTCAATTAATTCCATCTGGTCTAGTGAGTCATTTAGGATTGCTGTTTCTTTGCTGAT
This sequence comes from Ia io, assembly GCA_025583905.1. NCBI lineage: Eukaryota > Metazoa > Chordata > Mammalia > Chiroptera > Vespertilionidae > Ia > Ia io. The sequence goes on from JAJQQW010000001.1 coordinate 55,205,568, forward strand.
TTTTTGTTTAGAGGATTTGTCCAATGGTGATAGTGCGGTATTAAAGTCTCCTACTATGATTGTATTGCTATTAATATCTCCCTTGATATCCTCCAGGAGTTTTTTTTTATGTATTTGGGTGCTCCTATATTGTGAGCATATATGTTTACCAGAATTATTTCTTCTTGTTGGATTTCTCCCTTTAGTATTATGAAGTGGCCTTCCTTATCTCTTGTTATGGCATTTACTTTGAGGTCTATTTTGTCAGATATAAGTATTGCTACCCCAGCTTTTTTTTCATTTCCATTTGCCTGAAAGATATTTTTCCATCCCTTCACTTTCAATCTGTGTGAGTCTCTTGTTCTGAGATGCGTCTCTTGTAGACAGCATATATACGGGTCATGTTTTTTTATCCATTCAGCCACTCGATGTCTTTTGATTGGAACATTTAGTCCATTTACATTTAAATTTATTATTGAAAGGTATTTGTTTGTAGTCATATCTATTTTTGTGTCTGTATTCCTTCTTACCTGTTTATTTCTTCTTTTTACAGTATTCCCTTTAGCAATTCTTGCATTGCTGATTTGGTGGTGATAAACTCCCTGAGTCTTTTTTTGTCTGTGAAGCTCCTGATTTCCCCTTCAATTTTGATTGATAGTCTTGCTGGATATAGTATTCTTGGATTCAGTCCTTTGCTTTGCAACACTTTGTATACCTCCTTCCATTCACTTCTAGCTTGTTGTGTTTCTGTTGAGTAATCATTTGACAATCTAATGGGTGTTCCTTTGTAGGTAACTCTCTGTCTCTCTCTTGCCGCCTTTAAGATTCTCTCTTTATCATTTATGTTTGCCATTGAAATTATGACATGTCTTGGTGTGGGTCTTTTGCGGTTGATCCTGCTTGGGACTCTCTGTACTTGCGTAACTTTTATCTTTCCCATATCCGGGAAGTTTTCTGTCATTATTTCTTCAAATAGATTTTCTAATCCCTGCTGCTCTTCTTGTCCTTCTGGCAACCCTATTATATGCATGTTACTTAGTTTCATGTTGTCCCGAAGCTCCCTTAGGCTTTCCTCCTGCTTTTTAATTTGTTTCTCCAATTGCTGTTCAGATTGAGCTTGTTTCTGTACCTGATCTTCTAACTCACTAATTCAGTCCTCTGCTTCTTGTAGTCTACTGTTGAAACTTTCCATGGTGTTTTTTATTGTAGCTATATCACTTTTCATCTCTTCCTGATTCTTTCATAAGTTGTTGATTTTCTCGTCCATCCGGTGTATAAATTCCACGACCATTACTCTGAACTCCTTTTCGGTCATGTTGCAAGCTTCAGTTTCACTAATTTCCTTTCTTGGCGACTCCACATTTTCTTTCCTCTGTGAGTTGTTTCGTTTCCCCATTCTGGCTATCACCAGAAAGCTCAGGCTTCCCTTTGCGTGGACCTGGGCTGTGTGCTCTGAGGACTTCGCTCCACCCGAGTTTCACTGAAGTGCTCTGACACTAGGACGTGTGGCTGCCTTTGGTTGGTGGGAACCAGACTTGCCCAGGGTCAGTGTCCCCAGTGTTTCGTGTGGTCTCGTGTGCACACTTAGAATCAGGGGCCCTGTCTGCACCACCCTCTTGGTATGTGTCGAAAATGAGATTCTTAGCATGTGCCAGGAGTCAGAGTTTCCCTGTGTCTGCACCAAGAATCGAGTGTCAGAGTCTCTGTTGCCTTGTGCGGTTTCTCGTTGAGAATCAGGGTCCCTGTGTGTGCATGCACCAACAATTGGGGTCGTTGGCTCTTAGTGTGAATGCGCTGTGAGTCAGGGATCCCCGGCAGCTGTGTCCGGCGTGCCAAATTCCCTGAAGTGGAGCTGCGTCCTGTGTGTGCTCTCTCTACTGAGCCAAACTGGCTAGGGCGCACACTCTCAAATCCCTGAAGGTGAGCTGGCTCCGTGCACTCTCCCAGATTCCCCGAAGGGGGGAGGAGTCTGTCCTGCGCGCCAAATTCCCCAAAGGGAAGCCCCTCTGTGCACGCTCTAAGATTCCCCAAAGGGGAGCTGTGACCCGCAAGCCAAATTCCCCCAAATTCCCTGAAGGGGAGTCCTCTGTGCACACTGACAGATTTCCCCGAAGGTGAGCTGCTTCTGTCCCGCGCGCCAAATTCCCTAAGGTGGAGCACGTCCCTGCACAAAGCTCTGCAGCTTGGGCAAGGGGCAGGTCTATCAGTTACTTTGGTGCTATTGCGAGGCTGATGGCGCTCTGCAGCTTGGGAGAGGGGCGGGTCTATCAGTTACTATGGCGCTGTCCCCGCACGCCTGTGGGCGCTCTGCAGCTTGGGCGAGGGGCGGGTCTATTAGTTACTATGGCGCAATCCGCGCGCCTGCGGGGAGGGGGATAGGCTCTTTGACTCACGGGAATCTGTAGGGAAGTCTGGATTCTTGTTGTTTCTTCGTCTGAAGCTGTGATAGCAGTTCTCTGTCCCCAGTGGCTGCAGGGTCCTGGTTTGTGTCAGAAGCCAGGATCCGAATCTCAGGCAGCTCTGTTTCTCAAGATGGTGTGGTCTCTGCGTCCGCATCAGCCGCCGAGACGTGTCTGCTTTGTGCGCGGGGCTCCGCCATCTAGGACTGCCGGTTAGGCAGCCCCTTGGAAGACCTGAAGAATCTAACTGACCCTAGCTCATACACACACACACACCACACACGTCTATACTCTCCTCTATGGGTTCCTCACTCACACTCTCTCTCTCCCTACCTTCCTGCCGGTTGTAATCTTTTCTCCTCTCTGATTCAGTTTTAGAAGATTGTGTTTTTCTAGGAATTTTTCTATTTCATCCACATTGTTCAGCTTTTGGCATTTAGTTATTTACAGTATTTTCTTACAGTCCTTTGTATTTCTGTGATGTCAGTTGTTACTTCACTGCTTTTGTTTCTGATTTTATTTATTGGGTCTTCTCTCTTGGTTTCCTCATGAGTCTGGCTCAAGGTGCATCAATCTTGTTTATCTTTTCAAAGAACCTGCTCTTGGTTTCATTGATCTTTTGTGTTGATTTCTTTTTCTTAGTCTGTATGTCATTTATTTCTGCTCTAATCATTATTATTTCCTTCCTTCTACTTACTCTGGGTATTTCTTGTTGTTCTCTTTCTAATACTTGAAGTTGTATAATTAAATATTTTATTTTTAATTTTTCTTATTTTTTTGAGGTAGGCCTGTAATGCTATGAACTTCCCTCTCAGGACTGCTTTTGCTGTGTCCCAGAGATTTGGGATTGTTGTATGTTCATTTTCATTTGTTTCTAGGAAGTTTTTTATTTCTTTCTCGATCTCATTGGTAACATAGTCATTGTTTAGTAACATTCTATTTAGTCTCCATGTGTTTGAATGTCTTTGGGGTGTTTTTACTGTAGTTGATTTCTAATTTCATTCCACTGTGATCTGAGAAGTTGCTTGATATGAATTCAGTCTTCTTGAATTTGTAGAGACTTAGCCTGTGTCTTAACATGAGGTGTATCTTTGTAAATGTCCCATGTGCACTTGAGAAGAATGTATATTCTGTAGCTTTAGGGTGAAATGTTCTGAAGATGTCAATTAGATCCATATGATCTACTGAGTTGTTTAGGGTTTCTATTTCCTGGTTGAATATTTGTCTAGCAGATTTATCCAGTGGTGTCAGTGGGGTATTCAACCTCCTACTATGATTGTATTGTTGTCTAGCTCTCCCTTTAATTCCTCCATAAGTTTTTTTTAAATATATTTTGGTGTTCCTCTATTGGGTGCATACATGTTTACTGGGTTTATTTTCTCTTGTCGGATAGATCCCTTTAGTATTATGTAGTGACCATTGTTGTCTCTTGTGATGACCTTCATTTTGAAGTCTCTTTTGTCACATATCAGTATTGCCACCCCAGCTTTATTTTTGTTTCCATTTGCATGGAAAATTTTTTTCCATCTCCTCACTCTCATATTGTGTGAGTCTTGTTCTGTGGTGGTTCTCTTTTAGTCAGCATATATGTGGATCGTGTTTTCAAATCCATTCAGCTACCCTATATCTTTTGATTGAAGCATTTAATTCATTTACGTTTAAGGTTATTGATAGGTACTTATTTATTGCCATTTTAATTCTTTATATCTATGTTTCTTTCTCTCTATTTCTTCTTCTCATTATAGCAGTGCCTTTAGCATTTCTTGCAGTGCTGGTTTGGTGGTGATAAATTGCTTTAATCTCTTTTTTTTGTCTCAGAAGCTCTTTATTTCACCATCTATTGTGAATTATAGCCTTGTAGGGTATAGTAATCTTATTTCAGATCCTTGCTTTCCATTACCTTGAATACCTCATGCCATTCCCTTCTAGCCTGTTGTGTTTCTGATGAAAAATCAGCTTACAGCCTCTTAGAGCTTTTTTATGGGTAACAAATTGCTTTTTTCTTGCTGCCTTTAAGATTCTTTTTTTGTCTTTAATTTTTGGCATTTTTATTACTATGTGTCTAGGTATGGGCATGGTTGGGTTTTTCCTTCTGGGGACTCTCTGTGCCTCCTAGAATTGTGTGATATTTCTCTTCACCAGGTTAGCAAAGTTTTCTGCCATTATTTCTTTAAACAGGTTCTCTATCCCTAGTTCACTTTCTTCTCCTTTTGGTGCTCCTATGATGTTAATATTGTTATGTTTCATTTTGTCCCACAGCTTCCTTAAGCTGTCCTTCTGCTTTTTAATTGTCTTTTCTTTATGGCTCTGTGAGTGAGGGATTTTTTTCTACCATGTCTTCCAATTCACTGATCTGATCCTCCGCTACCTCTGGTCTGCTGTGTATTCTTTCTAATGTGTTCTTTATTAGTCCTATGCCATTCTTTATTTCCGACTTATCTTTTTTCATATTTACTATATCTTTTCTCTTGCTGTTGAGCATCTTTGCCATAATTTTTGTGTACTCTATCTGATAAATTTCTTGTCTTTATTTCATTTACCTGTTCTTCTGGAGAATTATCTTGTTCTTTCACTTTGAGGCTTTCACCCCCCTCCCCCCATTTTGACTGCCTGTTTGGGTTTGTGTCTATGTGTTAGGTAAATCTGCTTTGATTCTCAATCTGTAGTGCAGGTCAATGTCAGACGCTGTTTGTGACTGGCCCTGAAAACCCTGTTTGGAGCTCTCTGCCATGCACAGCTTCTTGCTTCCTCTGCTGTGGCTGGATGCCTTTGGAAAGGACCAAGATGTGCACCAAGGTTTGCTTTTCCTATTCCCAGGCCCTGAATTATATCAGGCAAAGGCTCAAAGCCTCCAGAGACCGCCTCTGCCTGCAGTATGATTGATATAGTCTTAATTAGCCTCGGGGTATCAACCACAGGGTGGAGAGAGAGGTTTTCCAACAGGGTGAGGCAATTGCTTCTGCCTGCAGTCTGATTTTTATTCACAGTCTCTTTTTTTTTTAAAATATATTTTATTGATTTTTCACAGAGAGAAAGGGAGAGGGATAGAGAGCTAGAAACATCGATGAGAGAGATACATCGACCAGCTGCCTCCTGCACACCCCCCACCGGGGATGTACCGCAACCAATGTACATGCCCTTGACCGGAATTGAACCTGGGACCTTTCAGTCCGCAGACTGACGCTCTATCCACTGAGCCAAACCGGTTTCGGCTATTCACAGTCTCTTAATGGGCTTCAGAAATTGCACAGGGTGGGGCAAGGTGTTTTCCAACAGGGTGGTACAATTGCTCCCCATCCTTCCAGGAAAAAGCTACCTGGATGGTATAAGTCTACTGGATATAGATGTCTTCTGCAGTATGAGAGTGTGACTCAACACAGGAAACGGGTAGCAGCTTTCTGAGCTCTATCCCCAGAGCCCTCAATGCTTGTTTCTGTTCACACAGCTCAATTCCACTCTGCCGGAGGCCAAGCTGAATAGCTGCACATGAAATTTTGTGCATTGGCCTTTAAGAGTGTGCCTGCATTTCCAGATGTCTCTCCCTGGCAGACAGCAACCATGCTGCTTTTAACAGCCAGATGTTATGTGGGCACCTTTCTCAGTTCTGGTGCTCTGGCCTTCTGGCCCTAGCTTGGGGTTTAGATCCCAGAGTTCATAGTGGGAACCCCTACATAGCTGAGATATCACTCTGGAACTTGAGCTGCTGCCTGTTGGAGTCTTTCACCTGTGCTCTCTATCAGTCTATGCAGTCTCCACTGTCCATCCTTGGTTATCAGAGTTCTCTCCAGCTAGTCTTCAATTTACTAACCAGGATTTTCCCCCCTGCATTTTAGTTGTAATTCCAGTTTGGTCCTCCGAGCATGTCAGTGTAGTTTCCACTTACTCTGCTGTCATTTGGAATTATCTCATATTTAATTTTTTGAGAAAACTCCACACCATTTTCCATAGTGGTTTTACCAATATGCTTTCCCACCAGCAGTGTTCTAGGGTTCCTTTTTCATTCTCAGAGATAGACCCCATTTTAGGACACAAACTAAGTCTCTAAACATTCAAGAAGATTGAAATCACATCAAACATCTTGGATAACAGTGACATGAAAGTAGAAATCAACTACAATAAAAACACTCTAAGACATTCAAACACATGTAGGCTAAATAGCATGTTAATAAACAATGAATGGGTTATCAATGAGATCATGGAAGAAATAAAAACAAACAAACCTGGAAACCAATTAAAATGAGCACACAACAACCCAAAATCTATGGGACACAACAAAAGCAGTCCTGAGATGGAAGTTCATAGCACTATAGGCCTACCTCAAGAATCAAGAAAAATTCCCAATAAACTATCAAGCCCTACAACTTAAAGAATTATAAAGAGAACAAGAAGAACCCAGAACCTAGCCTGTATGGTTTAGTGATTGAGTATCGACCTATGAACCAGGCAGTCACTGTTTGATTACCAATGTGAGGATGAACCAGGTTGCAGGCTCAATCTCCAGTCAGAGGCATGCAGGAGGCAGCTGATCAATGATTCTATCTCATCATTGATATTTCTATCTCTCTCTCCTTCTCGCTTCCCCTCTGAAATCAATGAAAAATATATATCCTAATATATAAAAACCCAGGGTCCGTAACATCCACAACAACCGGAGGCTCAACCAACTGTAAGTCAGTGCGGGGTTGCTGTGGCAACCCAGCACTGACTGCCTCAGGTGTGGGAGCCCAGACACAGCACTGACTGCCGAGGGGACTGCGGATCAGGCCTGGAGAGAGGCCTGGGGAGAGAGAAGCAGGGTCTGATCTGTAGCCTCCATGGCAGCTATTGATCAGCACTTGCCTCTCTCTTTTGCTCTGGGCCTGGACAGCAGCCACACCTCTCTTTCTCTCTGGCCTCCCCTGGGGTTGCTGATCAGCCCCGCCTCTCTGACCAGGCCCATTTATAGGCCCAGAGATGCTGACTGGCATAGAAACCAACCAATCAGAACCAAATCTGGGTGAAGTGGGAGGAGCCAATGGCTGCCTAGGAGGCGGAGCTTTTGACACTGACTGGCTTAGAAATCAACCAATCAGAACCTAATCTGGGTGAACTGTGAAGGCAGAACCTATGTTGGGGTCTGAGGAGGGTTTTTAAGGGCAACAGCTGTTTGGTGTAAGGTGTAAGAAAGCGGTTCAATTTTTTCATGACTGGTTTGGCAGTATAGTGCATATGGCTGGCTATCAGTCCAGATATATTTTTGTTGGCCAAGAGCATCTCCTCCTGCTGAAAAAGGCCTCCCCCTCCAATTTAAGCAATTCTATCCTATATAATCTATACTACTAAAAGGGTAATATGCTAATTAGACCGGGTCGACCAGCCATCTTATGGGCACCCAACTCCCTTCCAGACAAAGCCATGGTGGTCGGGGCCGAGGCTGAGGCCTTTACGGTCGATCAGGCTGGCAGGAGAGGGCAGTTGGGGGCGAGATCAGGCTGGCAAGGGAGGGCAGTTAAGGGTGATCAGGCAGGCAGAGGCAGTTGGGGGCGAGATCAGGCCGGCAGGCGAGGGCAGTTAGGGGCAATCAGGCAGGCAGGCAAAGGCAATTAGGAGCAATCAGGCAGGCCGGCAGAGGCAGTTAGGGGTGATCAGGCAGGCAGGCAGGTGAGTGGTTAGGAGCCAGCGGTCCCAGATTGCAAGAGGATGTCCAACCACCAGTTCCACAGGAATCAGGCCTAAACTGGTGGTCGGACATCCCCCAAGGGGTCCTCAATTGGAGAGGGTGCAGGCTGGGCTGAGGGAACCCCCCCCCGTGCACGAATTTTGTGCACTGGGCCACTAGTTTATATATATAAAAGAAGAGCCCAAAGTGAGTAGAAGGAAGGAAATAATAGAGATCATATTGGAAATAAATGACATAGAGACTAAAAAAACACACACAAAAGATCAATGAAACCAAGAGCTGGTCTTTGAAAAGATAAACAATATTGATGAAACTTTAGCTAGAATCATCCAGAAACACAGAAAGAGGACCCAAATAAATAATATCAGAAAAGAAAGAGGTGAAATAACAACTGACACCACAAAAATACATAGGATTGTAGGAAAAAACTATGAACAACTAAATGCTAATAAGCTGCACCACCTGGACAAAATGGAGAAATTCTTAGAAAAATACAACCTTTCAAAACTAATTCAGTAAGAATCAGAAAACCTGAATAGGCCAATATCAACTGATGAAATTGAAGCAGTAATAAAAAACAAAACAAAAAAAAAACCTCCCAGGAAACAAAAGTTTTGCCAGGTGGCTCCACAGGGGAGTTTTTCTAAATATTCAAAGAACTAACACGTGTCCTTCTCAAACTATTCCAAAAAATCCAAGAGGAAGGAACACATCCAACCTCTTTTCACAAGGCCAGCATTACCCTAATTCCAAAACCAGATAAAGGCACTACAAAGAAAGAGAATTACAGGCTAATATTATATACATATTAATATCTTCAAAATATTAGCAAGTCAGATCCAGCAATATATTAAAAAGACCATACCCCATGACCAAGTGAGATTTATTCCAGGGATACAAGGCTGGTACAAAATTCAGAAGCACTAGCTGGTTTGGATCAGTGGATAGAGTATTGGCCTGTGGACTGAAGGGTCCCAGATTTAATTCTGGTCAAGGGCACATGACGGGTTGTGGGTTCGATACCCAGTGGGGGGAGCATGCAGGAGGCAGCTGATCAATGATTCTCTCTCATCATTGATGATTCCGTCTCTCTTCCTCTCCCTTCCTCTCTGAAATCACTAAAAATGTGTGTGTGTGTGTGTGTGTGTGTGTTCACAAATCAATAAATGTGATATATCACATAAACAAATTTAAAGACAAAAATCACATGATCATATCAATAGATGTAGAAAAAGCATTCAAGAAAACCCAACACCCATTTTTTATTAAAACTCTCAACAAAGTGGGAATAGAGGGATCATTTCTCAACCTAATAAAGGCCATATATGACAAACCTACAGCCAACATCATGCTCAATGGACAAAAACTTCATTGCTTTTTGAAAGAATCAATCATTTCATTAATTTTTTATTTTGTTTTCTATTTTCAATTTCATTGATTTTTGCTCTCATCTTTATTTCCTTCCTTATGCTTCCCCTGGGTTTATTTTCCTCTCTGCCCACCCCATGGTTTCTTGAGCTTGGAACTTAGGTTATTGATTTGAGACGTTTTCTTCTACTTTTTCTTTCTTTTGATTGATTTCAGAGAGAGGAAAGGAGAGGGAGAAAGATAGAAACATCAATGGATATGCGAGAGAGAATCATTGATTGGCTGATTCCTGCATGCCCCCTGCTTGGGATCGAGCCCATGACCTGGGCATGTACCCTGACTGGGAATCAAACCATGGCTCATGGGTTGATGCTCAACCACTGACCCATACCAGACTGACAAGACCTTTTTGTATTTCTTACGACAACATTTAATGCTATAAATTTGCCGCTCAGCATTACTTTAACAACATAGCAGATACTTTGCTATGTTGTATTTTCATTTTCATTCAGTTCTATGTTATTTTTATTTCTTTTCATACTTCCTCTTTTATTCATGGATTATGAATAAGTGTGTTTTCTAATTTCTCTGTGTTTAGAGATTTCCTGTTGCTGTATTGATTTCTAATTTAATTCAATTATGATCAGACTAGAGGCCTCATGCACTGGTGGGGGCCCTTGGCCTGGCCTGTGCCCTCTCACAATCCAGGAACCCTCGGGGGATGTCAGAGGCCCATTGCACAGATTCGGCCCGATCCCCGCAGGCCAGGCCGAGGGACCCCACCAGTGCATGAATTCTTGCACTGGGCCTCTAGTATGCATATAAGATTTTTGGTTAATCTCTACTCGCCCTCCCTCCTCCCTGTTTCTCTCTGAGATTCATCAGTCTGTTCCATGTTTCCATGCCTGTGCATTGAGCGTTTGTCCCCTGGTGGTTAGTGCGTGTCATAGCTACCAAACGGTCCAATGGTCAAATGGTTGAATGGTCCAACGGTCACTTAGGCTTTTTAAAAAATTTTCTTTATTGATTAAGGTATTACATATGTGTCCTCATCCACACATTACCTCCCACCGCCCCTCTCATGTCCTCACCCCCTGGTGTCTGTGTCCATTGGTTAGGCTTATATGCATGCATACAAGTCCTATGGTTGATTTCTCCCCTTGTCCCCACCCTCCAATACCTTCCCTCTGAGGTTTGATGGTCTAATTGATGCTTCTCTGTCTCTGGATCTGTTTTAGTTCATCAGTTTGTTTTGTTCATTATATTCCATAAATGAGTGAGATCATGTGATATTTATCTTTCTCTGAGTGGCTTATTTCACTTAGCATAATGCTCTCCAGTTCCATCCATGCTGTTGCAAATGGTAAGAATTCCTTCGTTTTTACCACAGCATAGTATTCCATTTTGTAGATGTATCACAGTTTTTTAATCCACTCATCTGTTGATGGGCACTTAGGCTGTTTCCAAATCTTAGCTATTATAAATTGTGCTGCTATGAACATAGGGGTGCATATGTCCTTTCTGATTGGTGTTTCTAGCTTCTTGGAATATATTCCTAGAAGTAGGATCACTGGGTCAAATGGGAGTTCCATTTTTAGTTTTTTGAGGAAACTCCATACTGTTCTCCACAGTGGCTGCAACAGTCTGCATCCCCACCAGCAGTGCACAAGCGTTCTTTTTTTTCCACATCCTCACCAACACTTGTCGTTTGTTGATTTGTTGATGATAGCCATTCTGATAGGTGTGAGATGATACCACATTGTCATTTTGATTTGCATCTCTCAGATAATTAGTGACTTTGAGCATGTTTTCATATGTCTCTTGGACTTCCGTCTATCTTCTTTCTAAAAGTATCTATTTAGGTCTGTTGCCCATTATTTGATTGGATTGTTTATCTTCCTTTTATTAAGTTGTATGAGTTCCCTGTAAATGTTGGAGATTAAACCCTTATCGGTGATAACATTGGCAAATATGTTCTCCCATGCAGTGGGCTTTCTTGTTGTTGTTTTTTTATGGTTTCCTTTGCTGTGCAAAAGCTTTTCATTTTTATGTAGTTCCAATTGTTTATCTTCTCTTTAGTTTCCATTGCCCTAGGAGCAGTATCAGTGAAGAAATTGCTTCGGCATGTCTGCGATATCGCTGCCTGTGGATTCCTCTAGTATGTTTATGGTTTCCCATCTTATGTTTAAGTCCTTTATCCATTTTGAGTTTATTTTTGTGTATGGTGTAAGTTGGTGGTCTAGTTTCATTTTTTTGGCATGTATCTGTCCAATTTTCCCAACACCATTTATTGAAGAGACTGTCTTGACTCCATTGTATGTTCATGCCTCCTTTGTCAAATATTAATTGCGCATAGTGGTTTGGGTCAATATCTGGGTTCTCTGTCCTACTACATTGATCTATATGTCTGTTCTTGTGCCAGTACCAGGCTGTTTTAAGAACAGAGGCTTTGTAATACAGCTTGATATCTGGTATTGTGATCCCTTCTACTTTGTCCTTTTTTCTCAGGATTGCTGCAGCTATTTGGGGTCTTTTTTTATTCCAGATGAATTTTTGGAAAGTTCGTTCTAGGTCTGTGAAATATGCCATTGATATTTTAATGGGCATTGCATTGAATCTGTAGATTGCTTTGGGTAGTATGGACATTTTAATGATGTTGATTCTACCAATCCATGAACACGGTATGTTCTTCCATCTGTTTATGTCTTTCTCTATCTCTTTTTTCAATGTCCTGTAGTTTTCCGCATATAGGTCTTTTACCTCCTTAATTAAGTTTATTCCTATGTATCTTAATTTTTTTGGTGCAATGGTAAATGGGATTGCTTTTTTAGACTCTCTTTCTGTAAGTTGACTATTGGTGTAAAGAAATGCATAGATTTCTTGGCATTAATTTTGTATTCTGCTACATTGCCGAATTCTTTTATTAAGTCTGTTATTTTTTTTGTGGAGTCTTTAGGGTTTTCTATGTACAGTATCATGTTATCTGCGAATAAGGACAGTTTTATTTCTTCTTTCCAATTTGGATGCCTTTTATTTCTTCTTCTTGTCTCATTGCAATGGCTAGTACTTCCAGTACTATGTTGAATTGGAGTAGTGAGAGTGGGCATCCCTGTCTTGTTCCTGTTCTTAGGGGAAACAGTTTTAGTTTTTGCCCATTGAGTATGATGTTGGCTGTGGATTTGTCATATATGGCTTTTATTATGTTGAGGTATGATCCTTCTATTCCCACTTTGCTGAGAGTTTTTATCAAGAATTGGTGTTGGATTTTGTCAAATGCTTTTTCTGCATCAATAGATATGACTATGTGATTTTTATCTCTCAATTTGTTTATGTGCTATATCACGTTTATTGAATTGTGGATATTGTACCATCCTTGCATCCCTGGAATAAGTCCTACTTAGTCTTGGTGTATGATCTTTCTGATGTACTTCTGGATCCGATTTGCTAGAATTTTGTTGAGGATTTTGTCATCTATCTTCATGAGGGATATTGGCCTATAGTTCTCGTTCATTGTATTGTCTTTATCTGGTTTTAGTATTAGGGTAATGCTGGCTTTATAAAATGAGCTTGGAAGTGTTCCTTCCTCTTGAATTTTTTGGAATAGTCTGAGGAAGATACGTTTTAGTTCCTTGAATGTTTGGTATAACTTCTCTGTGAAGCCATCTGGCCCATGGCTTTTCTTTTTGGCAGCTTTTTGATGACTGCTTCAATTTCTTCCATAGTTATTGGCCTATTGAGATTTTTAGATTCTTCCTGATTGAGTTTTGGAAGGTTGTATTTTTCTAGGAATATGTCCATTTCCTCCAGGTAGTCTAGTTGGTTAGAGTAGAGTTGTTGAGAGTATTTTTTAACAATCCTTTGTATCTCTGTGAGGTCTGATATTATTTAGACTCTTCCATTTCTGATTTTGTTTATTTGGGTCCTCTCTCTTTGCTTCTTGGTGAGCCTGGCTAGAGGTTCATCAATCTTGTTTATCTTTCAAAGAACCAGCTCTTGGTTTCATTGATCTTTTGTATTTTTTATTTTTATTTTTGCTCTCTATATCATTTATTTCTGCTTTGATCTTTATCATCTCCTTCCTTCTGCTCACCCTGGGCTTTTCTTGTTGCTCTCTTTCTAATTCTTTGAGTTATAGAGTTAGATGATTTACTACCAATTTTTCTTGTTTTTTGAGGTAGGCCTGTAGAGCTATAAACTCCCTTCTCAGGACTGCTTTCATTGTGTCCCATAGATTTTGGATTGTTGTATTTTAATTGTCATTAGTGTCCAGGATGTTTTTAATTTCTTCTTTGATCTCATTGGTAACCCAATCATTATTTAATAGCATGCTATTCAGCTTCCAAGTGTTTGAGTTTTTGGATTGTTTTTATTGTACTTTATTTCTAATATTATACCATTGTGGTCTGAGAAGATGCTTGCTTGGCATGATTTCAATCATCTTGAATTTGGGGAGACTTTGCTTGTGAACCAATATGTGGTCTGTTTTTGAAAATGTCCCATGTGCACTTGAGAAGAACGTATATTGCGTGGCTTTGGGGCGAAATGTTCTGAAGATGTCAATTAAGTCCATCTGATCTAGTCAGTAATTTAGTATTGCTGTTTCTTTGCTGATTTTTTGTCTTGAGGATTTATCCAATGATGTCGGTGGCGTATTAAAGTCCCCTACTGTGATTGTATTGTTGTTGATCTCTACCTTGATACCTTTCAGGCGGTTTTTTTAGTTTATTTGGGTGCTCCTGCATTCGGTGCATATATGTTTATCAGGGTTATATCCTCTTGTTGTATTGATCCCTTTAGCATTATGAAGTGTCCTTCCTTATCTCCTGTTATGGCCTTCCCTTTGAGGTCTATTTTGTCAAATATAAATATTGCTACCCCAGTTTTTTTTTTTAATTTCCCTTTGCCTGAAAGATATTTTTCTATCCCTTCACTTTCAGTCTGTGTTAGTCCCTTATTCTGAGGTGGGTGTCTTGTAGACAGAGTATATATGGGTCGTATTTTTTCATCCATTCAGCCACTTGATGTCTTTTGATTGGAGCATTTGGTCCGTTTACTTTTAAAGTTATTATTGAAAGGTGCTTGTTTGTAGTCATTTCTATTTTTGTGCCTGTGTTCCTTCTTACCTTTTTATTTCTTCTTTTTACAGCATTCCCTTTAGCATTTCTTGCATTGCTGGCTTGTTAGTGATAAACTCCCTTAGACTTTTTTTGTCTGCAAAGCTCCTGATTTCCCCTTCAATTTTGATTGATAGTCTTGCTGGATAGAGTATTCTTGGATTCAGTCCTTTGCTTTGCAACACTTTGTATACCTCCTTCCATTCCCTTCTATCTTGATGTGTTTCTGTTGAGAAATCATTTGATAATCTGATGGGTGTTCCTTTGTAGGTAACTCTCTGTCTCTCTCTTGCAGCCTTTAAGATTCTCTCTTTTTCGTTAACATTTCCCATTGTAATTATGACGTGTCTTGGTGTGGGTCTTTTGGGATTCATCTTGCTTAGGACTCTTTGTGCTTGTGTAACTTTTTTCTTCACCATATCCGGGAAGGTTTCTGTCATTATTTCTTCAAATAGATTTTCTAATCCTTGCTGCTCTTCTTGTCCTTCTGGCACCCTACTATACGTATGTTACTTTGTTTTGTGTTGTCCCAAAGCTCCCTTAGGCTCTCCTCCTGCTTTTTATTTTTTTTCTCCAGTTGCTGTTCAGATTGAGCTTGTTTCTCTACCCTATCTTCTAACTCACTAATTCGGTCCTCTGCTTCTTCTAGTCTACTGTTGAAACCTTCCATGTTGTTTTTTATTGTAGCTATATCACTTTTCATTTCTTCCTGATTCTTCCATAAGTTATTGATTTTCTCATCCATCCGGTGTATGAATTGTACGACAATTACTCTGAATTCTTTTTCTGTCATGTTACATGCTTCAATTTCACTAATTTCCTTTCTTGGTGACTCCTCATTTTCTTTGCTCTGGGGATTGTGTCATCTCCCCATTCTATCACCAGAAGGATGAAACATCAAGTTGTGTGGGCCTGGGCCTTGTGTAGCGGATGCTTTGCACCACCCATGTGTCACTGAAGAGCTCTGACACCAAGACATGTGGCTGCCATGGTTTGGTGGGAACCAGGCTTACCCAGGGTCAGCATTACCGACTCTCAGTGAGGCCTCATGTGCATACTTAGAATCAGGGACCCTGCCTGCACCATGCTGAAACAGAGACCCTGCTGGCGTATGCAAAAAATCAGAGTCCCCTATCACATGCCAGGAGTCAGAGTTCCTCTGTGCCTGCACCAAGAATCAAGTATCAGAGTCTCTGTTGCTTTATGTGACCTCGTGCTGAGAATCAGGGTCCCTGTGTTCGCATGCACCACGAATTGGAGTCACTGGTTCTTAGGGTGAATGCACTGGGAGTCAGGGATCCCAGGTGCACACGATAAGAAATAGAGTCAAGTCACTGGTGCTCTGTGCTGCCTCCCACCTGAAGAATTCGGGTCCCGGTCAGCTTGAGGGTCCGGGTTGCACAGTTGTACTGTGTCGGCTGGAGGTCCACTCCTGCACTGTGGAAAACAGACTTCCATGTGCACTTGCCCAGAATCGAAGTCAGGTGGCACTGCCACCCTGCGTGGGCTTCAGATTTGGTTGCCCGATTGTGTTGCAGGGAACAGATTCCCAGTGTCCGCACGCTCCCAGGTTCAAATTCCCGTAGCAGCGCTGCGGCCCATGTGAGGGGCGGGTCTATCAGTTATTATGGCGCTGCCCACGAGCCTTCTGGGAGGGGGATAGGCTTTGTGACTCACAGAAATCTGCAGCCAGGATGTCTGGATTCTCGTTGTCTGTTGGTCTGCAGCTGTGGTCACAGGTCTCTGTCCCCAGTGGCTGCAGGGTCCTGGTTTACGTCTGAGACCAGACTGGGTGGTGCTGAGGCCAGGATCCTAGTCTCAAGCAGCTCTGTTTCTTAAGATGGCATGGTCTCTGTGCCTGCGCTGGCCACCCCCGAGTGTCTGCATTGGGAGCGGTGCTCCGCCATCGAAGACTGCCTGGTTTGGCAGCCCCTTGGAAGACCTGCAGAATCCACCTGTCCCTAGCTCATACACACACACACCACACACGTTGAAACACTCCTCTATCGCTCCCTAACTCTCTCACACTGTCTCCCTCTCTGCCTTCCTGCCAGTCACCATCTTCCTCTGTATACACACTTTAGCAGCTCCACTTAGGCTTTTATATGTATGATTTTAATTTTTTTAAACTTGTTGAAGATTTTTTCATGGTCCAGGATATGCCTTGTTACATAAGCACTTGCAAAAATGTGTATTCTGTTGTTAAATGGCGAGTTCTATGTATGGAAATTAGATCATATTGGTTGTATTTTTCTGATTTTCTATATCATTGTTAACTTTCTTGCAGATCTATCAGTTGCTGAGGGTGGGATGTTTAAGTCCCTAAGTATAATCCTGATTTTTTTACATTTCTACATTTAGTTATATTAGTTTTTTAATGTGTTTTGAGGTTTTATTGTTTGTTGTACAGTCATTCATCCCTTAATGACAAGAATAGATTCTCAGAAATGCCTTGTTAGGCAGTTTCATTGTTGTGCAAACATTACAGAGTGCGTTTACACAAACCTTGATGGTATAACCTACTACAAACCTAGGCTAGGTTGTATATACTATTGCTGATAGGCAATAAACACGTACAGCATGTTAATATAATAAATATAGTAGGTAATAATAGCACATTGGTATTTGTGTATCTAAATATCTCTAAACATAGAAAAGGTACAGTAAAGATAGAATCCTATATAATAAAATGGTAATATGCAAGTTGACCCTAATGGCAGAATGACCAGAACGACCTCTCCACCAGTCACTATGAGTAGCACTGACCACCTCTTGGTCCCTTTTCCCCGCCAGTAGGCTACCATTGCCCGATGGTGAATGGGGAACCGGGTGTGGGTGGCGGGGGATGAGTTGGTGCCAGGCCAAGGCCCCCACCCCGCTGGTTGCCCCCACACAGAGGGGACCCGTGGTGGGGGGTGGTGCCTGCAAGTGGACGGGAACAGCCGACCTCTTGGTCCCTCCCCCCGGCCATCAGGCTTTGATTGCCCGATGGCAAATGGGGAACTGGGGGTGGGTGGGAGTGGGGGCGGGGCCGGGAGCGGGTGGGAATGGCCAACCTCTTGGTCCCTCCCCCCAGTCAGCAGGCTCTGATTACCCAATGGTGAATGGGGAACCGGGGGTGTGTGGTGGTGGGGGGCTGGGCCGACTGCTGGCAGCCAGGGAAGATGGCCCTGATCGCAGGCCAGGCCTAGGGACTGTACCCATGCACAAATTTCGTGCACCAGGCCTCTAGTACAAAAGATAAAAATGGTAACCTGTATTGAGCACTTAAAATGAATGGAGCTTGTAGGACTGGAAGTTGGTTTGGGTGAGTCAGTGAGTAAGTAGTGAGTGAATGGGAAGGCCTAGTAGACTAATGTAGACTTTATAAACACTGTCCCACAAGTCCTCCCCCTGCTTCCTTTCAACAGGGTCAGAAATAGAACATCGAAGCTGTCAATGCTGCTCCATGAACAGGGATGTGGGCTGGATTGATTGGAAATATCAAGGAGAAACTGGCTGGGTAAGGCGTAGATCATTATTATAGTGACTTGTCAGGAGCGAGTGAAAGGTGACTTGAGGATTAGTAGGAATAAGTAATCAAGATGGAGATATTAAGAAACATAGGGGATTATCATGGAAATGTAGTTTTGGCTATTCCATGTTGGAGCAGTTGGTCACGTTAAGGAACTTTGCAGTATTTATATTTTAAAAAGAGGGTGTTGAACATTGAGAGGGTGTAGAAATGAGGACTCAGTTTTTTACTTTGGAAATTTGTGTTTGTTTTCATTGACCGTATCTGGCACAAAGGGTTCTCTCTGGCATTGAATTGATAGACGAAATAAAACCTATCTATGCTTTACATCATTACAACCTAAAAATATTTCTAAAATGTGGGACAGGCTGGCCCCAAACTACCACAGAAAGCAAAGTGGTAGTGGTACTGAATACTTGTTAAGATAGCTCCTGTGGACTTCTGTCCTTGCACAGGATTTTAGGTTCTCAACAAAGAATTAATAGAATTGTACTCTGAAAACCATCAGGCTAGATCTGGATGGGCTGTAGTGTCCTCTGAATATGTAGTGCTGTGGGGACAGGCTCCTCTGTGATGAAACAGGTCAGTGGCTGACTGATTGGGATGTTATCTGTGCCCTCAAATCTGAGGTGCTATGAGTGAGGTTGATCTATTGCTAAGCCCCTCCAGATATTGCTCCCATTAGAGAAAATAAATTCCTCCTGAACCACATTCCTTTCCTTTCTTACAGGAAATATAGATCTTTTATATAATCTTATGGGACCACCTAACAGTCCCATAAGGTCCATAGTTCGCTGACATATCATTATGCAGTATATGACTGTACACACATTTAGAATCACTGCATCTTCCTGGTAGATTGATCTTTTATCATTGTGTAATATCCGTATTTGTAGTAATTTTCCTTGCTCTGAAGTCTACTTTATCTGATATTAATATAGTCACTCTTGCTTTTTCTTTAAAAACAGTGATGTGTGTATGGTATATCTTTTTCAATCATTTTACTTTCAACTTACCTATGTTGTTGAATCTGAAGTGAGTTTCTTATAAAGAATATATTATTGGGTCATATATTTTTTATTCAATCTGTAAATCTTGGTCTTTTGATTATTATATTTAGAACATTTACATTTAAGGATATATACACACAGATGGTGCTCAAGTCCATCATTTTATTATTCATTTGATCTGTTTTCACTGCTTTGCCTTCTTCTATTTCTCTTTTCTTGTATTCCCATGGGTTAGTAGGACATTTTTAGCTTGATTTATTAATAATGTCTTTGAGCCTGGCCAGCATGTCTCAGTGGTTGAGCATTGACCTATGAACCAGAAGGTCACTGTTCGATTCCTGATCAGGGCACATGCCTGGGTTGTGGGCTTGATTCCCAGTAGGGGGCGTACAGGAGGCAGCTGATCGATGATTCTCATCATTGATGTTTCTAACTCTCTCTCCTTCTTCCTTCCTCTCTGGAATCAATAAAAAATATTTTAAAAAGAGGTATTTCCTTAAAAACATGTCTTTGAATGCATCTTTTATATAATTTTTGTAGTGGTTGTTTTGGATATTACAATATATACAGTACATAAGTAACAGTCTATTGGTAACATTTTACCACTTGAGTGAAGTTTGGAAACTTCACTTGCATTTAGGACTCTTTACGTTCTTCCTCACATTTAAATACACATCGTCTTTAATATCAGATGTTATTGTAATTTTTGTTTGAATCATTAAATAAGATTTATGCAGCTCATGATAAAAAGGATAGTCTATTGTGTTACCTATATTTCTGTTCTTTCTATTGTTTCTATTTTCTTCCTGATGTTCCTTCTTTTATCATTTCCTTTGTGTTTGAAGAACATCTTTTAGCTAGTCTTTCAGGGTAGGTCTGATAGCAACAAATTCTTTTAGTTTTTCTTTATCTGAGAATGTGTTTATTTCTCTTTCATTCCTGAAGGATTTTTTTCATCAGATATAGAATTCATGGTCCACAGTCCTTTTCTTTCATAACTTAAAAAATGTTGTCACGTTTTCTGCTGTCCTCCATTGTTTCAGAATAGAAATTCTGGGTCTTTTGAATTGGTGTTCTCCTATAGGTAACGTGTCATTTACTTTTGTCTGCTTTTAATTTTTTTTTTATCTTCAGTTTCCAAATTTTAATTATGATGTGTCCTGGCATGAATTTCTTTTGAGTTCATTCTGATTGGAGTTGACTGAGCTTCCTAGATGTTTGTCTTTTACCAAATTTTGGAAGTTTCAACCATTATTTCTTGAAATATTCTTCTATCTCTACATCCTTACACCTTTCTTTCTGGGACTCCAATGATATAAGTATTGTATCTTTTATTATTGTCCCACAGTACCTGAGGCCCTGTTTATGTTTTTTCAGTCTATGTTTTCTCTGTTCAGATTAGGTGAACTCTACTGTTCTGTCCTCAAGTTCATTACACTATGTCCTTGGGTTACATCAGAGATCTGTTTGCGACGTAACACGATTCTCGCCATAAGTCGGAACCCACCTACATAAGCACCTACGTCACTCACATGGAGCATATACACAGCAGTAATGAAGTGAAAAGTAAAAAAAAAAATTTAAAAGAAACATAACAATTCCTGACCTTTACTTGTGGTAAATAAATAATAAAAAACATAAAGCACATATGTACATATGTCGAAATGACGGAACTTTTTTTTAATAAATAAATGGGAGATGGCGACGTAACCATAAACCTATGTTAACCTGAGGACTGCCTGTAGTTCTATCCTTTGTCATCTCCATTATACTATTGAGCCCTCCAGCAATCTTTTTTTTCTGTCATTATATTTTTTATTTCTATAGTTTCTACTTGTTTTTTTAAAATAAATTCTATTTGTATTCATAATTGATTTTTGAAGCATTTTTATGATGGCTGCTTTAAAATCTTGTCATATAATTCTAATATCTGATTCATACGAGTGTTGGCCTCAAATGATTATCTTTTCTCCTTCAGGTTGTTATTTTCTTGTTTCTTGGTATGATGGGTGATTTTTTACTGTACCATAGATGTATATCTATCATGTTAGGAGACTCTGGGTCCTATTTAAATCTTTATTTTAGCAGACAGCTTCATTGTTTAGGTTTAGCATGTGAGTCTTGGCCTACTTTTGTTGGTTGTGGTTCAAATGGAAGTTTGATTGTTATAGATTTTGTGGTATCATTTTGGTTTGTTTGGTTTATCTGCTGAGGTCCCACTGTTCTCTGCTGGTGCGTCTTATAAGTCAGAAAGGATTTGCTCAGACCTGCCACTGTCTCTGAGTGAAGGAGGGTCACAGTGAGATTCTCCACCAGTGTCCCCCTACCCACACTGGCCCATTGTCTCTGGGAAGGAGGAGTGTGTTGGGTCTGTGAGACAAACAAACTTCCTGAAACTGAATGTTTGTGGTGACTTGAGTCCCATTTGTGGTTCTGTCTTCCACTACCAGTGTCTTTGGGTGAGAGTGGGGCCCATTGGGACAAAGAAGCTTTCTAGATCAGGCTGCCTGCTGTAGCAGGGTCTCTTTTGTATGCTCTGCCTGCCAACTTCAGTATTTCTAGGTGGTCAAGGAGAGTCTCAGGCCGGGTGGGGAAGGATAGTACCTCCCTTGGCTACTTACTTTTACCTAGGCTACTATGATATTGTGAGAGCTTTCAGGTTGGTGAATACATGGAGATTTGGGAAGAGAGTAGAACATTCAGAGAGGGTATTGAAGCTCTGTGTTCTTTCCTAATACTTTGCCCTATTTATCTCTTCCATCTGGCTGTTCCTGAGTCATATATATATATATATATATATATATATATATATATATATATATATATATATATGTATGTATGTATATATATATATATATATATATATATATATATATATATATATATGACTTATAGGAAGTAATCCTATAAGTAAAATGTTTCTCTGAGTTCTGTGAGTCACTTTAGCAAATTAATCAAATCCAAGGAGAGGGTCATTGAAACCTCTGATCTGTAGCTGGTTGGTCAGAAGCACAGAAGATAAACCTAGACCTGGAATTGACCACAACTGACATCTGATGTCAGGGGAGGGTAGTCTTGTAAAACTGAGCCCTTAACCTGTGGAATCTGAAGCTCTATCCATGTAGATAGTGTCAGAATTATGTTGAATTCTTTGAGACCCAGCTGGTGTTGGAGAATTGTTGGTGTGGAAACAACCCCCCAAACCACACATTGAAATTGGGTCCAAAATCCTTTTAGTCCCAATTGATCCTATGTACTGATGTTGCTCTGCTTGCCTAATGTTATCAGAGGGCCTCCTGTTTGATTCTGGAGAGGAATGAATGAGTCCACTTGGACTGCTGATCTCTCTTTCTAGGGTGGAGGATCTAGAAACACTGGGTCTGGGTGACCTTTCTCTATTGGGTACAGGGAGGCAAAACATCCTGTTATTGAGTAGTTCTTCTAGTTCTGCGGTCCCAAAACAGCTCAGATTCTTACCACCCTTCAGAGATCTCCTTTGGTTGTCTGTTGTGCCATTTCCAGGTTTTATAGTTGTGCTTAGCTGGAAGGAGAAGGGAAAAGTATCATTCTGCTCAGACCAGAAGTTTTCCATTCTCTTTAATACTATGTTCTATACCACTTTCTGAGAATTGAGATTAAATTCACCTGCTTGCAAACATGACTTTCTTCTTTTTGAAAATCAGAACTCCATTTGTCTCTCTCCAGACTTCTGTCCCTCTCTCATTATTCATAATTCTGTCTAGACAACAGTTTGGAAATTTTAGCCCAAGATCT
The DNA here is from genome assembly GCA_025583905.1 of Ia io. Lineage (NCBI taxonomy): Eukaryota > Metazoa > Chordata > Mammalia > Chiroptera > Vespertilionidae > Ia > Ia io. Next base: position 55,228,385 of record JAJQQW010000001.1, read on the forward strand.
TTCCAGTATCCTGCAATGTGATTATTCCAGGACAATTGTTTCTTTATCTCTTCTTGTGTCTCTGTGATACTGTTGTAATAACCTGGTTATTATTTAACAGGAAAGGAGTAAAGGAAAGACTAGATAATATAGGCATGCCGTTTACACATCTTTGCTAATTTAGCACTCTCCAAGTCTGTTCCCCGCTGATTGGCTTTTGGCTCCATTGCTTCCTGTTTGCGCTTGACTCCTGTTGCAGGGGCCACATTCTCCTGCATTCTCCCATGTGGCCCACATCCATGTGGGCTCCACACTATGGACTAATGTGCTTTAATTAATCTGAAGCTGAACCGGACCCGGCTACAACATGAAAGGGAAGCTGTGGACACTGGCCCTCCTTTTGGCTCTGCTGGAGCCTCAGCTGTACCTTTTGCAGGATTGGATTGGGGGACACAGGACTTAGGAATGTGAGGAATGTAACTCCATACAAATGAAGTCTTCTACCACATCTTATTCTCCCATGGGGGCTTCTGAGAGTGTTCATTTCAGCAGCGCCCCAAGAACCTCTCTCATGCTTGCAACAGAGGAATCCGATAACATCTGTTTTCTGTTTCCTTCTACTAATGTTTGTTGTACCCTTTCTTGTTTCTTAACAGGATACATGAAAATAAAGTAGGACTTGGGTTATTTTTCTTTGTCACCTAACAATATATTTCCTCTTATTGCTGATGGCGATTAGATATCCCCTTTTGTTATCTTCAGAATATATATCTTTCTAAGTCTCAGGTCATTCTGAATCTTGGCTGTTTTAGTGTTTTACAGGTACATGTCACTCTCTTGTAGTTATCACTGGTTATATTGTTGCAGAAGACCAAAGAAAACCAAGCAACGCTTTAAAAGGAAAGGAGGGACACTTTTTATTTACGCTGGCGGACTCAGGAAATAACTTTCCAAATCTGAGTGAAGAAACATGCAGGGGGCTTCTCTTTACATCTCCCTGTGGTCTTTGTCCCACAAATATGGATTATGCTTCCGGTCCTTTTCGCGGACCTTGCAAGAAGGTCCCCAGGTGTTGGGGGTCTCCAGGCCATATCTGATGTCTTGGTCTGGCACCAGCGTTAATAACCTTCCCTCCGGGGCAGTGCACTGTTCACAGTTTTATGGCCTCTGTAACAGGTTCTGCAAGACCAGTATCTGGGAAGGAGGTAGTGACTTAATTATAGGTTATCAAGAATGTACACTGAGCTTGCTGGCATGGATTCAGATTGCTAGCCCCCAAATATCAGGGTTACATTGGATTTAGCCCTTTTTAGCCTTCTCAATATCTCCTTTGTTACATCAGTAGAGTGATGTATACCAACTTGAGAGTCAGGCAGACATGTGTTTGAATCTCACCTCTATCTCTTTCTAGATGTCTGATTTTGGATTGGTTATTTAACCCCTGGCTGAGGAAATGGAAGCTCAGAAGATTAAATAACCAATCCCATAAAATGGAAATAATATTACTACTAATAGGAACACTTCATAGGGTTGTTATAAGGATTAATTAAATGAGATAATAAGCATTAAGCATGTAGCATAGTTCCTGACAGACTAAGTACTCAATAAATGCTATTAATTTTAAAAATCTGATATTATAGAAAACTTTTTACAACTATTTCTTGATACCTATCCTGTTCTCCTTTATTGTAATTTTATAGTCAGAATTTTATTTTTGAGAGCCTTCCAGTCAGCTTATGTAAATTAAGGTTCCCAGGGAAAGAGATTACATATTTTTTAAACTGTGAAGTTTCATGTAATTTAATTGTGACTGGCATTCTTCTTCTTCTTCTTTATTTTTTTTTTTTTTTGCTTTATTAAAGAGACTTTACTTCTTGGGAGCGATTTACAGTCTTTTTTTATTGTTTAAAGTATTACATGTAGTAATACATATATCTCCTTTTTTTCCCTCCCCCATTGACCTTCCCCCAGCCTCCCCTACCCCATGTCGCATGCCCTCATCCCACCCCCCTCAGTGTCTTGTGTCCTTTTGTTGTGCTTATATGCATGCATACAAGTCCTTTGGTTGATCTCTTTCCCCCCCTCCCCAACACTCCCCTGCCTTCCAGCTGTATTGTGACTGGCATTCTTATGCTAGTGTTGGTGATGATCCTCTCACTGAGCAGTAAATGCAAATGTTTCACAGCTCTGTCTCCATGCAATTGATGTGTAGGTGTTAAATTAGCCTTTCTGGTTAACCATCCATAAATATTTCAAAATACATACCTCATGTGGTACTCAGCTTGCTTCTACATGCTACAAAAATTCTAGCTTGTTAGACATTTCACATTATCATATGTCCTACCTATATTTCTTGCTGTGTTGTAAAATAAGCTCTTGGTTTATAGAACATCAACATATTTTTCTGGTGAAAAATGCAGTTTATTAGGCACTTGATTTGAACTTTTTGAACAAGAATCATATCTAATTTAATGTTTTGTACAGTGCCCAAACCATTGTCATTCAGATGTTTATCACTAATGATTGTACCTAAAATGATGTAGCAATTGTATGAAAGTCAGCAAATTGACATCATTGAGTGTGTTCTAACTAACCTGTTTCTTCCAGTGTATTTCCCTCTGAGTTAGAATTGGTAATCTTTTTAATCTTGGTGAATTCTTTAGGTTTCATGTTTGATACCTATAATTCTGGAACTCCCAAAACTATCTTAATTAGAGGCATGTTGGAATGTGTTTGAAATTTTTCTGCTGTAGTTCAGTTAGTTCTGGGCAGTGTTATGTAATCTTAAGGATGTGAGTTTTCTTCAGAGATTCAACCTTTCCTCCTTTCCTCCACCTATTTTTTGTTGTTTTTCTTAGCTCTTCACCTCCTCCCCTGGGGAGAATAAGAATCCTAATTGTTGTTATTCTTTTGGAGATGTTTGGAACTAAGGTCTTGCTAACTCTAACCTCTTGAATGTTTTAGATTATTTTTGAGGGCCAACACTGGCATTATGAACAATTTCTAACTTGGGTAATTTGGATTCCATTATCAGGAATATAATTGAAATGGCCAAGATCTAGTTTTTTTCTTGTTGGTATCATGAAATGGTGGTGTGCAGTGGCTAGGTAGGTACTGTACTTTCTCAATGATGTTTCATTGGTAAATTAATTTCCAGATGTGGCTTGTTTATATGCTTATAGAATGGTCTTAAGTCCTTTGCGGGAATAAGGGATTGATTTGTGGTGGTTGGGGATGGATTTTGTTCAATTTCATAACTATAATTTGCCAGAGAAAAGTAGATTTAAGGGACTGAGCCCTTGGGCCTTAATTACAGATGACTCCTCTCTAGGCTTTCGTAGCCCACTGCTCTTTCCTTGTCTCTTCCTTTAGCTCAATCCATGACTTCGCTTTTCTTAGGAAAACATATTCTGGCTTCTTCTTTGTGAAGGAGCCTCTTGCTTAGACTGTTGGCACATTGTACCATGTGTCTGGAATAATATCCTCTCCTTTGTCTGCCAAACCCTTACTCTGCTGTCAGACTGAGAGAGCTAGAAATCTCATCTCCTTCATTAAAATCTGCTGACCTGAGTGTCACAGAAGTGACAGCTCCATGAGGCATAGATCATGTAAACACTTTTTCTTGTCAGTTTATGTAGATGTTCAATGTGTTTATACTGCTTTCTTGGTATCTTTGTGGGATAGTTATGTATTGTTTGCCATTTTATATTTTAAATCCACAAAAGGGAGAAGTCCTATCAGACTTACTGGATATTCAGTCTCACAAGTAAGTAGGCACTTCATACATTGCTCTTTGATGGCAATGTAATTGAGGGCAAACATGGACCAAAAGCTTCCGAATAATTAGAACTTTTTTGCTGCTGTTGAACTTTATAATAGATAGCTGAGTTTATAAGCTTAGGAAATGATACTCAAATAATTTTAATTCTTGACCACACAATATCTACTACAGAATTTTAGAAGTTTAATTTCTTTCCCCTATAAACCAGCCAGGTGAACCAAAGATTTGACTTCATTGCTTTGTATCCTACTACATTGCTTCGTAAGTATCATAATGTTGCCTTTGAATTTACACGCCATTGGCTGAAGAAGTCTTAAATTTCTGTTGTTAAATTCTCCATGAATCTGACTGAACATGTAGTAGACTTCTACCCCTGAGAATATCATTATCCATTCACTACATGATCAATAACTTTTAGGACAGAGACAGAACCCTCTTCAATCAGAACTTCGTTTGCATTTTCTTCTTTATGTCCTAGCACACTCTATCACTCATCTAGCTCCAGCAGTACCAAACTAATCATAATTTTCCATGGTTACTGCCATATATTTACTCACATAATGTTATATCCTCTTGCAGTCCTTTTCTTCTATTTCTCCAACTTCTTATTTATCTGGCATATTCTCATTGACTTAACCTCAAATGTCTTCTATCATGTGATCACTTTTAAAAAATTTCTTTTTCTATCCTCACCTGAGAATATATTTTTATTGATTTGAGGGAGAGGAAGGCAGAGGGGCAGAGAGAGAGAGAGAGAGAGAGAGAGAGAGAGAGAGAAACATTGATGTGAGAGAAACTGATCAGTTGCCTCCTGTACACACCCCAACTGGGGATGGAACCCAGAACCTGGATATGTTTGTGGACCGTGTATTGGACTTGCAAGCTTTCCATATATGGGATGACACTCCAACCAACTTAGCCACACCGACCAGGACCCCGTGATCAGTTTTTGACCCCTGCACCAGACAAAGTTAGTTAGTTCCATTTTTTTCCATATCACATTTTCTACACACTTTTAGTTTTAAACACATCAGCATTGTATTTTCACCATTTGTGTTTGTGGTCCTACCCCCAACAATTCCACTGTGAGTTTCTTAATAATGGGGACTTTTTGTTTCTCAGTCTTATAGAGTTATTGACACATACCATGTGCTCAATACATGCTGAAACTAATGAATGAATGAATTCATGAATGAATGAACCAAGGGCAGGCATGTCAATGGAATTAGAAACCATGACTGTGGGGACTTAACGCTTCTGAGTTTGACATATTAACTTGTATTACAATTATCCCTCAAGAAGAACTAAAAGAGCAAAATAAAATTACAAAATACTTGTGTGAAAGCACCAGAGAGCAACCACAACAACTAGGAGTCAAAATCCTAGAGAGGAAATCATGTTTTGAGGTGAGCCTGACATTCTGTACTACATTTCTTTTCAAGGCATTTTCCAATGCAACTGCTATGGGTAGAGAGACTAAAAAGCCAAAATGAAAATAGTAACTAAGAGGCAAATTGAACAGAGATTTCAGCAGTCTGATAGGGCTATAGGGACAAAAGTTAGAGTTCAGGAATACCATTATAATCAGGATTTCAGAGCACAAGATACAAAAAAAAAAAAAAAAGGAAAAAAACAATGAATTTAGTCCAGTATTTTATGCTACATTTCCCCTTGCATGATTTGCTGATTTGTAAGTGGTATAGGTAAAGAGGTTGAGCAGTTAAGCAGAAAGTGGCAGGTACAAATCTGAGTAGCTAAGCAATAGCTTTCTGCAATTTCACAATGCTAGAGAGACAGAAATTGGAATTTAGAGCCTGCCAAAAAGGAGGGACCGTGGTAATTACCCCAGGTTTTCAGTTGGGATCCCCAAAGGGCTAAACTCTAAGAGTAATGATGAACTAGAAAAATACCATTCCTCATAAAGACTAAAACACAGCTTTGAATCAGTTCAATCTCAGGTAGAATTAAAGTGATCTGTCCTTCATCACCTGGCAGAAGCAAAAGTAAATCTTCTCTGAAGGAAGATAATATCATACAGAGCTCCTCTAACTTTTAATATGTAGTATCTGGCATTTAATCAAAAGTTACTAGGCTTACAAGTATGAGTTTGCTAGGGCTAACATAACAAAGTACCACAGACTTTGTAGCTTAAACAACCAAAATTTATTGTCTCATGGTTTTGGATGCTAGAAGTAAAAACTAAATGTATTGACAAGGTCTGTTGCTTTCTGAATGCTGTGAGGGAAGGACCTGTCCCAGGTCTCTCTCCTTGGCTTGTAGACATGTTTTCCCTATGTCTCTTCACATTGTCTTTCCTCTGTGTATATTTCTTTGTCTAAACGCATCCCTTTTTATTAGGATACCAGTTATACTGGATTAGATCCCAACCTAATTAACTCAGTTTAACTTGATTACTTCTGTAAAGACCCTATTTCCAAATAAGATAATATTCTGAGATAATAGGGGTTAGGACTTCAACATATGAATTTTGGGGGAAGGCACAGTTCAACCAATAATACTAAGTCATAGGACTACAAGAAAAAACACACAATAGAAGGGCCTTGACATGTGGTTGAGACATTAAATTTAAGAAACTCAGCCTAACGGTGATTATTATAGAGAATTTCAGCAGAGAACTAGATTTTACATGAAAGAAAGGAAATTCTGGAACTGAACATTGTAACAACTAAAATAAAAAAATTGGATAGTTGAGTTGAACAGCAGATTAGATATAGTTCAAGAGAACATTGGTCAAGTGAAAGATAATTCAATAGAAAATATTCTATTTAAGTGAAGGACCCGGGGGAAAAGATAGAAGAGACAAAAACAAATACAACCATGTCAATAATTTATTGGCTTCATTTATTGTACCTGTTGAAAAACCATGGAAAAAAACCCATAAACTTAGCCTCTGTAGTAAACAGTATATTTACAGTCATACAGACCCAGATTAGAACCCCAGCTCTGTCTTTTAGTCTCTTACTGACTATGTGATATTAGATTAGTGATTCCCTGAAACGTAGTTCTCATGTCTAAAAGGAGGACATAACACCTATCTAACAGGGTTGTTGTGGGAATGAAATGAGATAATACATGTGAAAGTGCTTTATGTATTGCAGATCCACACACATTATAGCATTTGTTCTTTTATTGTATAGAACATATAGTAACGGGATATATCTACTATTATGATCAGAGATCTGCAGATATTTATTTGTCTTCTAGAGTCAACATCTGCCTTAAAAACACTTCAGACTAAAAGCGTGTTCTATCTGTTGCTGTATGTACTTGATGGAAAGAGAGGGGTGTTTGCTGTGCTGTGCATTATCCTGTCAGGTCTCATTTGACCATATTTGTTAAAAGTTAAATCTGCTTCATTAAGATTACTGAGATATCCTGTTTTTTCCCCCATTCCTAAAACATTTCATAGAAATATATCCTGTTTAGGTACGTTAATAAATTTTTGTTTTGTTTCACCTGTCATTTACATTTTTGTTGTATTATTATTTTTAATCCCGTCATTCCTATGCATCAACTCATTTAATAAACATTTTTCAATAGACTATGTGCCCAGCATTGCACTGACTGCTCATGATAAAGAATGAGTAATAGAGCTAGTGGGGAAGTTAGATAGCTAAATACATTTGAAATAGCAATATAAGTGCTATAGGGGAGGCATAAGAGCACAAAAGAGAGATTACATCTGCCTGTGGTGCTACTGAATAGGTGACCTTTGAGCTAAGTGTATAATGATTAATAAAAAATACCTTGTGGAGAAAGGACAGATGTACATTTCAGGTAGAGAAAACAGGAACTGAAGGATTTGATGTACTAGTATTCAGGGATCAAATGTAATTTGGCATGGTTAGAGTGTAGGATGGTAAGACAAGAGAAGGGGATGGAGTGACAGATTCAGCTGGAAAGTGAAGGAGCCAGAGAAAATACAGAGCATAGATGAACATAAGGAAAATGAATCTAGCTGGGTGGAAATCGATGTGGAGGTGCTTAGGGTTTAGTGAAGTGAACAAATGGATCTGGGTGAGTGTGGTTAGAGTGATATCCTTGGATGGCTATATTTCCTGGACTCTTCTCTCTTTAAATCTCCATCACATCTTTCCTCTTCAGTTCCATTTTAAGAGAAAGCAATCCATTGTGAAACCTCTAAAAGTTTTTACTCCCACACCTACTCATCTACTTGTATCTGTGCCTATTTTTTCTATCTTCTTTCTCTCCTGTTACTATTGATGCACTGCCTATGTTTTTCATCTAAAGTCAGCCCTTTCACCTATGCACTAGATTACAGTTCTTGCCTACAAAAGGACATTACTCTAGCAATTAAACCCTAGTTCTTCTCTTTCTCTCACATCTCTCAGACAATCCCCTAGCAATTATATCAGCTAAACAGTCTAATTTTATCCAAACTACTTCACATCCTCTCCACTGCTACCACCCTGATATCTCTGAACTAGATTGTTTCAATAGCCTCCTAAGTGTCTCTCCTTCACCTTTCACCTTGTTTTATTCTAATCTCCACACAGCAGCCTTAATGGTCCTTTTAAAACACACATCAAATCATGTTGCTCTTCTGCTCCAGTTGGCTTCTGAGCTCACAGTCCTTAATATGGCCTACACAAAGCTACCTCTTTGACCATACTTACTGCCACTTCACCCCTTATTCTTAGTACCAGTTAAGCATACCAAGCATGCCAAGGGACCTTTGCACTTTCTGATCCCTCTGTGTGGAATGTCTCTCTCCAGCCTCCACAGATCCACACCATCTGGTTTGCTTCTTTACTTCTTCCAAGTCTTTCTTCAAGTCACAGCTATCCTTCCCAGACCACACAAAACTCTTCTGCCTACTCTCTTTGTTTAACATCTGCTTTATTTTTATTTGTATCATTTATCCTCTACTTTAAGTAGTTTTCATTTATTTACTTGTTTATGTTCTCCCCTTAGAATGACAGTATTATTTTAGGATTAGGATTTTGTTTTGCTCACTGCTATATCCATAGTACCTAGATGAATTAGGTGCTTGAAAAATATTTCTTTTTTAAAATTTATTTGTATTTTTTATTAAGGTATTATATGTGTACATATCTTACCATTGCCTCCCCCACCCCACTCCCATACATGCCCTCACCCCCCAGTGTTTTGCATCCATTGGTTATGCTTACATGCATGCATACAAGTCCTTCGGCTGATCTCTTATCTCCCCCACCTCTCCCTAACCTTCCTGCTGTAAGTTGAGTCTGTTTGATGCTTTACTGCCTCTGTATCTACCTTTTTGTTCATCCTCTCTAATAAAATGGTAATATGCAAAGTAACCATCACTCCGCTACATAAGCCATGCCCAGCAGCCAATCAGGGAGAGTATGCAAATTAACCCCAGCCAAGATGGCTACAGCCACAGAGAGCAAGGTTTCCCAGGTAACAGAGCAAGCCAAGCTTTCCATAGCCTTTGCAGGCCTAAGCCTCCACTCAAGCTACAAAGTTTCAATTATAGAAGGTAAACAAATTCAAACAAATGGCGGCAGAATGGAGCTTGAGAGAGCAGGCCAGGGTTGCCGGTGGCAACAGGGGAAGCAAAGCTTTCCACACACCCTGGCGGGGCTCACCTGCTTAAGGCTACAAAGTTTCAATTGTAGAAGGTGAATTAACTGCCACAGAAATGGCTGCCGCCCCAGAGGGAGCAGCAGGCTTGGCTCTGCTCCAGGCTACAAAGTTTCAATTGTAGAAGGAAAATAAATTCCAGATATCAGGGCCTCTGCTTGGGTTGCCAGGGAGCGTGGCTGGCCTGCAAACCACCACAGGCCCCTCGCTCAGGCTGCCCCATGCCCCAAGGGAACCCCACCCTGATCCGGGACACCCTTCAGGGCAAACCAGCTGGCCCCCACCCGTGCACCAGGCCTCTATTCTATCTAGTAAAAGAGTAATATGCAGATTGACCATCAATCCAACACACAATATGGCTGCCCCCATGTGGTCAAAGATCCTGCCCCCATGTGGACACAAGATGGCCACCACAAGATGGCCAGCAGGAGAGGGCAATTGGGAGGCACCCGGCCTACAAGGGAGGGCAGTTGTGAGGGACCAGACCTGCAAGGGAGGGCAGTTGAGAGGGACCAGGCTTGCAAGGGAGGGCAGTTGGAGGTGATCAACCCTGCAGGAGAGGGCAGTTAGGGGTGACCAGGCCGGCAGAGGAGGGAAGTTGGGGGCAAACAGGCTGGCAGGGGAGCAGTTAAGCATCAACCAGGCTGGCAGCGGAGTGGTTAGGGGGTGATCAGGCTGGCAGGCAGAAGCGGTTAGGGGCAATCAGGAAGGCAGGCAGGGGAGCAGTTGGGAGCCAGCAGTCCTGGATTGTGAGACGGATGTCCGACTGCCCGTTTAGTCCCAATCCCACCAGGATCGGGCCTAAACGGGCAGTCGGACATCACTCCAGGAGTCCCAGATTGGAGAGGGTACAGGCTGGGCTGAGGGACTACCCCCCTCCATGCACGAATTTTGTGCACCGGGCTTCTAGTCAGTTTATAATGTTCTTTATTATCCATAAATGAGTGAGATCATGTGGTATTTTTCTTTCATTGACTGGCTTATTTCACTTAGCATAATGCTTTCCAGTTCCATCCAGGTTGCTGCAAATGGTAAGAATTCCTTCTTTTTTATGGCAGCATAGTATTCCATTTTGTAGATGTGCCATAGTTTTCTGATCCAGTCATCTGCTGACGGTCACCTAGGCTGTTTCCAAATCTTGGCTATTGTAAATTGTGCTGCTATGAACATAGAGGTGCATATATCCTTTCTGATTGGTGTTTCTAGTTTCTTAGGATATATTCCTAGGAGTGGGATTACTGGGTCAAATGGGAGTTCCATTTTCAGTTTTTTGAGGAAACTCAATACTGTTCTCCACAGTGGCTGCACCAGTCTGCATTCCCACCCACAGAGCACAAGGGTTCCTTTTTCTCCACATCCTCTCCAACACTTGTCTTTTGTTGATTTGTTGATGATAGCCATTCTGATAGGTGTGAGATGGTACCGCATTGTCGTTTTGATTTGCATCTCGGATAATTAGTGACTTTGAGCATGTTTTCATGTGTCTCTTGGCCTTCCTTCTGTTTTCTTTCAAAAAGATTCTATATAGGTCCATTGTCCATTTTTTTATTGGATCATTTTTCTTCCTTTTATTAAGTTGTATAAGTTGCCTATAGATGTTGGAGATTAAACATTTATCAGTGATAACATTTGCAAATATGTTCTTCCATACAGTGGCCTTTCTTGTTGTTTTGCTGATGGTTTCTTTTGCTGTGAAAAAGCTTTTTAATTTGATGTAGTCCAATTTGTTTATTTTCTCTTTAGTTTCCATTGTCCTAGTAGCAGTATTAATAAAGAAGTTCTTTTGGCATATGTCTGAGATTTTGCTGCCTGTGGACTCCTCTAGTATTTTTATGGTTTCCCGTCTTATGTTTAGGTCCTGTATCAATTTTTTTAAGTTTATTTTTGTATATGGTGTAAGTTAGTGGTCTACTTTCAGTTTTTTGCATGTATCTGTCCAATTTTCCCAACACCATTTGTTGAAGAGACTACCTTGACTCCATTTATGTTCATGCCTCCTTTGTCAAATATTAATTGAGCATAGTGGTTTGGGTCAATATCTGGATTCTCTATTCTATTCCATTGGTCTATTGTCTGTTCTTGAGCCAGTACCAGGCTGTTTTGAGAACAGTGGCTTTGAAATACAGCTTGAAATCTGGTATTGAGATCCCACCTACTTTATTCTTCTTTCTCAGAATTGCTGTGGCTATTCGGGTTTTTTTTTTTATTCCAGATGAATTTCTGGAGAGGTCTTTCTAGGTCTGTGAAATATGCCGTTGGTATTTTAATGGGTGCATTGAATCTATAGATTGCTTTGGGTAGTATGGACATTTTAATGATGTTGATTCTACCAATCCATGAACATGGTATGTTCTTCCACCTGTTTACGTTTTGCTCAATCTCTTTTTTCAGTGTCCTGTAGTTTTCCACGTATAAGTCTTTTACCTCCTTAGTTAAGTTTATTCCTAGGAATCTTAATTTTTTTGGTGCGATGGTAAATGGGATTGCTTTTTTAGTCTCTCTTTCTGTAAGTTCACTATTGGTGTATAGAAATGCTATAGATTTCTTGGTGTTAATTTTGTATCCTGCTACATTGCCAAATTCATTTATTAAATCTATTAGTTTTTTGATGGAATCTTTCGGTTTTTTATGTACAATATCATGTGATCTGCAAATGAGGACAGTTTTACTTCTTCTTTTTCAATTTGGATGCCTTTTATTTCTTCTTCTTGTCTCATTGCAATGGCTAATAATTCCATTACTATGTCAAACAGGAGTGGTGAGAGTGGGCATCCCTGTCTTGTTTCTGTTCTTAAGGGAAATGGTTTTAGTTTTTGCCCATTGAGTGTGATGTTAGCTGTGGGTTCATCATATATAGCTTTTATTATGTTGAGGTATGATCCTTCTATTCCCACCTTGTTGGGAGTGTTTTCAAGAAAGAGTGTTGGATTTTGTCAAATGCTTTTTCTGCATGAATTGATATGACTATGTGATTTTCATCTCTCAATTTGTTTATGTGATGTATCACGTTTATTGATTTGTGGATATTGTACCATCCTTGCATTCCTGGGATAAATCCTACTTGGTCAAGTTGTATGATCTTTCTGATGTACTACTGGATCCGATTTGCTAGAATTTTGTTGAGGATTTTGGCATCTATGTTCATGAGGGATATTGGCCTGTAATTCTCTTTCATTGTGTTGTCTTTATCTGGTTTTGTTATTAGGGTGATGTTGGCTTCATAGAAGGAGCTTGGAAGTGTTCCTTCCTCTCGAATTTTTTGGAATAGTCTAAGGAGGATAGGTTTTAGTTCTTCCTTGAATGTTTGGTAAAATTCCCCTCTGGCCTCGGGCATTTGTTTGCTGGAAGCTTTTTGATGACTGCTTCAATTTCTTTCATAGTTATTGGCGTATTGAGATATTTAGATTCTTCCCGATTGAGTTTTGGAAGGTTATATTTTTCTAGGAATATGTGAATTTCCTCCAGATTGTCCAGTTTGTTGGAATAGAGTTGTTCATAGTATTTTTTAACAATCCTTTGTATTTCTGTGGGTTCTGTTGTTATTTCACCTCTTTCATTTCTGATTTTGTTTATTTGGGTCCTCTCTCTTTGCTTCTTGGTGAGCCTGGCTAGAGGTCCATCAATCTTGTTTATCCTTTCAAAGAACCAGCTCTTGGTTTTGTCGATCTTTTGTATTGTGTTTCTTTAGTCTCTATGTCGTTTATCTCTGCTCTGATCTTTATTATTTCCTTCCTTATACTTACACTGGGCTTTTCTTGTTGCTCTTTCTAACTCTTTGAGTTGTACGGTTAGGTAATTTATTACCATTGTTTCTTGTTTTTTGCAGTAGGCTTGTAGAGCTATGAACTTCCCTCTCAAGACTGCTTTCGCTGTGTCCCATAGATTTTTGATTGTTGTGTTTTCATTGTCATTTGTTGCCATGATGTTTTTTATTTCTTCCTTGATCTCTCTGGTAACCCAGTCATTGTTTAATAGCATGCTGTTTAGTCTCCATGTGTTTGATTTTTTTGGATTGTTTTTATTGTAGTTGATTTCCAGTTTTATGCCATTGTGATCTGAGAAGATGCTTGATATGATTTCTATCTTCTTGCATTTGAAGATACTTTGCCTGTGACCCAACATGCGGTCTATCTTTGAAAATGACCCATGTGCACTTGAGAAGAATGTATATTCTGTGACTTTGTGGTTTAACATTCTGAAGATGTCAATTAATTCCATCTGGTCTAGTGAGTCATTTAGGAGTGATGTTTCTTTGCTGATTTTTTGTTTAGAGGATTTGTCCAATGGTGATAGTGCGGTATTAAAGTCTCCTACTATGATTGTATTGCTCTCAATCTCTCCCTTGATATCCTCCCGGGGTATTTTTGTGTATTTGGGTGCTCCTATATTGGGTGCGTATATGTTTACCAGAGTTATTTCTTCTTGTTGGTTTGCTCCCTTTTGTATTATGAAGTGGCCTTCCTTATCCCTTGTTATGTCCTTCACTTTGAGATCTAATTTGTCAGATATAAGTATTGCTACCCCAGCTTTTTTTCCATTTCCATTCGCCTGGAAAACCTTTTTCCATCCCTTCACCCTCAGTCTCTGTGCATCTTTTTTTCTGATGTTGGTTTCTTGTAGACAGCAGATATATGTGTCTTGTTTTCTTATCCAATCCGTTACCCTAAGTCTTTTGATTGGGGCATTTAATCCATTTACATTTAAAGTTATTATTGTTAGGTACTTGTTTGTTGCCATTTTTATTCTTTACCCCTGTGTTCCTTCTTCACTTCCTATTTCTTTTTTTTACAGTAGACCATTTAGCATTTCTTACATTGCTGGTTTGTTGGTAATAAATTCCCTGAGTCCTTTTTTGTCTGTGAAGCTCCTGATTTCACCTTCAATTTTGATTGATAGCCTTGCTGGATACAGTATTCTGGGATTCAGACCCTTCCTTTGCATGACTTTGTATATTTCATTCTATTCCCTTCTGGCCTGTATAGTTTCTGTTGAGAAATCAGTTGCTAGTCTGATGGGGGTTCCTTTGTAGGTAACTTTCTGTCTCTCTCTGGACGCTTTTAAGATTCTTTGTCGTTGGTGTTTGCCAGTTTAATTATAATGTGCCTTGGCGTTGGTCTTTTGGGGTTCCTTTTGCTTGGGACTCTGTGAGCTTCTTGGATTTGTGTTGGTTTTTTCTTCCCTATATCCGGGAAGTTTTCTGTCATTATTGCTTCAAACAGGTTTTCAATTCCTTGCTCAGTTTCCTCTCCTTCTGGGACCCCTACTATTCAGATGTTGTTTCGTTTCATGTTGTCCCAAAGTTCCCTTAGGCTCTCCTACTGCTTTTTAATATTTTTTTTTCCTAGAAGCTGCTCTACTTCGGTATTTTTTCCCACCTTGTCTTCTAGCTCACTGATGTGGTCCTCTGCTTCTTCTAGTCTGCTCTTGATGCTTTCTATTGAGTTCTTTACATCAGTGATGTCATTTTCATTTCTTCTTTGTTCTTCTTCATTTCCTCTTGGTTCTTACTCATATTGTCGAATTCGTCTTCCATTCTTTTCAGCCATCTTATGACCATTTCTCTATGACAGTTTGATTGCCTCCATTTCGTTTACTTCATTTCCTGGTGGTGCCTGCTTTTCTTTCATATGTGGGCTGTTTCTTTGTCTCCCCATGGTCTCTCTTCTCCGTATGTCTGGTTATGTAGTTCTTTCTCTCCTTGTCCCAGGCAAAATCTGACCTTTCTGTAGTGGAATGTAGAGCTCCTCTGAATCTGCGTGTTTGAGCCAATTGGGGACCGGTGTTCTGGGGTTCGCAGCTGTTCTTTGGGTGCCACAGTTGTAGATTTTCAGGCTTCTGATAACATCCACTTTCCCCTTCAATATGGCGCGGTCTCCATGTCTGAGCCGGTGGCTCTGGGAGGGAACCTAGTAGCAGTGGGGGCTGCCCTGTCAGGGGAACCCCGTCCAGCAATCCCCTACCTTCTCCTGGAGTATAGCTGTTCCTTAACTCGCCCACAAACACTCCCCGTGCGATCCTCAGCTGTTCTGTCTTTCTGTTCCGGGACAAGGCTCAGGACACGTCTGTCTATTCCGCCGCCATTTTTTCGGTCCCCTAATAAATATTTCTGAATGAACAAATGAATTAATGTAATCCATCCTCACGGAGATGAGTCTTCATGAGGGTTTTCAAAACTTGAGGGGATATGACTTGGTGGAAAAGATGGGGGAAGGACCTTCCAGACAGAGGCAGTGTCATTTACCATGACAAGACTGTAAGAATTGAGCTCCTGAGGTTTGGGGGACAGCAAGCATTATGCCTTACTACTATGAAATGGCTGCTAAGATGTAAATGAAAGTGATAGCCTTATTTTCTTGCATTTTATATCCTATACAGCCTTCAAACCCTCAAACCATATCTCTCTGGAGCCTCATTTAACATTGCCAGTTTAGCTTGTGCAGCTAGACTGTTACTTTCTTAGTTCAGTTTTGTGTACCCAAGAGATGCTAAAAAGTGTATGTGATGTTGGAAAGGGAAATTGCCCAATGCTGTGAGCGCTTTAGTAAGGTAGTTTCTATATTTTGTGACTTTTCATCAGTAGACCATAATGAAAAATATTTATGACAGCTATCCTACCCCCTTCATTGCTTTATGTAAGTTAGTGCTAGTGAGTATTAACTCCCAGACATCAATTTTCTACTTTTATCCTGAGAAGATAATCATATATGTCAAACTTCATCAAATTGTTCACTTAAAATTGGTGAATTTTATTATACTTTACTAGAGGCCTGAAGCAAGAAATTCGTGCATGGGTTGGGTCCCTTGGCCTGGCTGGCGAGCTGGGCCAATCTGTGGGGCGATCGGTGGGGTGATCAGGGGGGCCCCCACTGGCACCCGCCTTGGCCGGCCTGGGGCCTGCAATCTGGGGGCAGCTCCTTCATTGAGTGTCTGCCCCCTTGTGGTCAGTGCACATCATAGCAACTGGTTACTCCACCAGTCATTTCACCGTTTGGTCAATTTGCATATTAGGCTTTTAATATAGGATTTCTTCATTAAAGATTTAGTAGAATTCTTCAATGAAATCATGTCTACCTGGAGTTTTCTTTGTTAGAAAGTTTATAACTATATATTCAATTTATTTAGTAGGTATAGAACTGTTCAGGTTGTCTCTTTCTTCTTGAATGAGTTTTGTTATTTTGTATCTGTCAAAGGATTGGTCTGTTTCAACTAAGTGTTGAATTTATGGGCATAGAGTTTTTTGTAATATCCTCTTTTTGTCTTTTTTAAAAAATATATATTTTATTGATTTTTTTTTGCAGAGAGGAAGGGAGAGGGATAGAGAGTTAGAAACATCGATAAGAGAGAAACATCGATCATCTGCCTCCTGCACACTCCCTCCTGGGTATGTGCCCGCAACCAAGGTACATGCCATTAACTGTAATTGAACCTGGACCCTTCAGTCCGCAGGCTGATGCTCTATCCACTGAGCCAAACTGGTCAGGGCCTCTTTTTGTCTTCTTAATGCCTGCAGGGTGTGTTGTGTTAACCCCACTTTTATTCCCTATATTGGTAATTTGTGTCTTCTTTCCCTTTTTTTCTTGGTTTGTATAGCTAGAGATTTATCAGTTGTATTTATCTTTTTTAAATTTTTTAAATTGACTTTAGACAGACAGGGAGAGAGAAGCATTGGTTTGTTGTTCCAATGCACTCATTGATATATATATATTTCAGAGAGGAGAGAGAGAGATAGAAACATCAATGATGAGAAAGAATAATGAATTGGCTGCCTCCTGCATGCCCCCACCTGGGGATCGAGCCAGCAACCCAGGCATGTGCCCTTGACTGGAATTGAACCCGGGACCCCTCAGTCCATAGGCCGACACTCTATCCACTGATCCAAACCAGCCAGGCTATATTTATCCTTTTAAAAAGCCAGCTTTTGGTTTCATTGATTTTTCTCAATTAAAAAACCATTTACTTTTTGTTCTTATATCACTTATTCCATTTTGCTTATTTTGAGCTTAATTTGCTATTTTTCTAGCTTTATTGAGTTGAATGCTTAGATTATTGAATTGAGAACTTTTTCCTGTAGTAACATAAGCATTTAATACTATAAATTTTTCTGAATACTGCTATAGCAATTGAATGGGAGTGGCAAGAATAGACATTTTTGTTTTGTTCTTAACCTTGGGGGAAACATTAAGTCTTTCACCATTATCTTGTTAACACTAGATTTTTATAGATGATTTTTAGCATACTGAAGGTTTTTTTTTTTGTCTATTCCTTGTTTGCTTGAAATTTTTGCGAAGAATAGATGTTGAATTTTGTTAAATGCTTTTTGGGTACCTATTGAGATGATCATTTGCTTTTTTTATTTTGTTGATATGGTGAATTATGTTGATTAGTTTTTGATATGTTATTGATTTTTACATCTATGTTTATGAGAGATATTGATCTATAGTTTCTTTTTTGTAATGTTTTATTTGGCTTTGATATCAGGATAGTACTAGCCTCATATAAAATAAGTTGGGAAGTTCTCCCTTCTCTGTATTTCCCAGAAGTTTGTGTGAAATTGGTATTGTGTGTTCCTTAAATGTTTGGTAGAATTTATCAGTGAAGCCATCTGGGCTAGAAGTTTTTCTTGCTGGGAGGTTTTAGCAACAAATCAGTTTTTAAAATATATGTGCAACTATTTGGGTTATCTATTTATTATCCAGTGAACTTTAATATTTTCTATTTTTAACAGATTCATAGATACAGTGAACAAACTGAGGGTTGCTAGAAAGGAAGAGAAAGATGGGATGGGTGAAAAATGTGAAAGAAGTAAAAAGTTACAAAATAGTCATGGGGATGTACAGTATAGAATATAGAATACTAGAGTCCCGGTGCACGAAATTTGTGCATGGAGGGGGGGGGTGTCCCTCAGCCCAGCCTGCACCCTCTCCAATCTGGGATCCCTCTCACAATCCAGGACTGCTGGCTCCCAACCGCTCGCCTGCCTGCCTGATTGCCCCTAACCGCTTCTACCTGCCAGCCTAATCACTCCCTAACCACTCCCCTGCCAGCCCAATTGCCCCTAACTGCCCTCCCCTGCTGGCCTGGTTGCCCCCAACTGCCCTCCCTTGACAGCCTGGTGACCCCTAACTTCCCTCCCCTGCTGGCCTGGTTGCCCCCAACTGCCCTCCCCTGCTGGCCTGGTCACCCCTAACTGCCCTCCCCTGCTGGCCTGGTCCCCCCAACTGCCCTCTCCTGCAGGCCTGGGTCCCTCCCAACTGTCCTGCCCTGCAGGCCTGGTCACCCCCAACTGCCCTCCCTTTCAGGCCTGGTCCCCCCCAACTTCCCTCCCCTGCAGGTCTGGGTCCCCCTCAACTGTCCTCCCTTGTAGGCCTGATCCCTCCCAACTGCCCTCCCCTGCTGGCCTGATTGCCCACAACTGCTCTCCCCTACCAGCCATCTTGTGGCAGCCATCTTGTGTCCACATGGCGGTGGCCATCTTTGACTGCATGGGGGCGGCCATCTTGTGTGTTGGAGTGATGGTCAATTTGCATATTACCTCTTTATTATATAGGATAGTCGCTAATATTGTAATAACTATGTATAGTGCCAGATGGGTACTAGAATTATTAGGGGGAGTCATGATAAATTATATAATTGTCTGACCACTATCCTGTACACCTGAAACAAATATAAAATAAAAAAGTTCCTATTTTTCAAAAAATTGACCCATTTTGTCTAAGTTATCAAATTTATGGCCAAAGAGTTATTTGTAGTTTTCCCTTATTATCTTTTACTGTTTGTGGCGTCAAGAGTGATGCCCCCTTTTTATGTC
This sequence comes from Ia io, assembly GCA_025583905.1. Taxonomy (NCBI): domain Eukaryota; kingdom Metazoa; phylum Chordata; class Mammalia; order Chiroptera; family Vespertilionidae; genus Ia; species Ia io. The sequence goes on from JAJQQW010000001.1 coordinate 55,247,563, forward strand.
TAAAATTGGTAATTTGTATCTTCTCTCCTGTTTTCTTGGTTGGTATGGCTGTAGGTTTAACAATTTTATTGATCTTTTTAAAGGTCCCGATTTGGGGTTGATTAAAAATATAAACATAACAGAGACAAATAATTTCATTGATTTCTATTCTTATCTATATCCTTTCTTCTCATTGCTTTGGATTTAATTTGCTTTCTTTCTTTAGTGTTTAAATTGGGAGCTTAGATTACTAATTTCAATTTTTCTTTATCTTCTAATATAAGGATTTAATGGTGGAATTTTCCCTGTCCACAGTGTTGTAGCTACATTGAAGAAACTTTAATATGTTGAGTTTTCATTTAATTCACAATATTTAAAAATTCCCTTGAGAATTCGCCTTTGACTCATGGCTTATTTTGATGTGTGTTGTTTAATTTCCAGATATGTGGGGGATTTTTTTAATATAGCTTTATGTTATTTCTAGTTATTTCCATTGTGGTTAGTGAACATACTTTGTATGATTTTAATTTCTAAAAAACTTTTTGTTACACCTATTTCCATGGCTAATATCAGAAAACAATAAGTATTTGTGAGAATGTGGAGAAATTGGAACTCTTATGCATTGTCAGTGGTATTGTAAAGTAATAAAGCCATTATGGAAAACACTATGGAATTTCCTAAACAAATTAAGAATGGAACTCAGAGGGGTGTGGGGAGGGGGATGCAGGGAGAGAAGGAGATTAACTAAAGAACTTATATGCATAGCCCATGGACACAGACAATAGTGGGGTGAAGGCCTGGGATGGACTGGGGCTGGGTGGAGGGAGCAAAGGCAGGGGGGCGATGCGGGACATCTGTAATACTGTCAACTACATATATAGAACACTACCATATGATTCAGCAATCCCATTCTATATAATAAAAGACTAATATGCTAAATGTCTGACCATTTGTTCAACTGTTCAACCAGTCGCTATGACGTACACTGACCACCAGGGGGAAGATGCTCCAACCGGTAGGTTAGCTTGCTGCTGGGGTCCAGCTGATTGGGACTGGGCGAGATGGGCTGGACACGCCCTAGAGCCCTCCAGTGGTCCCTCCCTGACCCCAGTCGTGCACTGGTGGGGTCCCTTGGCCTGACCTGCACCCTCACGCAATCCAGGACCCCTCAGGGGATGTCGGAGAGCCAGTTTTGGCCCGATCCCTGCAGGCCAGACTGAGGGACCATACCGGTGCATGAATCCGTGCACCAGGCCTCTAGTATGCACATTAAAAGGGAATTAATTAGAGGAAATATTTTAATATTGCTATTTGCCCTTTCGCTATAATAGAAGTGTGAGAGATGAAAGGAAATTAGTAAAATGTATATGAAAATAATATATAAATTTATTAATAAATAAACAGTAACAAAAGAATATAACAACAACAGAGGCATGATATGAAAACAACAAAAACATGATATGAAAACAACAGTGAAGCAAAGAATGACTGATAAAGTGATTAAACTTATTCTAATATCTCCCTGTACACCACATTAAGAGTGAAAACACTTTCAGAGTGCTTGACTAATTTCCCTTGTGATGAAGTATTTAGAACTTGAATGTCACATGCTCTTCGAACTTGAGAGAAAGCAACTTATAACTTACCATGTGCGAAAACGGGTTCAGGTAGGAATATTCCTACTCTTTCTAGAGTTTGTCCTTATGATTTATTAATAGTCATCGCAAATGCTAGCATCACAGGAAACTGTTGTCGAATCAATTTAAATGGGAGGCCAGTGTCAGATGGGGACAAATCAATTCTTGGAATCAGAACAGCCTCTCCCTCTGCAGATCCTGTTAATACTTCAGCTTTGATAATGTTAGGTCGTAATCTTTTGATAATAAATCTGGTACCATTACAAAGACCCCATTTACTATTAAGATTTCTCAATAGCATGATGATTGCACCCACTTTCAATGTTAATTTATGACATGGCATTCCCAAAGGTGTAATACTATTAAGAAATTCGATGGGAAAATTTTCCTTTTTAGCATCATCTGTTGAGTCAATGGAATCATCACTCAAATATGTGTGAAAATCTCCACCGAGTATATTCAAACTTTTCATTTAATTTTTGAACGTGCTCATTTTTTGGACAAAGAATCACATGTTTAGATATATTTTTAATATTATCTATAGATACACTATTTCCAAAGGTAGCTTCAATAATAGATCCATTACAAATCATTTCACGGGGGATTTCAATAATATCCATTCCTAAATGAAAACTGCTATCAAGTTTGCCATCTCCAAGTTTTACTAACCATTAACTATAAGCAGAATCCTCTGATCTCACATTTGTTGTAAGAGACAATTTTCTGAAACATCCCCAAACACTATAGTACTTTAAACTCGTTTGTACTATGGCCGATCGCATAGCATGCGGTACAATGCTGAGACATTGTCGAAAATCCCCTCCAAGAAGGAGAACTTTCCCACCAAATACAACATTGAAATTAATAATTTTTCTTAGTAATCTGTCCATGGCATTTATAGCATGACTGGATGCCATGGTGCATTCATCAATAATGAGAAGTTTGGCCTTTTTAATAGTTTTAGCAACTTCACTGTTTATATCGAGTCTAGAAATTGAAGTTTCATTTAATGGAATTGGTAATTTACAGTATATTGGGAATGAAAGGTTCTTCCATCGAGAAGTAACTTTGCAGCAATTCCTGTAGGTGCTGTGGGTAGAACAGTACCACCACGACCTCTAATATAATGTATTAAAACTTTATACAGATGTGGCGAGCAGCTACAGTGTTTGGACAGGTTCAAGCCTTGGACTGATGAGAGGGCACAGTCCTCTCATTGCCACGTGTAAGTCCCAGCTTGGAGGGCAGGGCCCTCCCAGCAAAATTATAGCTAACAGCTATGGTTGTGGGCTTGAACCTATGGTCTGAACACGTGCCTAAGTGGTGTGGGCTTGATAGAGTTCAGATGCATGTAGTTGAGTATGATTGAAACCCACGAGAATGTTGTAAACATCTTGATCACGCCCTTACTTTGCCTCGTGGCATCTGCTATAAAATAAAGACACAGCCTATGGACGCGATCTCTCTCTCAGAGAAGCAGGGTCCCACCGAGACCCAGCTTTCATTATCTTGTCTGTCTTTTCTAAGTCTTTCACCACCCCCACTCAGGGTCACCCTTGGCAGTGCTGGCATGGCACATACAGATATGCAGGTGAATAGGATTCCTAGCTGGCAGGCCCCTGACAGCAAGCTGGCCACCTGTCGATTCCGTGAGGAATAGGGCTCCCTCCTCCCTCCTGTCAGGGTCTGGTTTGAAGGCCTGCCACGCCCCCTGTTGGGCCAGACCCAGAGTTCTACCTAGACAGCCCAGGACTGACTGCCACTGGGCACTCCAAGGGTGGGTTCTTCTCTCAGGCCTCCAGGGAAACAGCTCAGGGAGGGCGCAACCATTGCCAAGTTGACCCAGGACCCAGTGCCTCCACGCTCCGAAGGCGGTTCCTGCCTCAAACCTCGCCCTTGGCGGGAACAGCCTAAGATCATCGGAAAACACAGATATTTACATTACGATTCATAACAGTAGCAAAATTACAGTTATGAAGTAGCAACGAAAATAATTTTATGGTTGGGGGTCACCACAACATGAGGAACTGTATTAAAGGGTCGCAGCATTAGGAAATTTGAGAACCACTGATCTAGGGCTTGAGTGTAACTTTTAGTATTCACCAGATTGTAACTGTTTCTGTTGTTCTTTTATCATTTTGAATAGCTAAGTTTCCATCTGATATTATTTTTCTTCCTGAGAGGAATTTCCTTTAGAACAGATAAGCTGGGGATAAATTCTTACTTTTCCTTCATCTGAAATTATATTTATTTTGCCTTTATTTCTGAAGATTATTTCACTATATATAGAAGTCTTAGTTTACAGTTCTATTTGTTTAACACTTTAAATATACTTTTCTACTATCTTCTGACCTCCATGATTTCTTATATGAAATCTATGGCTTTTTTTGAATCTTTATTTTAATTTTTCCCATCACCATTTATCCCCACTATGCCCTCTTCCACTTCCTTGAATCTTTGTTTTACTATATGTGATGTGTAATTTTAAAAAACTGATTTTAAGATTAAAAAAAAACAACTTTGGTTTCAGTACTTTGGTTATAATGTACCTGGGCATAGTTTTCTTTGAGTTTATCATGTTTGGGATTAGATGAGCTTCTTGAATCTTGAAAACATGCCTTTCACCAAGTTTGAGAAGTTTTCAATCATTATTTCTTCAAATCTATTTTTTATACCCATTTATTTCTCTTCTGGGATTCCAATGACATGAATGTTAGATTTTTTGATGCTGTTATTTTGCCAATATTTTTCCTCTTTATTATTCTTACTAGATCATTTCTGTTGCTCTTTCTTGAAGCTCACTGACTCTTTGCTCTGTAATTTCCATTTTAATATTGAGCCAACCTAGTCACTTTAAAAAAATTAAGATCTTACATTATTAAATTCTAAAATTTGCATTTTCGTTCTTTTAGTTTCAATTTTTCTTCTGAAACGACTATCCTTACATTTGCTTAAAGTGTTTTACCCTTTCTGCATGTAGCATGTTTTCACTAGTTGTGTATTAGTTTTCTATTGCTGCTTAACAATAGAAGAGGAGTCTGAGCATGGCCTAGCTGTAATCTCACAAGGCTGTAATCATAATGCATCACCTGAGCTACATTCTGACTTGGATATTGGGGTCCTCTTCCAAGCTTACATGATTGTTGGCAGAATTCAGTTTTTTGAAGCCTGTAGTTTCATCACACATTGTCCTCTTCATAGACAGCTCACTAGCAGCTTGCATCTTCTAGGCCAGCAAAGAATTTCTCTCTGTAGTTTGCTAAGACTAAGTCTTATATAGCAACATAATCACTGAGGTGAAATCCCAGCACTTTGAGATATCCTATTGCTTCGAAACAAGTCACAGATCCCAAACTCAAGGGGGTAGGATTACACAAAGCTGCGGCTACCAGCTGTGGGCTCATGAAGGAAATTCTTTACAGAAGAGAGCTGGAAAATAACGATCCCCTAATTCTGTGAATGAATCCACACAAGTCTTGTGCTCAATGAGGCAAGAAATCATTGGGAAGTCACCTTAAAATTTGCTTGTATAGCTGCTTTCAAGTCTTTGATAATACCAACATCTGGGTCATGTAGGGTATGGCATCAGTTCATTGGCTTTTCTCTTAGGAATTGGTCACATTTTCATTGTTCTTTGTATGTTGAGCAATTTTGGATTATATCCTGGGCATTTTGAAATGATATATAAACTATGGGTCACATTATAATCCTCTAGAGAAATTTTTAGGAGACATTTAATTAAGGTTCAGACCACAAGTTCTGTCCTGTCTTCTGTGGATGGGGATTCTAATTTCGGTTAAGTTTTCCAAGTCAGTAGTTTGCTGTTTTATTTGTGTTCTGTACAAGCATCACTCAAGTGTTTGAGTGTTTGGTGATAGTTTAAATCTTAGTTATTTTCTTCAAAGCTTTTGTTATGATCCTTTGGGTCTTTCCTGCACATGCACAGTTTAAAGATGAGCATAAGACTTGTATGGATTCATTCAAAACGAGACAAAAACCCAACAGAATTACCTCCTTACCCATTTATGGTTACTCTGCCTGGTAACACAGAGTTTTTATGGAAATTTTCACCAATCACACCACTATTTTGCTGTGCACTTTTGCAACTGAGATCCACCCTCAGGGAAAATCTGCAAAAGAAAAATATGGGACATCTACATTGGTGCAAGCTCTTTTCTCCAAGTTTTAACTCCCTTTCCCAATCTTCCTGCTTTTGGTTAATTTTCAATCTTCAGGTACTTTATTTTTGTATTTTGTCCATCACTTTTAGTTGTATCAGCAGAGAGAGAGGCTGTTGAGGGCCTACTCCATCTTGGCCAAAACTGGAAATTGGTCTTTCACTTGTAAACTGTTTGTATATTTGCATTTCAAATAGGAGCTTTTTATAGACAGCAAAGAGTTTGCTTGTGCTTTTTTTTAAAAAAAAAATCCAATCTGACAATATATGGGTTTTAATTAGAATGTTTAGGTAATTTTCATTTAATGTAATTGTGGTTATATTTGGTTTGAATCTACCATTTTGCTATTTGAATTCTTTTTTTTCCATCTGCTCTCTAGTTCTTTTTCTCTCTGTTCTTGCTTTATTTTGGAGTAATTGAATTTTTAATAACTTAATTTTATCTCCACTATTGGCTTATTAATTATATGTCTTTGAGTGGTTGCACTAGTTGCACTTATTACAGTCTTCCTTAAAATACTATTATACTACTTCACATATAATGTAAGAACCATACAAAGATATAGTTTTATTTTGCCCCTTCTATTTTTTGCACTATTGTCATACATACATTTTACTTCTACACATCATGTAAACCCCACAATGCATTGTTATCATTTTTGTTTTAAACAATCATTTATCTTTTAAGGAAATATTTCAAATTATAAAAGGTATTTTCTATTTACCATTTATGGCACGCGTCATTTCTTTACATAAACCAAAGTTTTCTTCTGATATCATCTTTTTATTTGCCCGAAGAGCTTCATCTAAAATTTCTTAGAGTGTAGGTCTACTGGTGATGAATTTTCTCAGCTTTTGTTGGCCTGAGAACATGTTTATTTAGTGCTCAATTTTAAAAGACAATTTTACTGGATAAAGAATTCCAGGTTGATAGACTTTTCTTTCATCACTTTAGAGATGTTACCCCACTGTCTTATAAATAGCACAGTTTCTGATGAGATGTCTGTGATCATTCTTGCTTTTGTTCCTCTATACAGGCATACCTCGGAGATCTTGTAGGTTTGGTTTCAGACCATGCAATAAGCAAATATTGCAACATTTTTTTTTGTTTCCCAGTGCATGTAAAAGTTATGTTTATATTATACTGTAGTCTACTTAGTGTACAATGTAATCATGATTAAAAAGAAAAACAATATACATACCTTAATTTTAAAAGTACTTCATTGCTAAAAAATATTTACCATCCTCTGAGACTTAGGTGGGTTTTAATCTTTTTACTGGTAGAGGATCTTCATAGAAAATACAGTATCTGTGAAGTGCAATAAAGTAAAGTGCAATAAAGCAAGGTATGCTTGTATAATATGCCTTTAATTTAGTTGCTTTTAGCATTTTCTTTTTATCAATAGCTTAAAAAATTAGGTTATGGATCCTTAGGTGATTCTCTTTATTGCCTTGCTTGAGATCTGTTGACCTTGAATTTTCAGGTTTATCATTTTTAATAAATTAGTAAATTGTTGGATAATTTTTTTGCCTTTATCTATTTCTGGGAGTCCAATAATCTGTTCTTTTATTTTTAGTGACTTTTCTCTCTGTGCTTCATTTGAGGTAGTTTCCATTGTTTAGTCTTTAAGTTTACTGATCTTTTTCTGGAGTGTGTATTATGTTGTTAATTCATTCTACTATTCTTTTTAGTTTGGATATCATATTTTTAATTTATAGAAGTTCTATTTTTTTAATAAAATTCTGTGAGGTCAGTAGTGATGCCCCCCATTTCTTTCCTGGTTCTACTAATTTGATTATTCTCTTTGTTTTGCTTTGTCAGTCTAGCTAATGGTTCCTCAATTTTATAGAACTTTTGAAATAACTAAATTCTAGTTTTATTGATTTTTCTCTATTGTTTTTTTTTAAATTTATGATTTCATTGACCTGCTTTCTAATCTTTATTTTCTTTCTTCTTCTTTCTTTGTGTTTAGTTTACTCATGTTTTTCACTGTCTTAAGGTAGAAGGTTCTTGATTTGAGATCTTCTTTTTTAATGGAGACACAGGTAAAAATTTTTCTCAAGCAATGTGATACTGCATCCCATAAATTTGGTATGTCATGTCTTCATTTTTATACATCTCAAAATACTTTATAATTTCCATTGCAATTTCTTCATTGATCCATGGGTTATTTAGAAGTGTATTGTTTAATTTACATATATTTGTAAATTTCCCAAATTTATTTGTTATTGATTTCTAGTTTTATTTCATTGTAGTCATAGAACATATTTTGTATGGTTTATGGCCTTTTAAATTTATTGAGGATTGTTTTATGGCCTGGCAGATGGTCTAAAAATGTCTAGATGTTCTGTGTATACTTGAGAAGAATATATGTCCTGCTCTTGTTAGATGGAGAGTCTCTTATGTCTGTTTGGTTATTAGTTTTGTTAAGTGTTCTATATTTTTGTTTTGCCTAGTTTTTTTTTATTTAAATATATTTTTATTGATCAGAGAAGAAGTGAGAGGGAGAGAGAGATAGAAACATAAGTGATGAAAATCATTGATCGGTTGCCTCCTGCTCACCCCTTACTGGAGATCAAGCCCACAACCCAGGCATGTGCCCTTGACCAGAATTGAGCCAGGAACCCTTCTGTCCGCAGGCTGACACTCTATCCACTGAGCCAAACCAGCTAGGGCCCTAGTTGTTTTAATCATTATTGAAAACTAGAGGCCCGGTGCACGAAATTCGTGCACAGAGGGAGGTTGTCCCTCAGCCCAGCCTATACCCTCTCCAATCTGGGACCCCTCGAGGGATGTCCGACTGCCCATAAATGGGCAGTCGGAGATCCCTCTCACAATCCAGGACTGCTGGCTCCCAACTGCTTGCCTGCCTGCCTTCCAGATTGCCCCTAACCGCTTCTGCCTGCCAGCCTGATCACCCCCTAACCACTCCGCTGCCAGCCTGTTTGCCCCCAACTTCCTTCCTCTGCCGGCCTGGTCACCCCTAACTGCCCTCTCCTGCAGGGTTGATCACCTCCAACTGCCCTCCCTTGCAGGCCGGGTGCCTCCCAACTACCCTCTCCTGCTGGCCATCTTGTGGTGGCCATCCTGTGTCCACATGGGGGCAGGATCTTTGACCACATAGGGGCAGCTATATTATGTGTTGCACTGATGATCAATCTGCATATTACTCTTTTATTAGATAGGATGGAGGCCTGGTACAGGGGTGGGGGCCAGCTGGTTTGCCCTGAAGGGCGTCCCGGATCAGGTGGGGGTTCCCTTGGGGTGTGGGGCGGCCTGAGCGAGGGGCCTGTGGTGGTTTGCAGGCTGGCCACGCCCCCTGGCAACCCAAGCAGAGGCCCTGGTATCTGGAATTTATTTTCCTTCTACAATTGAAACTTTGTAGCCTGGAGCTGAGCAAAGCCTGGGGCTCCCTCCGAGGCCAGCAGCCATTTGTGTTGGGGTTATAATTGAAACTTTGTTGCCTTAAGTGGGTGGGCCCCGCCAGGGTGTGCGGAAAGCTTTGCTTCCCCTGTTGCCGGCGGCAACCCTGGCCTGCTCTCTCAAGCTCCATTCTGCCGCCATTTGTTTGAATTTGTTTACCTTCTATAATTGAAACTTTGTAGCTTGAGTGGAGGCTTAGGCCTGGCCAGGGCAGGCGGAAAGCTTGGCTTGCTCTGTTACCTGGGAAACCTTGCTCTCTGTGGCTGTAGCCATCTTGGTTTGGGTTAATTTGCATGCTCGCTCTGATTGGATGGTGGGCGTGGCTTGTGGGGGTGTTGGAGGTATGGTCAATTTGCATATTTGTCTATTATTAGATAGGATGGGGTGTTGAAGTCACCAGCTATTATTGTTGAATTGCCTATTTCTTCCTTTAATTCTGTCAAATTTTGCTTCAAGTACTTTAGGGCTTTGTTGTTAGCTATATACATGGTTTATAATTGTTATTCCTTTCTGATGGATTGACCCTTTCATTGTTATATAATGTAACTGTTTTATTAGTAAATATTTTATACTAGAGGCCTGATGAACGAAATTCGTGCATGGTGTGTGTGTGTGTGTGTGTGTGTGTGTGTGTGTATTCCTCAGCCCAGCCTGATCCCTCTCCAATCTGGGACCCCTTGAGGGATGTCCGACTGCCCATTTAGGCCCGATCCTGGTGGAATAGGGCCTAAACAGGCAGTCGGACATCCCTCTCACAATCCAGGACTGCTGGCTCCCAACCGCTCGCCTGCTTCCCTGCCTTATTGCCCCTAACCGCTTCTGCCTGCCAGCCTGATCACCCCCTAATCACTTCCCTGCCATGGTGATCAATGCCTAACTGATCCCTGCTGGCCCGATTGCCCCTAACTACCCTCTCCTGCTGGCCTGGTCGCCCCTAACTGCCCTCCCCTGCAGGCCCTGTCACCCCTAACTGCCCTCCTCTGCAGGCCTGGTCACCCCTAACTACCCTTCCCTGCTGGCCTGGTCCCCCCCAACTGCCTTCCCCTGCTGGCCTGGTCACCCCTAACTGCCCTCCCTTGCCGGCCTGGTCACCCCTAACTGCTCTCCCCTGCTGGCCTGGTCACCCCCAACTGCTCTCTCCTGCAGGCCTGGTTGCCCCCAACTGCCCTCCCTTGCTGGCCTGGTCACCCCTAAGTGCTCTCCCCTGCTGGCCTGGTCCCTCCCAACTGCCCTCCCTTGCCAGCCTGGTCACCCCTAACTGCCCTCCCCTGCAGGCCATCTTGTGGTGGCCATCTTGTGTCCACATGGCAGTGGCCATCTTTAACCACATGGGTGTGGCCATCTTGTGTGTTGGAGTGATGGTCAATTTGAATATTACCTCTTTATTATATAGGAGGATTAGTAAGGCCACTTCACCTTTCTTATGGTTGCTATTTCATGATATGTCTTTTTTCATTCTTTTACTTTCAACCAATTTATATCTTTCAATCTAAAGTGTATGTCTGCTAGATAGCATTTAGCTGAATCTTGTTTTTTAATACAGTATGACAACCTCTGAATTTTGATTGGATTGTTTAAACCATTCATATTTAATGTTATTCATGTAGTTGGATTTACATCTGTCACTTTACTTCTGGTTTTCTGTTTTGTGTCTTTTTCCCCCTCTATATGTACTTTGATGCTTTCTTTTGCATTAAATGAATATTTTCTAGTGTAACATTTTAATTACTTTTATTATTTTTCACTACATTTGTTTGAGTTACATTCCTAATTGTTGCTATAGGGCTTACCATATACATCTTAATTTATCATAATCCAGTTCATAATTTTATTAACTTAACTAGAGGCCCAGTGCACAGACTGGCAGGTGGAGTAATAGGGGGGGCGGCCCACTGGCACCTGCCTTAGCTGGCAGCCTGGTGCTGCCCACTGGCCAGCCCCGCCCTCCCCCGCCACCGCCACCAGTCTCCTCCCTCTGAGGGGCAACCCATGAACCAAGAGGTTGCCAGTTAGATTCCAAGTCAGGGCACATGATCTGGTTGTGGGCTCAGTCCCCAGTGGGGGGCATGCAGGGGCCAGCTGGTTGATGTTTCTCTCTCATCAATGTTTCTGTCTCTTCCTTCCCTTCTCTATAAAAATCAATAAAAATGTATTTAAATCCATGTATATATATATATATATATATATATATATATATATATATATATATATATACACACACACACACACACACACATATATATATATATATATATATATATATATATATATATATATATATATATATCCTACCTAATAAAATGGTAATATGTAAATTACCATCACTCCGCTACACCCACGATTGGGCCAGAGGGAGGCGCAGGGGGCGGGACTCGGGGGTGGCCGGGGTAGCCGATTGGGCCCGCAGGACGCTGAGCTTGTGTCACCAGTGGCGGCGCGAGCTCAGCGTCTGTGCCATGGCTATGCTGCAGAACAGAAGGGGCCTCTGGGGCAGTGAGCTCATGTCCCACTGCAGACCATCAAAAGCGGGGGAGCTGGGTGCCTGTCTGCTCCGGCACCAGGCCTTTTGGAAGCCTCCGCCACACTGGATGCTTCTGAAAGGCCTGGTGCACCAGTGGACAGGCACCCAGCTCCACCGCAATCGAAAGCGAAAGCATGTAGGGGACTCTACACGTGCATGATTCAATCATGCACTGGGCCTCCAGTATATATATATTTGGATCTCCTTACCTTTATATCTCACTTAACGTTTATTGAACATCTTATATGTGTACTAGTAGGTAAATGTTTCTCACCAAATTTGGGAAGTTTTTAGCTGTTACTTCTAATTTTCCTGCCCTTTTCTGTTTCCTCTCCTTCTGTTACTCTGTTACATATGTTGCTGTATTTATTTGAGCCCTGAATTGCTCTGAGGCTCTGTTTTTCGTCATTCTCTCTGTTCTTTGGGTTATATAATATGTTGATTTTTCTTCAAGTGTAATGATTCTTCTGCCTGTCAAATCTAGTATTGACTCCTCTAGTGAAATTTTCACTTCAATTATTGTATTTTTTCAACTCTAGAATTTTCATTTGGTTCTCTTTAAAAATAATATATCTCTCTTAATTTATATTAAAACATATTTATACTGTTTCCTTTGCATACTTTATTTGCTGAACCCAATGTCTGGGCCCTTTCAAATATAGTTTCTATTGCCTACTCTTTTGTTCCTGTGTATGAGTTACACTTTACTGTTTCTTTGCATGTCTTATAATTATTTTGTTGAAAACTGGATATTTTAGATGATATCTTGTAGCATTATGAATACTGATGACAGCCCTCCCCTTCCAGGGATTGTTGTTGTTTATTTGTTTATTTGTATACTAGTTCATTGAAATCTATTTTCCTCACATTGTGAAATCTCTGATGTCTCCTCAGAGGGCACAAAGTTTGGTATGTGCATAGTTATATATAAAAGTGGGGGTGGTGGTAAGGGATGGATCACATCTTACATGCCCTAATTACTCTTACCAAAATTTAGAAGATGTTCTTGAAGAGATGTTTCTTCATTTGCTGTGTAAACTTTTGATAATTTCCAGAGAATTTTAGTAATTGTTCCCTTTTAAAAATATTTTCACCTAATATGGTTCTTTAACTTGTTTGAAAATCAGTTGAGCTCCTTATGCCACTATTTTAAAAGTCATTTCCCCATCCCTATTCCTTTCTAAAGGTTTTATGCCCATCTTTGAATAGCTCCATCTCATGCATATGCAAACTTGGTAATCAGCCAAAGGCTCACCTCTTTGTAGCTCTTTGGATCTTAAACTCTGTGCAGCTCCCTTGTTTACTGTACTCTCCTCCATAATTTCAAACTGCATTGGCCCCTCTGAACGCCAATCTCTGCCTCTTCAGCTCTGTGACACTACTGAGCTCTGTTTGAACTGCCTCTCCTTGCACTGTGGGTTGAAAACTGCCTCCACACAATAAACTGGGCAATAATTGCACTTACCCTGTTTATATTTCTTTTGGGAGATCACAATCCTGTGCTACATGTTGTCTAATATTTTTTAAATTACGTTTTCTGGTTGTTTAAGAAAGGAGGGTAAATCTGGTCCCTTTTAGTCCATCTTGGCCATGTGCAAAATTTCTGGTTTAGTGCCCTTCTGCTAATTTCCTTTGTAGGATTAAGTAACCAGTGATTAAAAGCTGAAAGCGATTAAGTGACCAGTGATTAAGAGCTGAAACTCTAGGTTTGAATTATGCCTCCAGTGGTTAAAGCAAGTCACTTCACTTTGCCTCATCTTCCCTTTCTACAAAGTAGAAATAATAAGAGTACCTCCCTTCTAGTGTTATGAGGATTAAATGAGTTAATATTTGAATGTTTCTAATAGGATATGGTTGATAGGAAGTTGGGTAAGTTCTACCTACTACTACTACCACCATCACTCTCATTATCATCACCACCACCATTACTACTAGTATCTTTATTTTACACTAGAGGCCCAGTGCATGGAATTTGCACAGCGGGGGTTCCGCTCAGCCCAGCCTGCACCCTCTCCAATCCAGGACCCCTCGGGGGATGTCCCAGGGATCGGGCCTAAACTGGCAATCGGACATCCCTCTCACAATCCAGGACTGCTGGCTCCTAATTGCTCACCTGCCTGCCTGGTTGCCCCTAACTGCTCCCCCCCTGCCAGCCTGATCGCCCCTAACTGCCCCCCCCTGCCGGCCTGGTCACCCCTAACTGCCCCCCGCTTCCGGCCAGGTCACCCCCAACTTCCCCCTCCCTGCCAGCCTGGTTTCCCCTAACTGCCTCCCCTGCTGGCCTGGTCACCCCCAACTGTCCCCTGCCCCTCTGCCAGCCTAATTGCCGCCAACTGCCCCCCCCCGCCACCCTGGTTGCCCCCAACTGCCCCCCTCTGCCAGCCTGGTAACCCCTAACTGCCCCGCCTGCCAGCCTGTTCACCCCCAACTGCCCCCCCCATTGGCCTGGTTGCCCCCAACTGCCCCCCCTGCCTGCCTGGTCACCCCACGCAGCCTGCTGTTTAGTCATTTGGTCGTCCCTCACTAACCCCCCATGCCAACCTGGTCGCCCCATGCAGCCTGCTGTTCAGTCATTTGGTCGTCCCTCACTAACCCCACTGCTGGCCTGGTCATAGGCAGCCATCTTGTGAGGGCATGAGGGTCAATTTGCATATTACCTATTTATTATAAAGGATATATCAATGGGGAAATTGCCTAAGGCATCATTTGTGGTAGGGATATAGAAAAGGACTGAACCACAATATCTAGTAGTTACTACTAAATATCCATATCTATAATAATAAAAGCATAATTTGCTAATTAGACCAGACAGCCAAACGACCTTTCGGACGTCATTCCAGATATCCTTCCAGAAGAAGCCGTGGTGGTGGGGGCCAAGGCAGAGGCGGTTAGGGGAGATCAGGCAGGCAGGCGAGCAGTTAAGGGTGATCAGGCAGGCAGGTGAGTGGTTATGGGCAATCATCAGGCAGGCAGAGGCAGTTAGGGGTGATCAGGCAGGCAGGCGAGCGGTTAGGGGTGATCAGGCAGGCAGGCAATGTGGTTAGGGGCAATCAGGCAGGCAGGCGAGTGGTTTAGGTCCCGGATTGCAAGAGGGATGTCCGACTGCTAGTTTAGGTCCAATCCTGCAGGGATCCCTGTGGGATTGGGCCTAAATCAGCAGTCAGACATCTCCAGAGGGGTCCCAGATTGCGAGAGGGTGCAGGCCAGGCTATGGGACCCTTCCCGCTGCACAAATTTCATGCACCGGGCCTCTAGTATATATAAAAGCCTAAGTGACTGAACGACTGTAAAGACCAGAACGACCTGTCGACCGGTCTCTATGACATGCACTGACCACCAGGGGGCAGATGCTCAATGCAGGAGCTGCCCCCTGGTGGTCAGTGCGCTCCCACAGTGGGAGCACTGCTCAGCTGACCAACCTGTCCCAGCAGCCCACAAGCCTGGCAGCAGCCACTCACTCCCTCAGTAGTCCTGCAGGTCCAATCTCTGGAGAATGAGCCAGGCACCAACAGACCAGCACTGCTGGCACAATCCCAACAGTGCTGCCAGCCTCCTGGAAGTCGGCCTTGGGCACTGCAGCCGCTTCCCCTCCCTAGATGCTCTGCAAGGAAGAAAGGATATAAAAGCAACCGCCAGGTGGCTCCCAACAACCAGCACAAACGTCAGAAGGATGGATCTTGATCCTGGGCCAGCAAGCGCATCCCACCACCCACTCGGAGGGCTGATCATGTTCCGGTCCCACCTCCACCCCCCTGGGGACCCCACCTGTGCACAAATTCATGCACTGGGCTTCTAGTTGACAATATATAGCAGTTGATTTTTTGTATGTATCAGCTCTCATCTATCTATATGTATAAAAAGCTATTGTCCATGATGACCAGGACAATCAAATGACCGGTCACCATGAGGTGGCATTGACCACATCTGGGTCCCTCCCCCGCAGCCTGCGAGAGGCGGTGGGGGGAGGGACTGGCGAGCAGGCTGAACGGCTGACCTCTTGGTCCCTGCCCCCAGCCCACAGGCTCCAATGGATCAGCAATGGCAAACGGGGGAATCGGGGTGGGTGGCGGGAGGACTGGACTGGCTGTCAGGCTGTTGGAATCACTAGTTCATCCCCAGCTGCTCTGGGGCTCAGGCCTATGGGAAAGCAGGCGCTAGTGACTTCACCTCTATTCACGTGCGCCACGCCGGCCACTGATGGAACACACTGCCTGCTCGGGGCCACTCACACTGGGGCGGGTAGGTCACAGGCATGCCCTGCAGCTTCCTTCAGCGCCTCAAGCCCCAGCAGCAGCAGCAGCAGCAGCAGCAGCAGTGGCAGGCATGCCCCGCAGCTTCTGTCAGCGCCTCAAGTCCCAGCAGCAGTGGCAGCAGCAGCAGTGCCCATGTGAGCAGCCCGAGAGGGCAACGCGTTCCATCAGCGGCTGGCCCGGTGCACGCGAATGGAAGTGAAGTCGCCAGCATCCACTTTCCCGCAGGCCTGAACCCTCGAGTAGCCAGGGATGAGCTGGTGATCCCAACGGCCTGGGAGCCCGGCGGCAGAGGTGGCATTCAGCCTGGGGATTGGCAAACGGGCAGAAGATGGCACTGATTGCATGAGGCTAGGCCTAGATATCCTACCCACACGATTTTGTGTGCTGGGCCTCTAGTTTATTTATATTAATTTAAAGCGTTAAGATGGTAGACTTTTAGAGCTAGAAAAGATCACCTTCCTTTGCACACAAAGTAAGACCTATACCACTGATTTCTTGGGCTAAGATTACATGAAAAGTCAGTCTCTGAGTTCCATTAAGTGCTCTTGGTGCCACACTATGACATTACTTGGCTTTTCTGTAACTAATGCCCTCTTCTACCACCATCCAAGTGGAATTGGTGTTGGTACATCTATAAATTGTGTGATTAAGAAAAGCTGAGGTATAGTTTTTACTTCCCACAAAACGTCTTAGGATAATTCACCCTAGATAGGTGAATGTGTCCAAGACCCAGCCAGGCATTAGCAGAATATCCATGGCATATTTCTATTTTATAAAGATCTGGAAATAGTTAAGGTGGCTAATGTTGGAAATGTGTTGCATTTCCATCTGGTCTGAATCAATGAACTTAATATTTGTACTATGTGAGACGGAGACATTTTATGCAATACCAGATTTAGAGATTTTTACATAATGTTCCCAGAATCTTCCTTTGGTGGTATAAGAGAAGTTAAATTACTTATCTGGGCACAAGTGATGTGGTACCAATAATATCTCATGAAGAAAACAAGTGGATGTCTTCTGTTGAGTTAGATACCCTGATTTGAGACCTCAAAGCCTTCCTTGTCTTTCAGGAAAATAGTGCATTGGTGTTTTATTCTTCAGTATATGTCAAGGTGATATTATAATAAAACTGGCAACTGTTATTGAACATTTGTATGCCAAGCATTGTGCTATGCCCTTTATATGTATTACCTCATTTAATCCTTATAGACACATTTGGAAGTAAGTATTATATTCCAATTTAACAGAGTAGGAAACTAAAACTCAAAAAGGTGAAGCATCTTTTCCAAGATTACATAGCAAGCCAGAGGTAGATATGGAATTCTGGACCAGTTTGTTGACTCTGAAGCCCTGTGCCTCCCATAAAGCTTATCATTGTAATAATTACTGTAATCTTTCTTTAGTCATAGCAGTGCTCTCTAATTGGCTCTGCTACATGAACTCTTAAAGGTGATGTTATAAGGATACTCCAGCATATCTTTGTACCTAGAAGATTAACAGAGAAAACAGGTAATTAAAGGTTGCATGTTTGGTGAAAAAATATAAGAAACTAGAGAAGTATTATGGCCTGGACCCCTAAATGGTATCCACCCACTGGTTTTATCAGCCAGCAGGTGATCCTCAAGGAAAGAGGATGTTACAGACTAAGCAAAAAGACACTGTGATTTAGAGCAGCAATTTTCTTTTTTCTTTTTTTTTAAATATATTTTATTGACTTTTTACAGAGAGGAAGAGAGAGGGATAGAGAGTTAGAAACATCGATGAGAGAGAAACATCGATCAGCTGCCTCTTGCACACCCCCAACTGGGGATGTGCCCACAACCAAGGTACATGCCCTTGACCGGAATCGAACCTGGGACCCTTGAGTCCACAGGCCGACGCTCTATCCACTGAGCCAAACCGGTTTCGGCGTAGAGCAGCAATTTTCAACCGGCGTGTCACAAGAATTTTTAAAACATGCAATGCCTGAATGTTTAGTCAGGAGCACTGACCTCTTTTCCCTTAGATTGTCAAATTAAAAATGATAATAGCCAACACAACAATAACCATCTGGTGTGAATGAATCAAAAGTAGATCTCTTTTTGTCGGATCAGCAAAAAATATATTTTTTGGTGTGCTGTGGTATTTTAGTAATTAGTTTATGTGTAACATGAGCTGAGAAAGTTTGAAAATAACTGGTATAGAGTAATACGAGTGTGGGGCAGGATGGTTAGTGCTGCTAGGTGCTTTATATACTTCTCATCTGATCTTCATAATGGTGCTTTAAAGTAGGTGATACCATCCCCATTTTCAGTTAAAGAACTTGAAACTTAATACTTTGCTTAAAGGCACAAGCTGATATATTCTTGTAGAATTTTGCATTCACCCCCAGGTGTGCCTACTCTAGAGCGCATATATTTTCCTCTCACTCTGCCTAAAGTGGTGTCCAGATATTTACCAAACCTGCAACTAGCTCCTCTTCATCTCTGCTTTGGATTTCTGTATTCTTTTTCTTTTTTAAATAGATTTTTAATTGAATTTATTGAGGTGACATTGGTTAATAAAATTATATAGGTTTCAGGTGTATAATTCTATAGCACATCATCCATATATTGTGTTGTGTCAAGTCTCCTTCCATCACCATTTATTCCCCTTTACCCTCTTCTACTTCAGCCCACTTGTATTATTTTTCAATGGATAGAAAAGTATATTTCTTCATCACTTACTTTTTTTCCACTGGAGAACTATGTGGAATTTTTAAATCACATTTAATCCACCTGGAGTCTGTGAAGGACAGTGATGGGGGTCTTTGAGAAGTTCTCACATACTAATTAACATCCAGTTTCTATCCTTTACCCTGGAATTCTATCAACTTAAGATAATACTCATCATCTCATCTTGATCACAATTTATGATAAGTCTTTAATTAATAAAATTTAAAGAATGGTTAATTAAAATTGACATTTGTCTGGGAAATTAAACCTTTCAGAAATGGGGTTCTTTGGGGAGGGGGAATAGAATAAAAGAACTTTTGGTGGAAAGGTTTGGAAGCCACTGCAGTAATAGATCAGAGCAGTGGTTCTTGTAGTTAATACTATTTGAGATTGGTGATCTTGCCAGCTAATGATTCTGCCTTCCATTAACTAATCTTTAATCAGAGCTATCACAAAGGGAAAACAAATACATCACTTGCTTCGAGCTTTAATTTTTATTTTTACTTTGGCTCTCCTGTGCTCTGGTGCATCAAAGCAGTCCTTTCTTTGCTCATTAAGAAGGAAGAGACCCCACAAATAAAATACCGAAAGCCTCTCTAATGGAGTTGACTTATCTCATCAGTGTTCTAAAATATTGAGCACCCCAGAAACATGTAGTCATAAAAGCTAAATTTTGATAACCAAGTCCTCTATTCCAATCCCCTTTCACCCTTCCTTCCCCTCTCTCATTCTCTCTTGTTTTCTATCATCTCTTGCTCATATTCTCTCTCTTTTTTGTCTCTCATTTTCTTTCTCATTCTCTATCTCCTCTCCTTCTCTCCCTCCCTCCTTCCCCCTTATTTTTTACTCTCTATGGTTTGCATTGTAGCTACCTGTCTTTTATGCAAACAAAAAGCAAGAAGTCATGTTTGCTCCAGGTTGCCATGGAAATGTTGCAAGTAGGCCTTTTATGGAAACTGGCCTGCTCCATTAGTGAAATCACACCCAGATCTTCTAAGCTTGATAATTTAGGGAAAGTTTCTACATAGAGATTACAGTTCAGAGCTCTGAAGTTTAGCCACCCTTCCAACCAAAAATTCTGTTCTCCTACATATGGTTTTCTTCTATTGTGTCTTCTTGGAGACTTGGGTATAATTTTATTAAGGGAAAGGATGGATTTCTTCAGACCTTTATTATTATTTGATTTATTTTTTTTAGCCCACAGAGAGAACATCTGTAATTTCCAATATGTTCTTTTTCATTTTAGAAAAGAGGGTTTAAATTGGAGTCTTGAGCATATAAAATCTGACTTAGAGTGGAAGCAGAAGTGTTTTAAAGTGAAAAGAGAACAGTCTTAATTTCTGCAAGGGGATGCAGATAAGGAAAGATGAAGGCTTTCTCAGGTAATAGAGGGTTTCTCTCCCTCTTCTTGGCATCAGACAAAGAAGTTGAAGAGAGGCACCAGCCTCTGAGTGGAGGGAAGAGAGGTGGGCCATATTTTCATGGCCTCTAGAAATGGAATGAGAATAAATACTTGGTACTGCTGTGGCCCCAAGTGGGAAGGAAATTGATGTAGCAATTGAGAGAGGCAACCTTAGGATTCATTAAGAGGTCAAACACTAGCAGAGGCTTCCTCCATGTGCTGTAAGGAGCAGTTATTTCCTCACTTCCAAAAATTTGTTCTAAAAATCTAGGCACTGGAGATATTATGAATAGACATACTAGCTACCATCCTAGAGCTTACAGCCCTAGGGGGGATAACAAATTTCAAAAACAGCTAAGAAAATGTCATCCTATATCAGTGATGGCGAACCTATGACACGCGTGTCAGCAGTGACACGCGTAGCCATTTCTGATGACACGCGGCCGCATGCCGAGGATGAAACATTTGCTGCTCCTGAGGATGAAACATTTGCTGCTCCTGAGGATGAAACATTTGCGACTAGAGTCTTGGAGTTATTTTCCTCAAAGTGACACACTACCCGAGTTATGCTCAGTTTTTGGCGAAGTTTGACACACCAAGCTCAAAAGGTTGCCCATCACTGGCCTATATAATAAAAGCCCTAAGGGCATAACAACTGCAGTTACCACCAGGGGCCAGACGCTCTACCCAGGAGGAGAGGGAGGGGGCGCAGTGAGGCCTGGAGGCGCATGGTATGGCCTAGGGATTCCAGGAACCTCAAGCCCAGAGATTGCTTTCCAGTAAAAAATATTGACAAAAAAATGGCCAGCGCTGCCACCCTGGGAAGAACGGCTCCAGAAGGGAAAGGCCTCCCCAGGCCCTGCCTGGCCTGGCTGATGCTCTGTGGACTAGCAGGGACTCACCAGTGATGTGCAGCTACTTCCAGCTACTGACTTCCTCCCCGCCCCTTCCTAGACTATGTGTGCTTGGGGGTGTGGCTTCGGCCTCCCTGGCCAATAGCACCACGTCAGCTCTGGCTTCCAGCTTATGGCTTCCTGCCTGCCCTTTCACATACTATGTGTGCTTGGGGGTGTGGCTTTGCCCCTCCAGCCAATAGTGCTGCAGCACAGCCAGAGAGTGGCAAGACATAGCCACCAGAGCTGGCTGGGCATTGATTTGGCCCTGTGACTGACATCCATGTGCAACAGTTACACTGCATGTTTACATTTATAGGGAAGCAGGGCAGCCCGCTCCTGACTCCCATTTAACCTTCTAGGCTAAGAAAGGCCTGCTGATCTCCATGTTTCTCCTCCCATCCAGAATCAAAACCTCTTGGGGATGAATGATTCCAGCTATGGCCCCAACACATGCTCGGTGTCACTGTCACAGACATTCTCAGTCATTACAGCCTGTTCCTCAGCCCTCAGTGCCCTGCTCCACCCACTGCCACTCCTCACCTGTCACCCCCTGTCAATAACTCCCTTGCCTTACCTTTCTTCCTCTAAAAACCTTGCATTTTAAAAATATACACTGAGTGGCCAGATTATTAGGGGTTCAGAAATCATAATAATCTGGCCACTCAGTGTGTGTGTGTGTGTGTGTGTGTGTGTGTGTGTGTGTGTGTGTGTGTGTGTGTGTGTGTGTGTGTGTGTGTGTATTTTATTAGAGGCCCGGTGCATGAATTCGTGCATGGGTGGGGTCCAGCCAGCCTGGACAGGGGAGGGGACATGGGCGGTTGGCCGGCCTGCCTGCTGGTCAAACTCCTGGCCGAGGGGACAATTTGCATATTAGCCTTTTATTATATAGGATATACACTGAGTGGCCAGATTATTATGAGTTCAGAGATCATAATAATATGGCCACTCAGTTATATTTGATTGATTTCAGAGAGGGAAATAGAGATAGAAACATCAATGATGATAGAGAATCATTGATTGGCTGCCTCCTGCACATTCCAAACTGGGGATCAAAACCTTCCCTGGCCCCTCACCCCACCCCTCTCTCCAGCCAGCAGGCCCCCAGTGGTGGCACAGCACTGAGGGAAGGAGAGGGGGGAGGCGGGAAACTGTGAGGTGGCAGGGCTCTGAGGGCAGCATCAGCATCTGGTGTCCCTTCTGCACCCGGCCCGGCCACTATCACCTCCTCTCCCGACCCCACCGGGGCCTTCAGGCCCTGATCAGCATGACTCTGATCAGCCCTGATCACCTGCCAGGCCTAGGGACCCAACCCGTGTACAAATTTCGTGCACCAGGCCTCTAGTCTATATATAAAATCCCTAATATGCAAATAGACTGAACAGCGGAACAACCAAACAACCGGTCGCTATGACATGCGCTGACCACCAGGGGGCGTGTGCAGAACATGGCGGGCATTGGCAGCAGGTGGCAGAGCATGGAACATGGTGGGCATCAGCCGCAGCAGGATGGTAGAGTAGGTGAGCAGGACACCAGACCAAGGCGGGGTGCTGGTTGCTGTCATTGGTGCGAACCTCTGGTGGTTACTGAAAATTCTTTGCTCCCATGTGCCATGGTCCCGCCTGGAGCTCACACCTGCTGCTGGTGCCCAGCGCTGGCCCCGCTCACACCCACTGCTGGCACCGGCCTCCCTTGCACCTGCAGCTGGCGCTGAAGTCACTGCTTGCACCCTCTGCCAGCACCATCAGCGGGACCAGTGCTGTCAGCTCGTGGGTGTGAGTGGGCTGGTACTGTCAGAACGTGGGAACGGTTGCAACAGAAGCGGGACTGCCAGTAGACAGGGGACCAGGGGCTGCTGCAGGAGGGGCCAGGTGGGGGCGCGAAAGATGGGCCAAGACCCGCCTCTGTACCCACCACAACCTTGCGGCCCACAGTTCCTTTCAAGGTGCATGAATTCATGCACTGGGCCTCTAGTATGTAATAAATATGAAGGAGGAAATCAACAGGGTGGTAAGACAAGTGGTAAAGAATTCTTATTATTGGATGGTTAGAAGGCTTCTCTGAGGAGGTAACATTTAAACTGAGCCTTATAGCTGAGATGGATATAGCCACATGAAGAGCCAGAGGAGAAAGGATGTTACAGGTAAAGGAAAAAGTGAGTTCAAAAGCCCTGAGATTAGGAGGAGTTTGGCTTTTTTTTTTTTTTACCAAGGGAAAACATGAATGTTGTAAGATGTCAGCAGAGGCCAGATCACTCAGAGTTGGATTTGTAGGCCATGGTAAGGGATTTTTCTTTTAGTACTTTTAGTGCAAAGGGAGGCCTTTGGAAGATTTTAAGGAGTACTGGTACAATTGAACACTTTGTATTTTAACAAAATTACTGTCTGTAGAGCAGACAATGGATGGTAGGAGGTCAAGAGTAGAAGCAGGGAGACTAGTTAGGAGACAACTGTTTTTTTCCAACAGAGAGATAATGTGGTCTTGAATTAAGATGGTAACAAGAGAGTATGAGAAAAGTGGAAGGATTGGGTTGTAATTTTAAAATAGAGTAAACAGGGCTTGCTGACGGATTGGATGTGGAGGTAGAGGAAAGGAAAGAATTAAAGCTATCTTCTATTTCTAGTTTTAGTAACTGAGTAGCTCAAAAATAGAATGTTGGGAGGATGGTGGTTAGGACTAGCAGATAAGACAGTGATTTGGAAAAGGAAAAAGTCCAATGAGACTGGCAACAGTCAATTCAACTGCTGCCATGCTGGTATGGAGGAGTAGCTCCTTGGAGACTGAAGGTGGGAAGCTGCTTAGTGCAGTTAACAGATACAGAAGAGATCCTGCCTGGCCTAGGAGAGAATGGGCAAACCTGGAGTTCCAGGATTTGAGGGGATGGGTTTGGTGTTTCTTATTGCTTTCATTGTGAGACAAAATCAAGATATGTACCTTGATTTTAGCCCTCAGGATAATAGGATCAAGAGGTATATCAGTTAAACCTCTAATAGAAGTCTTTGGAAATGAAAGCACACTCTTCTGCTTGTAAAAGAGAATTGATTAGGTGATTTGCCCATCCCTCAGGAATGTGCAAAACTTTATTACTAAGGAATGTGTTAAGAAGATTTGTCATGTGATATGTTGTAAGTGTAGAGAAAGTTAGTATTGGTGATGCTGGTTGCCTTTAAAGACTTGTAGCTTTAATGTTACTACAATTTTTAAAATGAAAAGCAGAGAATCTTTATGATAATCAATAAACCAATAGCCATCATTTGACTGTCTCCTTTGTGAGCAGAGCACAGTATAATGGCTAAAAGCATGGACTCTTCAACTGCCTGGGTTCTAATCTCTGCTCCACCACTTACTTGTAGTGTGGTCTTGGGTCAGTTAATTAACCTTCTCTAAGTCTAAGTTTTTAGCATCTATAAAATGAGGATAATAGAACCTCCCTCATAAGGTAGTACTTAAAGCAGTATCCATATTAGTGTTTGTTAAATAAGATAAAATAAATAAGCACTTGGATAGGAGGCTAATCAAAGGATGTTAAGACTGGTCCAGAATAAGAGGTCATTGGAAAGAGTAGGCAGAACAGAGAAACTAATTGACTGGGAGTTGAGACATAGGTTTAGAAGTAGGAACAGAGATATCCTTTATGACTTGATAAGTCTTTTCCTAGCTGCAGGACAGGAGCTGATATAGACCTCTTGAGGCTCAGAGACAGGTTCTCTAAGAACATTAAACTATATACAAGTACTATAGATAACAAACTCCCCGTTGACATACAGTCTAATAGGATATTAGTCCCTGAAAACCACTGTTTTTCCAAAGTTAAATATGACTCCCATTGTGTCCTTTTAGAAACTATCTCACTGTGGTTTTTTTAGGGGAAATAAAAAAGTCTTTCTCTTATAGTTTGCCTTTTTCTTAAAGAAGTGACTCTAAACTCTTTATTCATATGTAATGTGCATTTTTCTTATTAATCATACACTTTCTCCTCCCTCCCATTTTTTCTCAAGTATTGCCATCCAAAAGATTTATATTTACACTAGAGGCCCGGTGCATGAAAATTCATGCACTCGGGGGGGTCTCTCAGCCTGGCCTGTGCCCTCTCGCAGTCTGAGACCCCTCGGGGGATGTCCACCTGCTGGCTTAGGCCCGCTACCCGGAGGATTGGGCCTAAGCTGGCAGTCAGACATCCCTATGGCAGCCCGGGAGCCCTCGGGGGATGTCCACCTGCCAGCTTAGGACCGCTCCCTGGACATCCTTAGCACTGCAGAGGAGGCAGGGGAGGCTTGTGGCTGAGCGGAGCTCCCCCTGTGGGAGCGCACTGACCACCAGGGGGCAGCTCCTGCATTGAGCGTCTGCTTCCTGGTGGTCAGTGTGCATCATAGCGACTGATTGTTCCTGGTCATTCCGCCGTTAGGGTCAATTTGCATATTATCCTTTTATAATATAGGATTCTTTATATGTTAGTGAAACTACCAGGTAGTGCTTTGTAAGCATCAAATGGTGAAAGTCCACAACAGTGGGTGGATTGGGTTAGTAATTCTGAGCAGCACATTTGTCTTATCCCATCTGCAGAATGTAGCAGAATTGAGGCCCATTTTAGAGTTATAGGGCAGCATGGGTTTGGAGAGGTCTCATTCATCTTCCTCCCTCTAGGCTCAACTCTACCTAAACCTTTCTAGAAAGATGAATATGTTATTTTTAAAGGGCCTTTGGGAATGAAATTTTGTAACCACCTTCTAAGTCATTTCTATGTTTTGGACTTTCATTGTCAGGACATTTTTCCTTTTATTCAAGTAAAATCCCATTACAAAAACAAAGATATTTCAAATCCCTCTTGGAGGTTCTATACTAGTAGTGATTTTTCTTTCTTGCACTAACTACTTTACTACAAACCTATACAAGCAGACATGGGTTTTTTTTTTCCTTCCTGGCCCTGATTCAGTAACAGTTAGTTTATAATATAAATGTCTATTTTTGTGTCTGCTTTGTGAGGGGAAGAGGATAAAACTGGAGAAGAGGTGTGACAGGTTTGCTTTTATAACCTTTCCTCATTACTTCTATGTTGTGGTCACTTACTAATTCACCATTAACAGCATGAGGCGAGTTCTCTTATTTTCTGGTCCTATGGGTTGGGAATGTGATTTCTAGCAATACAGCAATTATAAAATAAATTTCTTATCAAACCAAAGAAACAGAAGGGTTGGTTGAGAGAAGATCAATTAGTAGTAAATTCTTAACCAGGATTTAACAGGTTTAATGTTAACCGTTTCTTTTTCCCAGTGTTTGTTAGTCTCAAGGTCCTTTGGATTTTCTCATTTTTCTGAATGCAGCCCATAAGAAAATCCTGGTAGCTCCTGCTGGACTAAGAGGAAACTCGTTAAGCTATGTTTGTTTTTTGTTTTGTTTTTCAGTAATTAAAGGGTATGCTGCAAGTAATTTAGTAACTAAAGGGTGTACTGACCAATCTTGAGTGGTCAAGTCTGATAACTCATAGTTAACATTTGTTTAGCCAGCTTAATTCCAAATGAGCATTGGTTGAAATCTCTCCTTTTTTCATAGTGTTAATTGTATGATCCCAAGTAGTTAATGTTAAATTATCTTAATCCCGTGTATCTCTTTTAGGAGGTAGAAGGTTTTCATCTGGTTTCATTAAAGACTTATTGTAGTGCATACCTCTTTTTCCTTAACTGAAAAGATACTCTACCTCCATTCCAGCAGATACTATGTTAGTTGCTTAACAGCAGCATGTTCAACAGGAAGAACATCTTACTTATTTAATTCTGCCTGGAGGGATACTGCAAAGCATCCTATATAATAAAGAGGTAATATACAAATTGACCATCACTCCAACACACAAGATGGCTGCCCCCATGTGGTCAAAGATGGCCATCCCCATGTGGACACAAGATGGCCACAACAAGATGGCCAGCAGGGGAGGGCAGTTAGGGGTGACCAGGCTGGCAGGGGAGGGCAGTTGGGAAGGACGAGGCCTGCAGGGAAGGGCAGTTGGGGGTACCAGGCCTGCAGGGAAGGGCAGTTTGGGGTGACCAGGCCAGCAAGGGAGGGCAGTTAGGGGTGACCGGGCTGGCAGGGATGGGCAGTTAGGGGCAATCAGCCCAGCAGGGGAGCAGTTAGACATCGATCAGGCTGGCAGGGAGTGGTTAAGGGGTGATCAGGCTGGCAGGCAGAAGCGGTTAGGGGCAATCAGGCAGGCAGGCAGGTGAGCAGTTGGGAGCCAGCAGTCCTGGATTGTGAAAGGGATGTCCGACTGCCAGTGCCTAAACGGGCAGTGAGATGTGGGATTCCTCGAGGGGTTCCAGATTGGAAAGGGTACAGGCTGGGCTGAGGGACGCACACCTCCACCTGCATGAATTTCATGTACTGGGCCTCTAGTTGTGAACATAAAACTGAACTTTCATAATAAAGCTATTGTAGATACTATGTCGAGATACTATTTAAATAATCCAAATTTTAATAATCTGGACTTTACCTGTCACATTATATTTTAATTTCTATTAGCCACACACCTCTGAAATGTTCACTGAGGGGCAGTGGTGGTGGAATCTACCTGTCCTGGTATGTTTGCATTGCCAGGTATTGATGGAAGTATGAGTTTGACATACTTGGTGCAAATGTCTGTATGGGCTCAGTCTCTCTATGGAATTCATTTTTTATGTGGCTACAGATATGAACATAATGGCATATTTTGGCTAAGGAGTCATCATTCTAAAGCAATTTGCCTCATTTTGGTTGTGTATCACTCAGAAGTAGGGTTTATACTGAATTGTACTTTGGATACACAAATAACTCATGTGTCTATTCTTCCATTTCTACTACTACCATATGCTTTTCTTTTGAACTTTAAAACTACTTGAAAATATCAGGTGCAGTGTTTAGAAGGTGTACATTTTCATCTCTATACACAAAGAGCAAGGGTTAGGCATTGTGATTTGTCCAGATAACTGAGCATAAGCCCAAAGGTCCAGTGAGGTAGGGAGTAAGACTATTGCCCATAAATTGGACAAAATAGGGATTTTAGATGAAATGCTCTTATGACATAGAGCAAGTTTTCCTAGAGAGAGAAAATTCAGTGTCAAGGTGTTACCTCTATGTCTAGAAAGAGATAGTTTAACAATTACTGTTTATGGTTATCCTAGTGTGCTTGCTTTTCCATCTTCCATTGCCCACATTTGGGCTTTTCACTGTTTCTTAGACCTGGGAATAGATTTATATTCAACAAAATTTTTTTTAGTAAATGTTTCAGTATAAACTTAAAGAGAAAATTTTGCAAAAAAGATAGTTTATGTCTTTTTCTTTCTATATTGATACTTAATGAGACCAACTGCTGATGTTGGGGATTTTGCATTATATTTGACTCCTGGTTTCACATAAGAATTAATGTACTATCTGATCTGTTTATCTTATTATACATTATGATTTTTAAAGTTTAGTCCAGTCATTAAATATTTGCATTAATTGAAGAACGGGATTTTCTATTCAGGGGAAAACAATGACTTTATTTACTTAACCAGCATTGTTCCCCTGATCCAGCATTGTAACTAATGGTAGCTGGAATATACTCATTTCCAAGTGGACCAGTGTCATTTTTTCTGTACAGCAGGAGTGAGTAAGATTATCTGTAGATTAGCCTGAAGAAAAATGGCTTTGTGTTTTACCTTTGGAGCAGCCTCTTGGAAGGCTTGATACTGTTATCTGTAAGAAATAAAATAAAGCAGGATGAAGCATGTACATTAAAATGTGTAGCTGACAGTACTCTTGAAAACAGAAAGTGCTCATTTTTACTTTAAAAACACCTGGAAGAGGGCCCCAAATAATTCAGGGGAAGGAAAATGATGCCCAAGTGAAATCACATGACTCAATGGCTAATTCCAGTGAAACCCAGGAAGAACCGCATTAGTAATAGTCTATAAGTATACACAGTGCTTTATAATAGGTTGATTGCACTAAACAAAGAAGAAAATCCTTTTTCTGAGGAGCTTGCAATCTAAAGACACAAGTTGGTGCCATACAATATGAAAAGAGAACAATAAGTGAGCCCCATGGTGGGTGGTCTTCATAGCTGAAATGCTTCAAAAACAAGTGCATTCTTGGAAAGGGAAGTTGGTGAGGGAGTGGCTCAGGTGTGCAAAGAAGTTGGAGGTTGTTCTTTGGGGGCTAGGGGGTTGGGAAGAGGGAAGGTTGGATCCTGTGTCTGAAAAGAGGCTCAACATAAGAACAGGTAAAGGGATCAGACTGACATTGGCATGGTAGAGCTTGGTGATTTAGAGAACAAGGGGAAATGCCAGCAGACGGGGATTTAGCAATGGCAGCAAACGACATACCATACGACTCTCTATTACAGCAAATACCACATCTTTAAAGGAACAGATCTGGAGAAAGCTGCTTGTAACAGCTTCTTGCCAGTATGAATGGCTTCTACAACAGAGAAAAAATAGCCCAGACTGGTTCCAATGAGATACTGTACATGACAGGGCTTTGTAAGTAGCAAAGCAATATAAATGTAAGTCATTATCATATTCTTCTTAGCTTTGATTTCTTTCATTAAATTTTTGTTTTGTAAAGTATTTTAAGACAAAAGGTTAACATTAGAACTTCATATTTTCATAGATGTTGTCTATGGAACAGATTTTTTGTATAAATGCTTCATTTGTTTTCCATGTTAGCTGATTGCAAATATTCCCCAAAGGGCTCTCTCTACTCTCCTTATAGTTGAACAATACTCATCTTCACATGAGTGAAGATCCTCATTCTCACCCTCATTCCTGCCCCCTCTCTTGCTACCCAGCCTCTCTTCCATCTCTGTTCACATAGTCATGTATTTTCTTTAGTCTCAAAATATAATTTTAAAATCTGCCTCATTGTAACAAGGATTTGATTTGGTTTATTGAGAAATTAATGCAATAACTATTAATAAATTGGCAGAGAAATGAGTGTGAAGGAAAATAAATGTAAGAAACTAAAATGAGACCATGTTAAGTAAACAGCATTTGGGACTTTGTGGTTATGCCCTAAGTTTGACTCTGAGTATCTTAGCAGACAGATCAAGGAGGGAAATATTACAAGATTTGCAGGTGTCCATAAGGTTAAAGGAACCAATTTCTCAGAAGAAGCACAGATTTTTCTTGAGACCTGTGAGAAATTCCTCCCATGGTTTTTTATAAATGCCAGTTTGGTGAGTTTGGATTTATCCCAAGGGCACTGGGAAGTCAGCGAAAGCTTTTGATCCAGGGAATGATGTACACAAAGCTGTATTTAGAGCAGGTATAGGAAAGTTTGAATGAGTGAGGGGAAACTAGATTTGGGGAAACCAGTTAGAGATGAGCTATAATGGCCTGGACATATATAAGAGGGGTTAGGAAGATGAAGAAAGTCACTGCTTATATAAGAATGGAAAGGGAAGAGTCAAGGATGCCTGTAGAATTCATGTCTACTTAGAGTAATGCTACCATAATCCCTTGCAAATATAAGAGGGAGAGAGATGTGTTAAATTAGAAAGCACAGACAGGTAGGAAAAAGGTAAGATAACCATTGTGGATACTTATA
This sequence comes from Ia io, assembly GCA_025583905.1. NCBI lineage: Eukaryota > Metazoa > Chordata > Mammalia > Chiroptera > Vespertilionidae > Ia > Ia io. The sequence continues at coordinate 55,278,100 of JAJQQW010000001.1, forward strand.
ATCATACTAGAGGCCGGTGCACAAAATTCGTGCATGGGGTGGGGGGTGTCTCTCAGCCCAGCCTGAACCCTCTCCAATCTCGGACCCCTCGAGGGATGTCCGACTGCCCATTTAGGACCGATCACGGTAAGATCAGGCCTAAACGGGCAGTCGGACATCCCTCTCACAATCCAGGACTGCTGGCTCCCAACTGCTCTCCTGCCTGCCCTCCTGATTGCCCCTAACTGCTTCTGCCTGCCAGCCTGATCACCCCATAACCACTCCCCTGCCAGCCTAATTGATGCCTAACTGCTCCCCTGCCAGCCCTATTGCCCCTAAATGCCCTCCCCTGCCAGTCTGGTCCCCCTCCAACTGCCCTCCCCTGAAGGCCTAGTCCCCCCCAACTGCCCTTCCCTGAAGGCCTGGTCCCCCCCAACTGCCCTCCCCTGCAGGCTTGATCTCCCCAACTGCCTTCCCTTGCAGGCCTGGTCCCTCCCAACTTCCCTCCCCTGCTGGCCATCTTGTGGCAGCCATCTTGTGTCCACATGTGGGCAGCCATCTTTGACCACATTGGGGCAGCCATCTTGTGTGTTGGAGTGATGGCCAATTTGCATATTACTCTTTTATTAGATAGGATTTTGGAGAAAGTAGAACGATGAAAGTGGAAAGCTACCAGTTATTTAGTTAGCACTTTATACTTAACTAGAGGCCTGGTGCACGAATTCTTACACAGGTGGGGTCCCTTGGCCTCTCCAGCGATTAGGGCTGATCGGGGCCGCAGGAGGTTGGCCGGCACGGGGAGGGGCCATGGGAGGTTGGCTGGCCAGCCAGGGGGAGGGGCCGCTCAGGGCCAGCCAGCCAAGGGGAGGGGTCGATCAGTGCTGGCCACCTGGGGGGATGGGCCACAGAAGGTTGGCCTGCAACCCCGATTGGGATCATTGGGCCGGCCGGCTGATGGGAGGAGCTGTGGGAGGCTGGCTGGCTGGCCAGGGGATGGGGGGCCACAGGAGGCTGGCTGTGGGAGCGCAATGACTACCAGGGGGAAGCTCCTGTATTGAGCATCTGCCCCCTGGTGGTCAGTGCGCATCATAGCGACCGGTCAACCAGTTGTCTGGTCACTTAGGCCTTTATATCCTATCTAATAATAGACAAGTATGCAAATTTACCATTTCTCCTACACACCCACAAGCCACGCCCACCAGCCACGCCCACCATCCAATCAGAGCGAGCATGCAAATTAACCCAAACCAAGATGGCTACAGCCACAGAGAGCAAGGTTTCCCAGGTAACAGAGCAAGCCAAGCTTTCCGCCTGCCCTTGCCAGGCCTAAGCCTCCACTCAAGCTACAAAGTTTCAATTATAGAAGGTAAACAAATTCAAACAAATGGCGGCAGAATGGAGCTTGAGAGAGCAGGCCAGGGTTGCCGCCGGCAACAGGGGAAGCAAAGCTTTCCGCACACCCTGGCCAGGCCCACCTGCTTAAGGCAACAAAGTTTCAATTATAACCCCAACACAAATGGCTGCTGGCCTCGGAGGGAGCCCCAGGCTTGGCTCCGCTCCAGGCTACAAAGTTTCAATTGTAGAAGGAAAATAAATTCCAGATACCAGGGCCTCTGCTTGGGTTGCCAGGGGGCGTGGCTGGCCTGCAAACCACCACAGGCCCCTCGCTCAGGCCACCCCACGCACCAAGGGAACCCCACCCTGATCCGGGACACCCTTCAGGGCAAACCAGCTGGCACCCACCCCTGTACCAGGCCTCCATCCTATCTAATAAAAGAGTAATATGCAGATGGATCATCACTGCAACACACAATATAGCTGCCCCCATGTGGTCAAAGATCCTGCCCCCATGTGGACACAAGATGGCCACCACAAGATGGCCAGCAGGAGAGGGCAGTTGGGAGGCACCCGGCCTTCAAGGGCGGGCAGTTGAGAGGGACCAGGCCTGCAAGGGAGGGCAGTGGGAGGTGATCAACCCCGCAGGAGAGGGCAGTTAGGGGTGACCAGGCCGGCAGAGGAGGGAAGTTGGGGGCAAACAGGCTGGCAGCAGAGTGGTTAGGGGGTGATCAGGCTGTCAGGCAAAGTGATTAGGGGCAATCAGGAAGGCAGGCAGGCAAGCAGTTGGGAGCCAGCAGTCCTGGATTGTGAGAGGGATGTCCCAGATTGGAGAGGGTACAGGCTGGGCTGAGGGACAACCCCCTCCATGCACGAATTTCGTGCACTGGGCCTCTAGTATATAGATAAAGAGCTTTTACATACAGTACTTTATTTTGTCATCATGACAGTTCCGTGAGGGAAGTAGTAAATATCCACATTTTACAAATAAAAAAATCTGAGGCTTAGTAATTAACTGATACATCCAAAGCCATATAACTAGTAAGTGCCTTGTGTATCCCCCCAACTCCCCTCTGTATCACACCACCTCAAGAAGGCCTTCTACTTGGAGCTATTAGGTTAATATTACCAGATGACAAAATCAGGACAAGTTTAGAGTTTTGCCATCATTATGAACCTCATTTTTTTTGCTTTGCTTTACTACAGTTGTTCTACTGAGGACATTTGATATGAATAGGATTGTTTGCCCCTACACTGAATGTCCCCAGACTGCTATGCTTTTAAAATTTCATATCTGCTTTTTATAGTTCTTTAACCTCTTTCATCACTGATAGCTGTTACTACTTGATGTAATTGGCAGCTCCCCTACTCTTAATCAGTTGTGCCCTTGAAAACTAGATAAATATGTTTGTTACTTTTAGAAACAATTTTAAGAATAACTTTACATTAAATGATGACGTAGGGGATCCTCTTATTAGAACCTAATCCTAATGTTATGTTATATGTTTTTATGAGTAAAGAGCATAAGTCTGAGTGCTTGGTCATCCTTAGGATGTATACTTTTGTCTGTCTTGTAGGTTATTTGCTAATTCTGGATAGTATAAAATGCTGGATAAGTTACCTAGAAAAGTGAGATATATAGATTTAAAATGTAACCATGACCCTTACTTTTCAAAAACAGATGTTATTGTTGGTGAAAGGGAAATGTGATGATGCTTTACAAACAGGAGGTTGTGAATTTTGGGGAAATAGCAATCTAGTTACCAAAGGTTTAGAATGACTGCCTAATCCCCTTTATTCCAGAATGACTTGTGACTGCTTCTCTCAGTCCCCAGCTGCCTCTGCTGGAAAGGTTGCAGACATTCCCTTTGTCTCCAATAAGTCTTCCCTCCAGAAACAGTCACAGAACTAGCCCTCCCCTGGTTCACTTGTGTCTTCCTTTTTTTCTCTGTGGAGAAGGCTTTTTACTAAAGATTTGTTGACTATATACAGAGGTATTGTTCCTTTAGGAAGCAATGCACTCCTCTGTGTAAAATCAGTGTTCTCCAGCTGGCTGAATAAAGCATTTTGTGACACCTGGCACAGTGTGTTCATAATTCAGATGTGTGGACTGTGGATAGCATCCCATCTCTTTCCAAACAGAAATGATATTTTTTCTTTTTGTTAATTTAATAAATGTTTATTGTTGAAAGTATTACATATGGCCGCTTTACCCTCCAATTGACCCCGTCCAACCCATCCCCAACCCCACCCCAGGCCCTCAGCACCCCATATATGCATGGCCTCATCTGTGTCCATGGGCCATGCATATATGCATACAAGGTCCTTGGTTGAATGCCTCCCACCGACCCACCCTCCTCTGCCTTCCCTCCAAGATTCTACACACACTCTGTTCCATGCTTCCATGACTCTGGATCCACTCTGTTCATCCATTTATTTTGTTCGTTAGATTCCACATATGCGTGAGATTATGATACTTGGCTTCTCTGACTGACTTATTTCACTTAACATAATACTCTCCAGGTCCCTCCATGCTATCTCAAAGGGTAAGAGATTCTTCTTTTTTACTGCTACATAGTATTCCATGGTATAAATGTACCACAGCTTTTTTTCTTCATTGATTAAGGTATTACATATGTGTCCTTATCCCCCTATTGCCTCCCCCAACCCCCACTCTGCCCTCACCCCCCTGGTATCTGTGTCCATTGGATAGCCTTATATGCATGCATACAAGTCCTTTGGTTGATCTATCCCCCTTACCCCCACCCTCCCCTACCTTCCCTCTGAGGTTTGATGGTCTGATCGATGTTTCTCTGTCTCTGGATCTGTTTTGTTCATCAGTTTATGTTGTTTATTATATTCCACAAATGAGTGAGATCATGTGATATTTATCTTTCTCTGACTGGCTTATTTCGCTTAGCATAATGCTCTCCAATTTCATCCATACTGTTGCAAATGGTAAGAATTCCATCTTTTTTACAGCAGCATAGTATTCCATTGTGTAGATGTACCATGGTTTTTTAATCCACTCATCTGTTGATGAGCACTAGGGCTGTTTCCAAATCTTAGCTATGGTGAATTGTGCTACTATGACGTAGGGGTGCATACATTCTTTCTAATTGGTATTTCGGGTTTCTTAGAATCTATTCCTACAAGTGGGATCACTGGGTCAAATGACAGTTACATATTTAAGTTTTTGAGGAAACTCCATACTGTTTTCTGTAATGGCTGCACCAGTCTGCATTCCTACCAGCAGTGTTCTAGGGTTCCTTTTTCTCCACATTGTCACAAGCACTTATCATTTGTTGATTTTTTGATGGTAGCCATTCTGACAGGTGTGAAGTGATATTTCAGTGTCATTTCAAATTGCATCTCTCTGATTATCAGTGACTTTGAGCATTTTTTCATATGTCATTTGGCCGATGGTATGCCCACTTTGGAGAAGTGTCTGTTTAGCTCTTTTGCCCATTTGTAAACTGGATTGTTTGCCTTCCTTCTATTATATAGTTCCTTATATATTTTGGATATTAACCCTTTATCAGATGTGTCATTGCCAAATATGTTCTCCCAAACATTAGGTTACCTGTAAACATATTGGTATGAGAGATGTCTGAGATTTTTCTGCCTATGGTTTCTTTTAGGATTTTAATGGTTTCATGACTTACATTTAACTCTTATCCATTGGAGTTTATTCTTGTGTATGGTGTAAGTTGGTGGCCTATTTTCATTTTTTTACATGTATCTGTCCAATTTCCCCAAAACCATTATTGAAGAGACTGCCTTGACTCTATTGTATGCTCTTGCCACCTTTGTCAAATATTAATTGAGTGTAATGACTTGGGTCGATTTCTGGGGTTCTCTGTTCTGTTCCATTGATCTATATGCCTATTCTTGTGACAGTACCAGGCTGTTTTGATTATGGTGGCTTTGTAGTATCACTTGAAATCTGGTATTGTGATTCCCCCAACTTTGTTCTTCTTTCTTAAGATGGTTGCAGTTACTCAGGGTCTTTTTTTTTGGTTCCATATAAATTTTTGGTGACTTAGTTCTAGGTCTGTGAAATATGCTGTTGCTATTTTAATGGGGAGTACGTTGAATCTATAAATGCTTTGGGTAGTATGGACATTTTAATGATGTTGATTCTACCAATCCATGAACACAGTATATTCTTCCACTTGTTTATATTTTCTTCTATCTTTTTTCAAGGTCCTATAGTTTTCTGAGTACAGTTCTTTTACCTTCTTGGTTAAATTTATTCCTAAGTATCTTAATTTTTTTTGTTGCAATGGTAAATGGGATTGTTTGTTTAGTTTCTTCTGAGAATTCATTCTTGGTGAATAAAAAAGCCATAGATTTTTGGGTGTTGATTTTGTATCCTGCTACATTGCCAAATTAATTTATTAAATCTAGTAGTTTTTTGGTGGAGTCTTTAGGGTTTTCTGTGTACAATATCATGTCATCTGCGAATAGTGAGAGTTTTACTTCCTCCTTTCCAATTTGGATGCCTTTTATTTCTTCTTCTTGTCTGATTGCTGTGGCTAGGACTTCCAGTACTATGTTGAATAAGAATGGTGAAAGTGGACAACCCTGTCTTGTTCCTGTTCTTAGGGGAAATGGATTTAGTTTTTGCCCATTGAGTATGATATTGGCTGTAGGTTTGTCATACATGGCCTTTATCATGTTGAAATATGCTCCCTCAATTCCCACTTTTCTGAGAGGTTTTATCATAAATGTGAGTTGCATTTTGTCAAATGAATCTTCTGTGTCTATTGGTATGATCATGTGATTTTTTTATTTCAATATTTTTATGTAATGTGTCACATTTATTGATTTGCGAATATTGTACCAGCCTTGCATTCCTGGAATAAATCCCACTTGGTCATGGTGTATGATCTTTTTAGTATATTGCTGGATCTGATTTGCTAATATTTTGTTGAGGATTTTAGCATCTATGTTCATCAGGAATATTGGTCTGTAATTCTCTTTCTTTGTAGTTTATGTGTTTGGTTTTGGAATTAGGGTAATGCTGGCCTCATAAAAAGAGGTTGGAAGTATTCCTTCCTCTTGGATCTTTTGAAATAGTTCGAGGGGTATCGGTATTAGTTCTTCTTTGATTGTTTCGTAAAACTCCCCTGTATAGCAGTCCAGACCTGGCCTTTGGTTTTCTGGGAGTTTTTTTTATTACTGCTCCTATTTCATCCATTGTTATTGGCCTGTTTAGATTTTCTGATTCTTCCTGATTCAGTTTTGGGATATTGTATTTTTCTAGGAATTGGTCCATTTCATCCACATTGTCCAGCTTGTTGGCATATAGTTGTTCATAGTATTTCCTTACAATCCTTTGTATTTCTGTGTTGTCTGGTTACTTCTCTGCTTTTGTTTCTGATTTTATTTATTTGATTCCTCTCTTTTTATTTCATGACGAGAGGCCCGGTGCATGAAAATTCGTGCACTGGCGGGGGTTCCTCGGCCCGCCCTACCCCCTTTCACAGTCCTGGAGCCCTCAGGGGATGTCCTACTGCAGGCTGGGGAGCAGGCCTAAGCCGCAGTCTGGCCTCCCTCTGTGGGAGGCAACTGGGTTGATCAGGGGAAGGCGCCGCCCTGATCACCCCACTGCTGCTGCCACTGCCAGCCTCCGTGGCTGCCTGCCCTCAGCCCTCGCAGCCGCCGCAGCTTTGTCCGGAAGGATGTCTGGAAGATGTCCGGTCTATCCGGTCTAATTAGCATATTACCCTTTCATTAGTATAGATGAGTCTGGCTAATGGTTCATCAATTTTGTTTATCCTTTCAAAGAACCAGCTCTTGCTTTCATTGACTTTTATATTGTTTTTCTTTTTGCTAGTAGTCTCTAGGTCATTTATTTCTGCTCTGATCTTTATTATTTCCTTTCTTCTACTTACTCTAGGCTCTTCTTTTTGTTCTTTTTCTAATTCTTTAAGTTTGTAGGTTTAAATACTTTATTGTTGATTTTTCTTGTGTGTTTTTTTTTTTTTTTTTGAGGTATATAGTGCTATGAACTTCCTTCTCAGGACTGCTTTTGCTGTGTCCCAGAGATTTTGGGTTGTTGTTTGTTAATCTTCATTTGTTTCCAGGGAGTTTTTTATTTCTTTCTTTTTTTTATATTTTAATGATTTTTCACAGAGAGGAAGGGAGAGGGATAGAGAGCTAGAAACATCGACGAGAGAGACATCGACCAGCTGCCTCCTACACACCCCTTACCGGGGGATGTGCCCGCAACCAATGTACATGCCCTTGTCTGGAATCGAACCTGGGACCTTCCAGTCCGCAGACTGATGCTCTATCCACTGAGCCAAACTGGTTTCGGCTATTTCTTTCTTGATCTTGTTCTAACCCATTCATCCTATATAATAAAAGGCTAATATGCAAATCAACCCAATGACCAGTCGCTATGATGCTAACTGACCACCAGGAGGCAGATGCTCAACACAGGAGCTGCCCCCTGGTGATCAGTGCACTCCCACAGGGGGAGCGCCGCTCAGCCAGTAGCCAGGCTCACGGCTTATCTGACTTGGAGTGGGGCTAAGCTGTCAGTCAGACATCCCCCGAGAGCTCCTGGACTGTGAGAGGGCACAAACCGGGCTGGCACACTCCCCCCCCTCCGCCCCCCGAGTGCATGAATTCCGTGCACCGGGTTTCTAGTTATTTAATAACATGTTATTTAGTCTTCATGTGTTTGAATATGTTTGGGTGTTTTTACTGTAGTTGATTTCTAATTTCATTCCACTGTGATCTGAGAAGATGCTTGATATGATTTCCATCTTCTTGAACTTGTAGAGATTTGTTTTTTGTCCTAACATGTGGTCTATCTTTGTGAATTATCCGTATGCACTTGAGAAGAATGTATATTCTGCAGTTTTGGGGTGAAATGTCCTATAAATGTCAATTAAATCCATCTGATCCAGTGTGTCCCTTAGAATCACTGTTTCCTTATTAAGTTTTTGTCTTGAAGATCTATCCAATGAAATCAGTGTGGTGTTAAAGGCCCCTACTATGACTGTATTGTTGTTGATCTCTCCATTAAAGTCCTCTAGAAGTTTATATATATATATATTTAGGTGCTTCTGTATTGGATGCATATATGTTTACCAGGGTTTTATCCTCTTGTTAGATTGATCCCTTTACTATTGTGTAATGACCTTTACTATTGTGTAAATCCCTTTACTATTGTTGTCTCTTGTGATGTCCTTCATTTTGAAGTCTATTTTGTGAAATGTAACAATATTCGAATAGTAGGTGAGCCAGAAGGGGCATAAAGAGAGAAAGGAATAGAGAACGTGTTTAAAGAAATGATGGCAGAAAAGTTCCCATACCTGGTAAAGAAAAAAGTCACACAATTTCCAGAGGCACAGAGAAACCCAAGCAAGAAGAACCCAAACAGGCCCATGCCCAGACACATCATAATTAAAATGCCAAGTAGCAAAATAGACTTCAAAATAATTTTATGGTTGGGGGTCACCACAACATGAGGAACTGTATTAAAGGGTCGCAGCATTAGAAAGGTTGAGAACCACTGGCCTAGAGGATAATTGTTATTCTCGGTCTCTTAATGTGCCTGATCAACTCTGAAACTGTGGGTCAAGGTGTTTTCCAATGAGGTGGATCAACTGTTTCCCCCCCAGGCAAGGTTGCCTGTATAGCAAATGTCTGTGTGAGAAAGATGACCTCCGTAGCATGAGGGAATGACTCAACACAGGAAACTGGGTGTCTGCCTTCTGAGCTCTAACCCCAGAGCCCCCAATCCTGGCATCTGCTCACACACAGCTCCAGTCCACTCTGCCCTCCCTCTGCTGGAGCATAAAGTGGGTGGCTCCACAGGGAATTGTGTGTGTTGGCCCTAAGGCGGTGCCTGAATCTCCAGCTGTCTCTCTCTGGCAGACAGCAACCGTGCTGCTTTTCACAGCCAGATGTTATGTTTGTGCTCGCTGCTGGGGGGCCCAGCTTGGGAATTAGACCCCAAGTTTTCAGTGGTAACCTCCCCACACTTATATATCTGTCCAGAACTTCCGTTGCTGTCAGTGGGAGCCCAGCTAGCCTTTTTGTGCCTCTGCCCCTCCTACCTGTTTCTAGGCGGTCTCCACTTTCATTCCTGGGTTATCAGAATTCTCTCCAGTGAGTCTTCTATTGATTATTCAGGATTTTTTTTTCTGTATTTTAGTTGTAATTCTGGTTTGATCCTGGGAGCATGTCTGTGCAGCATCACTTACTCCATCGCCATTTTTAATCTCAAATGATATTTTTTTCCAAATCTACTTTTCACATTAACTTTTTAAATGATGGACTACTGGTGACTAACCAGTACATTCATTAAGCAACCGGAACTTGGTGGAAATGAAAGAGAGGAAGAGAAAAGGTGATTGCCCTTTACCCACTGCTGAAGGATAAAATTAATAACAGTTGATATCATTAGAACTCAGCAAAGTCTAAAACTCTTGGCCTTACATAATAGGTAAGATAATATTCTTCATAGTGCTGGGGAGGGAAATTATTTATTTCTTGGCACAGATAGTTTGGAACAAAGGAGCTGCTTTTACTGTCAGCTAGAAATACCGTGTATTACCTTGTGCCCAGAAACATGGGAATGATTTTGGATTAGCTGTAGTCTGTGACTCTGAAATGGGCTTTGGCAGAAAGTTTCTGGTTTGATGCTGTTTGCAACCGTAATTGAAGATAAGATTTACAAAAATGATCATTAGAATACAATGTCTGATGTCTTTATATGAATGCTTGTAAGGCATGAAAGCATTTTAGAAATAGGAACAGCATCTAGGCCTTGAGGAGAGTTAGTGAGATTTCCTAGAAGCCCTTGGACTTTAGTAGTTGTCCTGCTTTGCATGCCAGTATATCCATTTTTGACTGACCTTTCAGAAGGAGAAAATTTCATGTTTTTGCTTTTATGTCTAAGTGTCTATTATAGGATCATACATTTGGTGGGCATTCAAATTTCTCTGATGAGATGTTTATTGGTGAATGATAAATGTTTTCTAAGGGAGCAAGTGGTATGCTCTCTAAAGATAATTTGATTTATCAGTTTGAAAATATGACAGTGCAACTGAAGTATCTTGATCGAATGGAAAGCTATAAATTATGCCTACAGAATGCTGCAACTGCTCCCTTATGTGACCTCAACTTTGGCAATATAATGAAGGTAAGCTATTAAAGGTTTAAATAGCCTCACTTACTGAATTAAACCAATCAGTGGCTTGATGTGTTGTTTGGACCTAGCACTAGAGAGGCTTTACTTGTTATAGTGCTTGTAAGCACTGAGGCCAGCCCCTGGTATTTGAGGGATATTATGCAAATTTCCCCAGAACAGCATGGTTAGAAATTCTCTGGCTAAATAGGATATGATGATGGGTGAGTATTATGCAGCAAGATTTATTTTTTTAATTTTTATTTTTTAAAAAGTATCTTTATTGTTGAAAGTATTACAGATGTCACCCTTCCCCCCTTGAACCCCCTCTGTCCTACACCTGCACCCCCAGGCCGGCTGCACTATTGTCTGTGTCCATGGGTTATGCATATATGCATATAAGTTCTTCAGTTAATCATTTCTTGCCCCCTTCCTACCCCCTTTCCCCTGAGGTTCATCAGTCTGTTCCATGTTTCCATGTCTCTGGATCTATTTTATTTGTCAGTTTATTTTGTGTATTACATTCCACATATAAGTAAGATCATGTGATACTTGTCTTTCTCTGACTGACTAATTTCACTTTGCATAATCTTCTCCAGGTCCCTCCATGCTGTCTCAAAGGGTAAAGAGATTATTCCATTTTACTGCTGCATAGTATTTCATGATATAAATGTACCACAGCTTTTTTATCCACTCATCTACTGATGGGCACTTGGCTGTTTTCAGATCTTAGCTATTGTAAATTGTGCTGCTATTTAACATAGGGGTGCATACATTCTTTCTGATTGGTGTTTCAGGTTTCTTAGGATATTATTCCTAGAAGTGGGATCACTGGGTCAAATGGCAGTTCCATATTTAATTTTTGAGGAAACTCCATACTGTTTTCCAAAGTGGCTGCATCAGTCTGTATTCCCATCTGCAGTGCACGAGGGTTCCTTTTTCTCCACATCCTTATCAGCACTTGTTTGTTTATTTGTTGATGATAGGCAGTAAGATTTACAATAAACCAATGAGATTTGAGGCTTTAGACTTTAATTGCATTTCATCTGTCAACTGCATTGAACTTTCCTTTAGAAAAACAGAGTAAATTCACCTGCCCAAGTCTATGGGGAGATTGCTCTAAGTCTTGATTAAGTATCAGTAGATATAATAGGGACAAGTGATGAGCTAGCCAGAAATGGAATGAACATTTTTTGGGCTGAGAAGGAAAATAATGAGATAAGACCAAAAGAAAGTTTATAACCCTCCTTTCCCTTCCTCTCTGCCACTACTGTCTTGGTCTAGTACTGAACCTTGCTGGTATATCTCTCCTTATCCTTTCTTATTTTACTTTTCTTCTATCACTACCACCCGCATTCATTCTTTACTCTTGAGACCCTCTGTCCTAATGGAAATGCCCTATTATGGCATATTACATAATACCTTCTCTTACATAAGAGAGACACTAAGAAAAACTAACAGTTTTTCTTTGTTTTTATTGTATTTTTGCAAAATACTTTCTATTTTTCTCCATACCTTTCTTTATTGATGCTACTCAAATAAAACCTTTGTCAGATAATCTCTTCTTCCATATTTTATAAAAAGACTCTATTATAAATGACTAGAGCTGAGATCATTTTGTTTACCCAAGGAACAGCATTCTCTGGATGGCATCTCAATCACTCTGACATCTTGTCATGTAGGTTGGCCTCCTAGGTATTTATAATCTTATCAGTGGTTAGCATGAAATTTTCAAACCCAAATTAATTTAAAGTCACTTTAACTTAAAATTATTTAGATAAGATCCCTAAATTAAATTGTCATAAGGATGGTACAGCCTAACAATTAGAAATTGCTGCTTTGGAACAGTGGGTTTTAAACTATTTACTTTCTAGAGGAAACAAAATTCTATAATCACTCCATGCTAAGGAGAGGAACAATAATTTATCACCAAATAGCCAAAAATCTGTTCTCCCCTAGTCCCTACCCCCCAAAAATGATTTCTAAGGCTGTGAGAGAATGTAACAATAGTGACATAGATAATAAGGGGACTGGCTTAACCATTCAGTTCTTCCACAAATAAATATTGCCAGCATTGTTCTATCAGCTTTGTCCAAAACATAATGTTCCCTAGTTGGGGAATGCCCATTCTCTAATGATGAATAACCTATGATTGAATTAGAATAACCCTCAATTCTATTTCTCTTTCATAGTCAGTGAATTAGTACTATGTAGTTTAGATGATTATGAAGTGTAGTGCTTTTGTTCTCCCACTGTAGGATGTCTCCCTAGCCTGTAGAATCTTACCCGTAATGTATAACCATCATTCATGTTTGTTGAATTGTGCTTGTAGTTACTTCCAATGTTTTGATTTAGTTTTTTAAACATTTTATGTTAAAATAATTATTATCATCAATATAGTTTAACATAAATTATAAAAATGATATAAAATTATAAATATAAAATTAAAAAACTAATATAAACTTTATTATAATATTAAAATACTTTAAAATAACCTTTTATTTTAAAATATTTACAGGAAATTGCAAAAATAGTAGAGAGATCTAATATACCATTCATCCATTTTCCCCCATGGTTACATTTTATATTACCTAGAATGCAATATTAAAACTAGGAAACTGACCTTGGTGCAATGTATGTCTATAGTTCTATGTCATTTTACCACATGTGAAGATTTGTATAGCCAATCAAGATACAGAGCTATTTTAGCTCCACAAAGATCTCCCTGTTGCTTCCTACCCCTTTAAAGTCAACTCCACCCCTCCCAACCTTAACCCCTGCAACCACTAATCTGTTTTCCATCTGTAAATCATTGTCATCTCTGTAATATTATAGAAAAGAAATCATACTATACTATGTAACCTTTTGAGATTGACTTTTTTTTGCTGAGCATAATACTCTTGGGATACATCCAAATTGTTGCCTGTATCAATAGTTTTTTCCTTTTTATTGCTGAGTAGTATTCCCTTGTATGGATGCTCCATAGTTTGTTTAATCTTTGGCCCATTTTAGTGTACTTCCAAATTCACTGATTCTTTTATTTGTTCTCTGCCTTCTCCTGTTGATGTCATCCACTGAATTTTTAATTTGGCTATTGTATTTTTTTATTTAAAATTTCCATTTGGTTTCCTATATCTTCTTTTTCTTTGCTGAGACTATTTGTTTTCACTAGAGGCCTGATGCATGAAATGCATATAAGATAGGCCTTCCTTCCCCCGGCTGCCGACATCGGCTTCTCTCTGGCACATGGGACCCAGGCTTCCCTTGCAGCCCCGGCTTCGTCTGGAAGGTCATCTGGAAGGATGCCCAGAAGGACATCCAGTCTAATTAGCATATTACGCTTTTATTATTGTAGATTTGGTTCAATTGTGTTCATAATTGCCTCTTGAAGAATTATGATATCTGATTTAAAATCCTAGTCAGATAATTCTCATCTCTTGTCAGTATTGGGGTCTATTGATTATCTTTTCTTTTTCAATTGAGGCTTTCCTGGTTTGTAGTATGGTGAGTAATTTTCAATTAAATCCTGGACATTTTGAGTATTATGCTGTAACTTCTGGTTCTTATTTAAATCTGTTTTAGTAGGCTTCCTCTAAATTGCACCTGTGGGGGAAGAGGAGACTGTTTTCTGCCAGGTGGGTATGGATGTCTAGGTTTCCCTCTCAACCTTCTTTGACAATCTCATTAGGGAGAGGATGCCTCATTATTGATAGGCAGAGGTGGGAGTTCAGGCTCCGCAATAGGCCTCCACTGGCAGGAAGGGGGAGGAATGCCTCTTTACCATTAGGTAGGGGTACAAGGCCAGGCCTCTCAAAAGGTTTGTGACACTAAGGAGGGGAAACCTCAGCACTTCCAGGCAAGGATAAAGGTCCCAGCTCCCCACTCAGTCTTCTCTGACATCTCCCCAGTGGGAGGTAGTAGGGGCATCCACTTAGAGATGTAATAAAGTGGAGGTCTAAGTTTCCCACTTGGCCTTTGTGGAAGCTGATGTGGGTGGGGCCACAGTTTTAACTATGGTGTTTGGGTAGGGTAGGGAGGTGATTGTCTAAAAGTTTTGTCTTTCTAGGGACTGCCATTTTCCTGAGCCTTTGGCTTGAAAGAGCTGGATTTTCGTGGGGCTTGATGTTAAACACTTAGAAATCCTTAAAAGTAGTAACATAATTACAAATAATATTTTTTGCAGTTTCATAACACTTTTGTTGAGGTATAATTGGAATACAGTAAAGCACATTTAAAGTGTACAGTCTGATGCATGCATTCATCACTACATTCAAGATAACGAACATATCCATCACCCCCCCCCCAAATTTCCTGGTGCCCCTTTATATTTCCTCTGTTCTCTACCCACTCACCTCCTCCTCTCCCAGGCCACTACTTATCTACTTCCAGAATTTTTAGCCATCAGTATAGATTCCAGAATTTTTTTATAAATGGATTTATATAATATGAATTCTAGCTTCTTCTACCCAGCATAAATATTTTCATATTTGTTCATGTATATATAAATGGTTCATTCTGCTTTTACTGTTGAGTAGTATTACATTGTATAAATATATAATTTGTTTTTACTTTCAACTATTAGTAGATATTAGACTTGTGTTCACTTTTTAGCTATTACAAATAAAGCTGCTATGAACATTTGTGTTCAAGTGTTTCTGGTTACATATGCTTTCATTTCTCTTAGACCTTCCCCCTTCCTCCCCTAGCCCCTGGCACATGCTGTCACCCCAACACCCCAGTGTCTTGCATCCATTGGTTATGCTTATATGCATGCATACAAGTCATTGTGTTGATCTCTTACCTCTCCCCATCTCATCCTTCCTGCTGTAATTTGACAGTCTGTTTGATGCTTCCCTGCCTCTGTACCTATCTTTTTGTTCATCAGGTTATAATGTTCTTTATTATCCATAAATGAGTGAGATCATATGGTATTTTTCTTTCACTGACTGGCTAATTTCACTTAGCATAATGATCTCCAGTTCCATCCGTGTTGCTTCAAATGGTAAGAATTCCTTCATTTTTATAGCAGCGTAGTATTCCATTGTGTAGATGTACCATAGTTTTCTAATCCACTCATCTGCTGATGGGCATTTAGGCTATTGCTACATCTTAGCTATTGTAAATTGTGCTGCTATGAACATAGGGGTGCATATATCCTTTCTGATAGGTGTTTCTGTTTTCGTAGGATATGTTCCTAGAAGTGGTATTACTAGGTCAAATGGCAGTTCCATTTTTAAATTTTTGAAGAAACGCCATACTGTTTTCCACAATGGCTGCACCTGTCTGCATTCCCAACAACAGTGAAGGAGGGTTCTTTTTCTCTGCATCCTCTCCAGCACTTGCCATTTGTTGATTTGTTAATAATAGCCATTCTGACAGCTGTGAGGTGGTACCTCATTGTTGTTTTGATTTCCATCTCTCTGATGATTAGTGACTTTGAGCATGTTTTCATATATCTCTTGGCTTTCTGAATGTCCTCTTTTGAAAAGTGTCTATTTAGATCCTTTGCCCATTTTTTGATTGGATTGTTTACCTTCCTTTTGTTAAGTTGTATGAGTTCCCTGTAAATGTTGGAGATTAAACCCTTATCGGAGATAACATTGGCAGATATGTTCTCCCATGCAGTGGTTTTTCTTGTTGTTTTGTTGATGGTTTCTTTTGTTGTGCAGAAGCTTTTTATTTTGATGTAGTCCCATTTGTTTATTTTCTCCTTAGTCTCTCTTGCCCTAGGATCTGTGTCAGTAAAGATATTGCTATGACATATGTCTACAGTTTTGCTGCCTATGGAATCTTGTAGGATTTTTATCGTTTCCCGTCTTACATTCAAGTCCTTTAGCCATTTTGAGTTTGTTTTTGTGTATGGTGTAAGTTGGTGATCTAGTTTCATTTTTTTTTTTCATGTATCTGACCAAATTTCGCAGCACCATTTATTAAAGAGACTGTTTTGACTCCATTGTATGCTCTTGCCTCCTTTGTCAAATATTGAGTATAATGGCTTGGGTCAATTTCTGGGTTCTCTGTTCTGTTCCATTGGTCGATATGTCTGTTCTTGTGCCAGTATCAGGCAGTTTTGAGAACCGTGGCTTGGTAATATAGATTGCTGCCTGTATTGTGATCCCTCCAACTTTGTTCTTTCTCAGGATAGCTGTGGCTATTCAGGGTCTTTGTTTATTTCAGATGAATTTTTGTAGAGTTTGTTCTAGATCTTTGAAATATGCCGTTGGTATTTTAATAGGTATTGCATTGAATCTTAGATTGCTTTAGATTGTATGGACATTTTAATGATGTTGATTCTGCCAATCCATGAACATGGTATGTTCTTACATTTGTTTATGTCTTCCTCTATCTCTTTTTTCAATGTATTGTAGTTTCTGAGTACAGGTCTTTTAACTCCTTATATGAATTTATTCCTAGGTATCTTAATTTTTTTGGTGCAGTGGTAAATGGGATTGTTTTTTTCATTTCTCATTCTGTGAGTTCATTATTGGTGTATAAAAAGGCCATAGATTTCTGGGTGTTAATTTTTTGTTTGTTTGTTTCTGTGTTTTTTCTATTTTTTTAATTACTTTATTGATTAAGGTATCACATATTTGTCCTCAACCCCCCCCCCCCATTCCCATCCCAAACACCTCCACATGCATGCCTCCACCCCCGTTGTCCGTTATCACTGGTTAGACTCATACGCAAGCACACAAGCCCTTTGGTTGATCTTTCTCCCTTATCCCCACCCTCCCCTACCTTCCCTCTGAGGTCTGACAGTCTGATCGATGCTGTTCTTGTTCTTCAGTCTATGTTGTTCATCATTTCCCCTAGATGAGTGAGCTCATGTGATACTAGGAATACACTTATGGGAACCGAAAATGAGACAAGCAATAATGGGTGTTAATTTTGTATCCTGCTACATTGCCAAATTCATTTATTAGGTCTAGTAGTTTTTTGATGGAGTCTTTGGGGTTTTCTATGTATAGTATCATGTCATCTGGGAATAAGGACAGTTTTACTTCTTCTTTTCCAATTTTGATGCTTTTTATTTCTTCTTCTTGTCTGATCGCTATGGCTAGTACTTCTAGTACTATGTTGAACAGGAGTGGTGAAAGTGGAAATCCTTGTCTTGTTCCTGTTCTTAGGGGAAATGAGTTTAGTTTTTGCCCATTGAGTATGATGTTGGCTGTAGGTTTGTTACATAGGGCTTTTATTATGTTGAGGTATGATCCCTCTCTTCCCACTTTGCTGAGAATTTTTATCAAGAAATGGTGTAGGAGAGGCGTGCGGGGCCGTGGTGACTCCGCCGACACGACTGCCTCCTCCGCGCGTGCTCCCAGCACGGTTACCCCGACTCTCTGCCCCTCCTTCCTGCAGCGCTCGAGGGACCGTGGCCGATCCTCGCGTGAGACAAATCAAGATCAAAACTGGCGTGGTGAAGCGTTTCAAAGATTTCTTGATTAGTTTCATGATACAGACATATTCCTGGTTTTGTGAACACTGGTTTCTTCAAGCAGAGGTCTAAAAACCAATTTCTGGAGAAACCAAGATGGCAGCATAAGTTAAACACCTAACCTGCAGCCTGGCACAACGATTTCAAAAATACAACTAAAAGTCAAAACAGACATCATCCAGAACTACAGGAAAGCTGGCTGACTGAAATGCCCACAAATAGAAGAAAAGAGAAAACCACAAGGAAAATCAGAGGAGCCATAAAAGCCTGAGGTATGGAGACACGGGTGGAGACACAGGCGCGCGCACGTGCGGGAAGGAAGGAATCAGAGAGGACTGGGCGGCTGAGTGCCTGACCCGCGTTCTCTAGCGGGAAGGAGATAATAGCTCCAGATTGCGCTGAACCCCAGCTCCGACTGCACTGAACCCCATACTGGGGGAATCTGGGCTGTAAGGTGGAAATGCAGGGGGAGCAGCGAAAGGCAGAGCTCCGGAGGTGCGCACGTGAATGTGCGCAGAGGACGGACTGTTGCCTGTGCCGCTGAATTGCCCTAGGGGGAAGGAGGTAAAAACTCCAGGTTGAGCTGAACCCCAGCTCCGACTGCACTGAACCCCAGTTCCGGCCGAGACCCTGGGAAGCCAGGCTCATACTGGGGGAATCTGGGCTGTAAGGCGGAAACGCAGGGGGCGTGGCGAAAGGCAGAGCTCCGGAGACGCACACGGGAATGCGCGCAGAGGATGGACTGTTGACTGTGCTGCTGAATTGCCCTAGCAGGAAGGAGACAAAAGCTCTGGACTGCGCTGAACCCCAGTTCCAACTGCACTGAACCCAGTTCTGGGCAAGAATCTGGGAATCCAGATTCATTGGGGGAGAAACTAGATTGTTTGGCAGTGGGTGAAACTCCAGGGCGCCTTTCTCTCAGAGGTGTTTGCAGGGAGTACAGAGGGACACTGAGACCCAGGAACCTTATAGGGCGGGGCTGACAGGAAGCCAAGGCTGTAGGCTCCACCCTTAACCTCCGCCCCATCCAAGCTGAGCACAGAGGCTTTTACAATTTCACAAGTCTAGTTGAATAAGGCTGTCTCCTGGCATAGACACAGCTGATCTTCACAGCCAATTGGACTGGAGGTCAAATCCTCCCAGTGTACCAACAGCAATCAAGGCTTAACAACACCAAGACTTTGCACTCAGCCCACAAAGGGGGGTACCAAGAGCCACCACCTAGGGAGATTGGGGAAGCTGAGATACCGGCCCCTATAGGTCACTGACCACACAAAACCACTCCATCAGCATAGGGAGGCAGCCAAAATGTGGAGACACCGAAGCAGGTCACGAATAGAAGGGATGGAGGAAAGTAAACTAATGGACGACACAGTGTTCAGAACCACATTTATAAGGTTAATTAAGAATCTTCTGGAGGACCAAGATGGCGGCATAAGGCAGACGCCCGATTGTTGCCTACCACAACAATTTTGAAACAACAACTGGAAAACAGAGCAGACACCATCCAGAAACACCGGAGGGCTGGCTGAGAGGATGCTCTACAACTAGAATAAAAGAGAGGGGGATGCAGGATGATGCTGATGCCGATGAGCCAAAGATCACACTTTAAGAACTACGGCTCTGGTGACACAATGGTGGCCTGGAACGTGCTCAGCGCGGTTCCCCCGGCGGTCTCCGGCTGAGGGGATGGCTCCGCTCACTGCCGAGCATGGACAGACGAGCCCCTGGGGGACATGGGGTGGGAGACTCCGCGCTTGCTGACCTCCGAGTCATTCAAGAATCTCTGTGCCCCGGAAGTGGCCAGGTGCGCACGCCCGGCAACCGGCCGCCGCTGCAGACACGAGCGCTGTTGCAGCGACCTTGGACCAGCCCGCCGCCGTGCACCGGGCGCACCGGAGCCTCACTGACCCCGCCGCCCAGCAAGTTTCGCGGCAGCCGCCCCGGAACTTTGAGAAAATGGCCAGAGGAATTGCTGAGAAGGAATTGACCGATGGGAGTTGGGATCGGGAAGACGAGGCCCAGCTGGGTCCCGGATCCAGGTGCGCTCGCCCGGCGACTGGTCGCCACTGCAGACCCGAGTGCCGCCGCAGCGACCTTGGACCAGCCTGCCGCCGCGCACCAGGCGCACCGGAGCTTTGCCGAGCCCACTGCCCAGCGAGTTACGCGGCAGCTGCCCCGGAGCTTTGAGAAAATGGCCGAAGGAATTGCTGAGAGGGAATTGACCGACAGGAATTGGGATCAAGAAGACGAAGCCCCACTGGGTCCTGGGTCCAGGTGAGGCCACACGCCCCTGGGTCTGGGCGAGGCTGGGACCCGGGCTAGGGTGAGGCTGAGTCCTGGGTCCGGGTGAGGCTGCAAGCCCCTGGGTCCGGGAGAGACCACGCGCCCCTGGATCTGGATGAGGCTGGGTCCTGGGTCCGGGTGAGACCGTGTGCCCCTGGGTCCGGGCGAGGCTGGGACCCAGGCCAGGGTGAGGCTGAGTCCCAGGCCTGGGTGAGGCTGTGTGCCTCTGGGTCCGGGCGAGGCCACGTGCCCCTGGATCCGGGTGAGGCCGCACGCCCCTGGGTCCGGGTGAGGCTGGGTCCTGGGTCCAGGCGAGGCCGCGTGCCCCTGGGTCTGGGTGAGGCTGGATCCCGGACCCGGGTGAGGCCGCATGCCCCCGGGTCTGGGTGAAACCGCATGCCCCTGGGTCCGGGTGAGTCCGCACGCCCCTGGGACCGGGTGAGGCCACGCGCCCCCAGGACCAGGTGAGGCCGCACGCCCCTGGGTTCGGGTGAGGCCGCACGCACATGGGTCCGTGTGAGGCCGTGCGCCCCTAAGTCCGGGTGAGGCCGCACCCCTGGGTCCGGGCGAGACCAAACCAGAGGGAGTCGGACCTGCATTACCACCATTTGTCCACCATCCAGAACTGAAAAGTTAGTGCCGACA
Source organism: Ia io (assembly GCA_025583905.1). NCBI lineage: Eukaryota > Metazoa > Chordata > Mammalia > Chiroptera > Vespertilionidae > Ia > Ia io. The sequence continues at coordinate 55,298,931 of JAJQQW010000001.1, forward strand.
TGTACACATAAGGAACTGGTGGACATTGAAATTGGGTCTCAAAAGAACTGTTGGTCCAGAAGGAAACTCACTACAGACTGATTCATTTGCCTGTCAGCATAACTATTATTGCTCGTCTCACATTCGGTTCTTCTAAGTATATTTCTAGTAACACATGATCTCACTCATCTAGGGGAAATGATGAACAACATAGACTAATGAACAAGAACAGACCAAGAAACAAGGAGGCATCGATTGGACTGTCGGGCCTCAGGGGGAGGGTAGGGGAGAGTGGGGGTAGGGGGAGAGATCAACCAAAGGACTTGTGTGCATGCATAGGAGCCTAACCAATGGTTAAGGACAACAAGGGGTTGGGGGCATCCGTGGGGAAAGGTGTGGGATGGGAATGGGGGGATGAGGACAAATATGTGACACCTTAATCAATAAAGAAATTTTAAAAAAATAAAATAAAAAAAAATAAAGTAGCAGGAAGGAAACTAAAAAAAATTAAAAAAAAAAAAAGAAATGGTGTAGGATTTTGTCAAATGCTTTTTCTGCATCAATTGATATGATCCTATGCTTTTTGTCTCTCAGTTCGTTTATGTGATGTATCACATTTATTAATTTGCGAAAATTGTACCATCCTTGCATCCCTGGAATAAATCCCACTTGGTCATGGTGTATGCTCTTTCTAATGTATTGCTGAATCTGACTTGCTAGAATTTTGTTGAGGATTTTAGCATCTATGTTCATCAAGGATATTGGCCTGTAGTTCTCTCTTTTTGTGGTGTCTTTATCTGCTTTTGGGATTAGGGTAATGCTGCCTTCATAGAAAGAGCTTCGAAGTGTGCCTTTCTCTGGAATTTTTTTGAACAGTCTGAGGAGGATAGCTTTTAGTTCTTTGAATGCTTGGTAGAACTCCCCTGTAAAGCCGTCCGGACAAGGGCTTTTGTTTGCTCGAGGATTTTTGATCGCTGTTTCAATTTCTTCAGTAGTTATCGGCCTATTCAGGTTTTTTGATTCTTCTTGGTTGAGTTTTGGGAGCTTATATTTTTCTAAGAATATGTCCATTTCATCTAGGTCAGTGGTTGGCAAACTAATTAGTCAACAGAGCCAAATATCAACAGTACAACAATTGAAATTTATTTTGAGAGCCAAAATTTTTAAACTTAAACTTCTTCTAACACCACTTCTTCAATATAGACTCACCCAGGCCGTGGTACTTTGTGGAAGAGCCACACTCAAGGGACCAAAGAGCCACATGTGGCTCGTGAGCCAGAGTTTGCCGACCACGGGTCTAGGTTTTCCATTTTGTTGGAATAGAGTTGTTCATAGTATTTTTTCATAATCATTTGTATTTCTGTGGGATCGGTTGTAACTTCACCTTTTTCATTTCTGATTTTGTTTATTTGGGTCCTCTCTCTTTGCTTCTTGGTGAGCCTGGCTAGAGGTTCATCAATCTTGTTTATCCTTTCAAAGAACCAGCTCTGGGTTTGGTTGATCTTTTGTATTGTTTTTTTGGTCTCTATGTCGTTAATCTCCACTCTAATCTTTATTATTTCCTTCCTTCTGCTTATGCTGGGCTTTTCTTGTTGCTCTCTTTCTAACTCTTTGAATTGTATGGTTAGATAATTTATTACCATTGTTTCTTATTTTTTTTTTTTTTGAGGTAGGCTTGTAGAACTATGAACTTCCCTCTCAAGACTCCTCTTACTGTGTCCCATAGATTTTGGATTGTTGTGTTTTCATTGTCATTTGTTGCCATGATGTTTTTTATTTCTTCTTTGATCTCTCTGGTAACCAAGTCATTGTTTAATGGCATGCTATTTAGCCTCCAAGTGTTTGATTTTTTAATAGTTTTTATTGTAGTTGATTTCTAATTTTATGCCATTGTGATCTGAGACGATGCTTGATATGATTTCTATCTTCTTGAATTTGAAGAGACTTTGCCTGTGACCCAATATATGATCTATCTTTGAAAATGACCCATGTGCACTTGAGAAGAATGTATATTCTGTGGCTTTGGGGTTTAACGTTCTGAAGATGTCAATTAATTCCATCTAATCTAGTGTGCCATTTAGGATTGATATTTCTTTGCTGATTTTTTGTTTAGAGGATTTGTCCAGTGGTGTTAATGGGGTATTAAAGTCTCCTACAATGACTGTATTGATGACAATCTCTTCCTTGGTGTCCTCCAGAAGATTTTTTATGTACTTGGGTGCTCCTATATTGGGTAAGTATATGTTTACCAGAGTTATATCTTCTTGTTGGATTGACCCCATTAGTATTATGAAGTGGCCTTCCTTATCTCTTGTTATGTCCTTCACTTTGAGATCTAATTTGTCAGATATAATTATTGCTACCGCAGCTTTTTTTTTTCCTTTCCATTCGCCTGAAATACCTTTTTCCATTCCTTCACCATCTGTCTGTGTGAGTCCTTTTTCCTGAGGTGGGTTTCCTGTTGACAGCAGATATATGGGTCATGTTTTCTTATCCACTTAGCTACCCTATGTCTTTTGATTGGGGCATATAACCCATTTACATTTAAAGTTATTATTGATAGGTACTTGTTTGTCACCATTTTTATTTTTATTCCTCTGTTCCTTCTTCACTTCCTATTTCTTCTTTTTACAGAAGACTCTTTAGCATTTCTTGCATTGCTGGTTTGGTGGTGATAAACTCCCTTAGTCCTTTTTTGTCTGTGAAGCTCCTGATTTCACCCTCAATTTTAATTGATAGCCTTGCTGGGTACAGTATTCTTGGATTCAGACACTTCCTTTGCATGATTTTGTATATTTCATTCCATTTCCTTCTGGCTTGATGTGTTTCTGTTGAGAAATCAGTCGCTAGTCTGATGGAGGATCCTTTGTAGGTAACTTTCTGTCTCTCTCTCTGGAACCTTTTAAGATTCTTACTTTGTCGTTGGTGTTTGCCAATGTGTTTATAATGTGCCTTGGTGTCGGTCTTTTGGGGTTCATTTTGTTTGGGACTCTGTGAGCTTCTTGGACTTGTGTAAGTTTTTTCTTCCCTATATCAGGGAAGTTTTCTTTCATTATTTCTTCCAACATGTTTTCTATTCCTTGCTCAGTTTCCTCTCCTCCTGGCACCCATATTATGCGGATGTTGTTTTGTTTCGTGTTGTCGCAAAATTCCCTTAGCCTTTCCTTGTTTTTTAAGCTTTTTCAAATGTTGCTCTGTTTGGGTATTTTTTTCTGCCTTGTCTTCTAGCTCACTGATGCGGTTCTATGCTTCTTCTAGTCTATTGTTGATGCTTTATATTGTGTTATCTATTGCTGTGATGTCATTTTTCATTTTTTCTTGGTTCTTCTTCATTTCCTCTTGGTTCGTATACATAACGTTGAATCTGTCTTCCAACCTTTTCAGCGACCTTCTGACCATTTCTCTGAATTCTTTCTCTAACATATTGCTTGCCTCCATTTCATTTACTGCCTTTTCTGGTGATGCCACATGTTTTGCATGTGGGCTGTTTTTTTGTCTCCCCATGATCTGTCCTCTCCGGGTGTCTGGTTATGTAGCTCTCTCCTGCGTCGACTTAAAGGCACAAAATAGAGCACAACAAGGCACAACTCACTGAACACAAATGTATTCACAATACTAATAACCCCAAATAAAGGTGACCACCAGAGAAAAGAGGATTAGGCGATTAAAAAAAAAGAGTGCAAAAATGATATTGAGAAAAAGAACGGAAACAAAAGTAAGAGAGAATAGAAAGAGAATAAAAAAGAAGGGGGGCGGAAACTATTTATTTGGGGAGAAAACTCCAATAGAACAACAAGTAATCCAAAAAAAAAATGCAACAACTAACACCCAGAGATGAATGCAAACTATGAACAACAACTAGTAACAAGCTAGGAGAGGAAAAACAGAAGCAAAAAAAGGAGAAAAATAATCACACAAACAAACAAAAACAATCTAATCAACAATCAAACTAACAACAAAAATAGGACAGAGAGAAAGAAGGGCAAAACAAAACAAAATAAAACAGAAAACATAAATAAAAAAATAAAATAATTTAAAAAAAAAGCCGAGACCAGTTTGGCTCAGTGGATAGAGCGTCGGCCTGCGGACTCAAGGGTCCCAGGTTTGATTCCAGTTAAGGGAATGTACCTTGGTTGCGGGCACATCCCCAGTGGGGGGTGTGCAAGAGGCAGCTGATCGATGTTTCTCTCTCATCGATGTTTCTAACTCTCTATCTCTCTCTCTCTTCCTCTCTGTAAAAAGTCAATAAAATATATTTTAAAAAAAAAGGGAAGAGAGAAAAAATTGAATAGTGAAGAAAGAAGAGAGAAGTGTGTATGGACTTGGAGCAGAGAATCAGAAATTAGATATATAAGTAGGATGAATTTTTAACAGGGTGTAAAAAGACGGAATAGGGAAAATCTAAAGCAGGAATAGGGTAAGAGAAACAGGACAACAAAACGGGAAAAGTGAGGAAGAGTGTGTTGGCATAAAGGTAAAGTTGAGATAGAGTAAAATGATGCTAAAGGAAAAATGAAAATAGAATTTAGAATACTAATCTCAAAATAAAATAAAGGGAAAATAAAATGAAACTTTAAAAAAGGTAAAATAGTAGTAATAATACTGATTAAAAATAAAAATATAATAATTAAAAAGGTAAAATCAACTGAGAAAAAAAGTTTAGTTTCTTAAGTAAAAGATAAAAAATAAAAATGTGCAGTAGTGAAGGTCATTCACTTCCTCTCCTGTTCTTTTCATCACACCTGTTTCCTGTCAGGTAGTCAGGACAGTATTGAAGTTCCCTGTGTTCCACAGCTCCTCTGTGTCGTAAGCCACAATCTTGTTTTCAAGCAGGCAGTATTTCTTTTTTTACTCAGCCTGCCTGTGTTTGTATTTACACAAGAGTCAGTTTGTGATTCAACCCCTTGGTGGCAGTGTTTATGTATTGACATCCGGGGTTATAAGTCCTCTCTATCCAGCATTTAGAATTTGTTTTCCCTGCTGCACTTAATACTGGTTTGGTGGTATGGACTGCACCAGAGCTAGTTTTCTGATTGTTTCTCCCCTCTCTGATCCCCAGGTTCCACAAAAACAACTTTCTCCTGCAGTCTCTGAGAGTGTTTTTAATTGGGTGATCCTATGTACTGGGCTTAGTAATAAAAAGCAAGGATTTAAAGTGAAAAAAGAGCCATAGTAAGTGCATGAACTCGCAACTTTTTATCCCCGGCACTGCGCAACTCTGCTCATGTCTCTGTGCAAGTCTTTTTCCCCTGGCACAACAGCTCAGCCAGTCTACTGCTAAAGATTCAGGCTGCCTTTTTGTGCCCAGCCCAGCTATGGGTAGTTTTCTAGAGTTCCCTTCTGTTGGCAGCCCTGTGGACCCCCTTCCACATTCACATACTACACTGGCCCCAACATCTGCGGATTTTGTGGGGCGCAGACTTCCTCTGAACCTCTAGATCCAGCTGCGTGCATTTTCCCTTCAGCCTGGATCACAGATCTCATCTTTCTCTGGGCGAAATCTCGCCTTTCTGTGAGAAGGTGCAGATCTCCTCTGAGTCTGTGTATTCGGGCTGCTTGAGACCCAGTGTTTTTGAGTTTGCAGCTGGTTCCTGGGTGTTGTGGTTGTAGGGTCCTGGGAAGTATCCAGTTCTTCCTGATTGAAAGTTGGACCAGGCTTCCAAATACAGCCACTCTCCCCTTCAAGATGGTGCGGTCTCTGTGGCTGAGCCGGTCACTCCAGGAGAGATTTCAGCAGCAATGGAGGCTCTCCGGTCAGGGGAGCCTGGTCCAGCAGTCCCCAACAGTCCCTTGGAATATAGCTGTCCTTCACTCACAAATAGACACTCCCTGTACATCCACACACTCTCCTTTCATTCTGTCACTCACACTATCTTGCAGCCTGCCATCCTGTCAGCAGCCATCTTCGATCTCTGAGCAGGACTGATTTCAACAAAGCTCTGGTACCTGTTCAGTCTGCCCATTGTGTATGTTGCTTATGGCGGTTGGGTGGTGCTTTGATGTGGTCTGAAGCTGTCCACCAGGTGTGCTGATTCTGAGGCCTACTGGAAGGACCCAGCCAAGGTCAGCTGCCACCTGTCTTCTGCCCAGGGCCATCCACCATGAGCTATAAAGTGATCTGCCAATGTCTCCTATATGAGTTGGATTTTAGAATTGACCCAGCAAAGCCAAGCTGTGAACCAAGGCAAGCTGCTGCCTGGGGCCACTTAGCAAGAGGTACAGGGCATGCTGAGGCAAGATGCTGCTTGTTTGAGAGGTTTTAGGAAAATCTGAAGTATGAGCCCTCTACCTTTTAATTGGGATGTTTAGACCACTTATATTTAATGGGACCATTGATATAATTAAGCTTCAGTCTGCCATATTGTCATTTGTTTTCTGTTTCTCCCATCTATTCTTTGTATACTTTTCCATTTTTTTTCTGCTTTCTTTTGGATTAAGTGAGTATAGTTGTTATTTGATTGCATGACCTTTGTTAGGTGATTAGCTATAATTCTGTCTTATTACTTTAGTGATTGCATTGGATTTATAGTATACACAGTAAGAAAAAATTATATTTATCCCTGTAATTACCATTTTTGTGGTTTTTTTAATTGATTTCAGAGAAAGGAAGGGAGAGAAACATAGAAACATCAATGATGAAAGAGAATCATTGATCAGCTTCCTCTTGCATGCCCCCTATTGGGGATTGAGCGAACAACCTGGACATGTGACATAACTGTTAATCAACCGTGACCTCCTGGTTCATGGGTCAATGCTCCACCACTGAGCAACACTGGCTGGGCCCATTTCTGGTACTCTGCATTTTTTAATACATTTTTATTGATTTCAGAGAAGAAGGAGAGAGAGAGGGAAACTGGAACATCAATGATGAGAGAGAATCATTGATCAGCTGCCTCCTGCACACCCCTGACCAGGGGTCGACCCCCTAACCCGGGCATGTGCCCTTGACTGGATTTGAACCTGGGACCCTCCAGTCCACACGCCAATGCTCTATCCACTTAGTCAAACTGGCTAGGGCCATTTTTGGTACTCTTGATCCATATTTCTGCCTGCTGTCTTTTACTTTTTCATGAAGGATGTGTTGTAACATTTCTTATATTGTGGGTATTCTGGTGATGAACCCCTTTTCAGCTTTTATATTTTTGAGAAAGTGTTTATTTCATCTTTTTAAGTTAAAATAACTTTTTTAGTTTTGAGGTAATATTATATTGGTGTGTATATGTGAGAAATAATACAGAAAGATCCTGTGCACCCTTCCCCAGTTTCCCCCAATAGTAAATCATTCAAGATTGTCATACAATGTAACAACCAGGATGTTGACACTGATATGATAATGATACAAAAAAATTCCATTACCATGAGAATCCCTCCTTTGCCCTTTTATTAGTTACAATCACTACCTTTTCTTTATGCCCAAATCATGACATCCACTATTTTTTTCTTTATCTATAATTTCTATATTTCTAGAATGTTATATAAAAGAAATCAAATAGTATATGTGCTTTTGATGTTGGCTCTTTCTCATTCAGTGCAGTTCCACGTTGTGTGTATCAATGGTTCATTCCTTTTATTGCTGTAGCTTAACCATTCACATGTTGAAGAATATCTGATCTGTTTCCAATTTATGACTATAATAAATTAAACTGATAGGAACATTTCTTATAGGGTTTTGCATGAATACTAGTATGACTTTCCATATCTCTGGGATTATTGCTCAAGAGTACAATTGCTGGATTGTCTGGTTATTGCATGCCTAGTTTTATAAGAACATGCCAAATTGTTATCTAAGATAGCTGTATTATTTTTCATTCCCACTAGCAATATATGAGTGATTCCGTTTTAACACATCCTTGCCAGAATTTGGTATTATTGATAATTTTTATTTTAACCATTTGGATAGGTGTAGTTTGAAGTTGCATTTTTCTAATGACTAATGAGGTGAAACATCTTTTGGTGTGCTTATTTGCCTTCTATACATCCTCTTTGGTAAAATGTGTTTCTCTTTATGTATTTTTCTCATTTTCTAATTGGGTTTTTAAGTACATGCAATACAGAATTAATTCTCTTTTTTTCTTTGAAAGAGAGAAAGAGAGAGAGAGAGAGAGAGATTGAGAAACATCATTGGTTACATCCTGCATGCGCCCTGGCTGGGGATCAAACCTACCACCTTTTGGTGTACGGGACAATGCTCCAACTAACTGAGCCACACTGACCAGGGCCAGAGTTTATTCTTGTATTATTTATTATTAATTATTGTATTGTTTTCCATACAAACAATTGTATACCTAATTTTGCCCCACTGTGTATTCAGCATACTAGTCTTGTGTTAGGTATGTTGTTTGCAAATATTTTCTCCTAGTCCATAGAGCTTATCTTTGTATCCTTTTAAGAGGTTCTTTTGTAATGCAAAAGATTTAATTTGGATGAGGTCCAATTTGCCACTTTTTAAAAATAAATTGTGTTTTTGATGCCAATTCTAAGAACTTACTGCCTAGTGCTAGATTTCGAAGATTTGTTCCTATGTTTTTTTTCTAAAAGTTTCATAGTTGTACATGTTGCACTTAAGTTCATAATCCATGTTGACTTAATTATATATAAGGATGAGATTTAGTTAAAATTTGATTTTAAAAAAATCTACGTATAGTCAATTGTTTTTTGTTTTTTTTTAATATATTTTATTGATTTTACAGAGAGGAAGAGAGAGGGATAGAGTTAGAAACATCGATGAGAGAGAAACATCGATCAGCTGCCTCTTGCACACCCCCCACTGGGGATGTGCCCACAACCAAGGTACATGCCCTTGACCGGAATCGAACCTGGGACCCTTGAGTCCGCAGGCCGACGCTCTGTCCACTGAGCCAAACCGGTTTTGGCTAGTCAATTGTTTTAACATCATTTGTTACATTGACCTGCTTTTGCTTCTTCATAAAAAATCAGTTGCGCCATAAAAAGTAATGATGTGTTTATACATGCTACAACTTGCATAAATCTTGAAAACATGCTAAATGAAAGTGCTAGATTCAAAAGGCCATATTCTGTATAATTCAACATTTTATTAAATTATTATTCAATATTTTTATTAAATGGTCAGCATAGGAAAATTCATAAAGATAGAAAGTAAATTAGTGGTTACAGTGGCTAATGTGAAAAGAGAACGGGAAGACATTAGATTTTGTTTTGGTGGGGTAGCACAGATTGTCATCCTGATATGCCAAGGTTGTGGGTTCCATCCCCAGTCAGGGCACATAGAAGAATCAACCCATGAATATATAAATAAGTGGAACAACAAATTGATCTCTCTCTCTCTCTCTCTCTCTCTCTCTCTCTCTCTCTCTCTCTCGTCAATTTTAAAATTAAAAAATAATAATAAAAACAACTTTAAAAAAAGACTTTAGATATATGCATCCTAGTTCTCCCAATAAAATATTATGGCTCCATTACCCATGAACCTAAGCTTTTAAAAAATATAATTTATATTCTGACCCATCTTTTTTATTGCCTACCATGGGAACTATTCCTTCTGTTTTGACATGTGTACCTAAGACATAGTTTTTTCTCAATTCAAATCCCTGAAATTTCAAACAGAACTCCATTTCTCTACTACTTTTGACAGACATGTTTGGGTTCACCTCCTGTATGCAGTTCATGGTTTGGTATTGCTATGATAATATCCCATTTCATTGTCTTTTAAATCTAAAGAGACCCCATTCATCTTTTTAACTTATCATATAGAAACCTTTGCTTCTGTACCCATACTAATCCCTTCATTCATTTCTCTATTTCTATTCTATCTTAACATATAGCCCCCAGAGCTACATATAATCTATATATAAAGCCCTAATATGCAAATAGACCGAACAGCGGAATCAAACAACCGGTTGCTATGATGTGCACTGACCACCAGGGGGTACACATGGAACATGGCGGGTGTCAGCAGCAGTAGGCAGAGCACGGAACATGGCAGCTGTCAGCCATGGCGGGATGGTAGAGCAGATGAGTGGGGGCGCCGTCATCGGGGCGAGCCTCTGGAGTTACTGAAATTTCTTTGCTCTGCGTGCAGTGGTCCTGCCTGGCGCTTGTACCTGCTGCTGGCACCAGCCCTGCTTGCACCCACTGCCGGCACTGTCTCCGGTCACTCGGCAGGTGTGAGCAGTGGCTGCTGGCCCCAATCGCCCCTCAGGGCTTCTACACCTCCCCCTGATCCTGAGGGACAATCGTAGCTGGCAGCTGCCTCTCGCTCCCACTGCCGGTGCTGCAGCTAGTGCTCACACCTGCTGCCTGTGCCCGGCACCAGTCCCGATCACTCAACGCCATCAGTGGGTGTGAGTGGCGACTGCCGGCCCCAGTCACCCCTGAGGGTTCTCCACCTCCCCCTGCTCCTGATGGGCAATCGGGGCAGCAGCTGCTGCTCACACCCACTGCTGGCACTGGCCCCAATTGCTCAGTGCCGTCAGTGGGTGCGAGCAGGGCCAGCGCCGTCAGCACATGGGAGAGGCGGTGGCAGGCGCGGGCCTGCCAGCCAACAGGGGACCAGGGGCCATGGTGGAAGGGGTAGGGTGGGGGCACGGAGGATGAGCTGAGACCCACTCCTGTTCCCACCGCCTCACAGCCCACAGTTCCTTTTAGGGTACACGAATTCGTGCACTGGGCCCCTAGTATTCTATATTATATCTAAAATATTTATATCATAGTACGATGGTGAAGCATAATATTCTTCTTTTTCCTTTCTTGAAAATTCCCAGCATTTTTTAAATTTTTTAAAGTTGGAAAGATATCACATTGATTTTATATCTTCTGGAAATATCCCATATTTCTTTTTTTACTTATACAATTAACTTTGGAGTACATCACATTGTAAGTAACTTTAATCATTACTCACCAAATTTATTCCATTATCTATATAAAAACTCACCTAATTGGTATAAATTGTTTTATAAGCTCAATTTTTTATCATTTGTTATAAATAAAACAAATTAAAATAACATTGATTTAATGAACACCAAAATTTGAAGTAAGGAGGCTGTAGATGATAGTTACATTCTACGTTGAGTGGCCAGATTATTATGATCTCTGAATGCATAATAATCTGGCCACTCAGTATATATATATATATATTAGAGGCCCGGTGCATGAATTCGTGCATGGGTGGAGTCTGGCCAGCCTAGCCAAGGGGAGGGGACACGGGCGGTTGGCTGGCCTGCCTGCTGGTCGAACTCTTGGTCAAGGGGACAATTTGCATATTAGCCTTTTATTATATAGGATATACACTGTGTCCAGATTATTATGCATTCAGAGATCATAATAATCTGGCCACTCAGTGTATATCTCTTATTTTCATAATTTTGGTTTTGATGCATAATATTGAGAAAATCCTAATTCATACAGAAAAATTATTCTAAACTCCAATGAATTTTAATAGCTCATCTTGCAATCATAACTTATTATTTAATTAATGGATCCTGAAGCCTAAAAGAATTAATTGATCCTAAAGCCTAAAAAAGTGTAGTAGGAAACGTTTATTTTAAAGTTGAATCATTAACTATCTGACAAGTACTCGTTCTTTAACAAAAACATGAGTTACATTCAAAACTCACAAAGAGCATAACTGGTGTGGCTCAGTGGTTGACCTTCAACCTATGAACCAGGAGGTCACGATTCAATTCCAGGTCAGGGCACATGCCTGGGTTGTAGGCTAGATCTCCAGTAGGAGACATGCAGGAGGCCGCCAATCAATGATTCCCTGTCATCATTGATGTTTCTCTCTTCCTTTCTCTTCCTCTCTGAAATCAATCTATACTAATAAAAGCCTAGGTGGCCCTCATGCGATGCCCTCAAGTCATCACAAGATGGCCGCCCCTACATCATCACAAGATGGCCACCACAAGATGGCTGGCAGGGGAGGGCAGTTGTGGGCGATCAGGCTGGCAGGGGAGGGCAGTTGGGGGCAATCAGGCCAGCAGGGGAGGGCAGTTAGGAGCGACCAGACCGGCAGAGGAAGGCAGTTGGGGGTGATTGGGCCGGCAGGGGAGGGCAGTTGCGGGTGATCAGGCTGGCAGGAGAGGGCAGTTGGGCACAATCAGGCCAGCAGGGGAGCAGTTAGGTGTCAATCAGGCCGGCAGGAGAGTGATTAGGGGCGATCAGGCTGGCAGGCAGAAGTGGTTAGGGGCAATAAGGCAGGCCAGCAGGCAGGTGACTGGTTAGGAGCCAGCAGTTCTGGATTGTGAGAGGGATGTCCGACTGCTGGTTTAGGCCCAATCCCACAGTCGGACATCCCCCAAGGGGTCCCAGATTGGAGAGAGTGCAGGCTGGACTGAGGGACAACCCCCTTCTAGTAAAAATATTTAAAAAACTCATGAATAAGTGCATACATGGTAAAACAGTCTATTAACATCTTCACTTGTTATTTTACAACTGATTCTTATAACATGACAAAGGCATATTTTGAACAGATTTGCAGAGGCTTAATTTGATGCCAGGCAAGTCTTAGGAACACATGCCATAGTATTGTACTTGCTTTAAATTTTTCTATGAGCAGAAATGCACAGACCTGAATAAAAGGGAACCTATGACCTTCCTAATCATAGACCTATCCAGAAGAATTTTAATAAATGCACAGAAATGTCAGGACAAGATATGTTATGAAGTTTGAACAAATACTAATTGACTTGCTAAAACAAGTTAGTGAGTAGGTAGTCTTCAACATTATATATTTGGTATATACTAGTAATATAATCCAGTATTTGTTTTGATAGTTTGTAATTTTTATTTCAGCTTTTAAAATAGCTAAAAGTAGAAAAATAAAATAGCTAAAAATATTTTTAATGATTTTAAAATTAAGTATTGGCAAAACTCCTAAAGAACCTCTGTATTCTAGAGTTTTTGACACTGTAGTTTTAAAACCATTCAAAAATTCAATATTTATTATTATCCTTTTGCTAACTTATTTTTCTTATTTTTTTCTAAAAAAATTCAAATTCTTTTAGTCAGGGATTATTTTCCCTTATAAAAACTCTTGAGCCTTTTCTCCAGTAGCTTATGGCAATGGTTTCTTTTGATACTGTTGTTTTTTTTCCAGACAGGTTTTATAAACTTGCCCAGTATGGCAGTTAAATTTGCTAGAGTGTCCTTGTGTAGAAATCTCTAATGAATGTTGGGAATGGGCATGTAGGGATTTTATTGACAGTTTCTTAGCTCTTTGATTTGATGACCATAAATTTTAGTAAGTTTTATCTTTGAAAATGGTAATTTTGATTTCTCACTTGTTTCTTTAAAAATCTTGAATGAATGAGAACCCAAATAATCCTATCTAGTAAAAGAGTAATATGCAAATTAACCATCACTCTGCTACACCCATAAGCCACGCCCACAAGCCAATCAGGAGCAAATATGCAAATAAACCCAACCAAGATGGCTACAGCCACAGAGAGCAGGAGGGAGGCTTGAGTTTCCCAGGCAATGGAGGAAGCCAAGCTTTCCGCCTGCCCTTGCTGGCCTAGGCCTCCACTCAAGGCTACAAAGTTTCAATTATAGAAGGTAAACAAATCCAAACAGAAATGGTGGCAGCCACGGAGCTGGAAAGAGCGGGAGGCTAGGGTTGCCCCCGGCAATGGAGGAAGCCAAGCTTTCCGCACACCCTGGCTGGCCCAGGCCTCCGCTTAAGGCTACAAAGTTTCAATTATAGAAGATACATAAACACCAAAAGAAATGGCTGCTGCCACAGAGTGGTTAGGGGGTGATCAGGCTGGCAGGCAGAAGTGGTTAGGGGAAATCAGGAAGGTAGGCAGGCAAGTGGTTGGGAGCCAGCTAGGATCGGGCCTAAATGGGCAGTCGGACATCCCTCAAGGGGTCCCAGATTGGAGAGGGTGCATGCTGGGCTGAGGGACAACCGCCCCCCTCTGTGCACGAATTTCGTGCACCAGGCCTCTAGTGTAATTATATACAGTTTGTCATTTTAGGGTTTGGAGTTACCATCAGTGAATTTAGTACATCTAACATGTGTTTCATAAACCTACCTATCTATAATAATAAAAGGGTAATATGCTAATTAGAGTAGACATCCTTCCTGATGAAGCCAGGGCCGGAGGAGGGAAGCCAGCCCAGGTCCCGGGTGCCTGCGGGCAGCCTGAGGGAAGCCAGCCTGGATCCCAGGTGCCTGCTGGCATCTGGAGGAGGGAAGCAGCCCAGGTCCCGGGTGCCTGTTGGCGGCCAGGGGAGGGAAGGCCAGGTCCCAAGTGCCAGAGGGAAGCTGGTGGCGGCAGCTGGAGGAAGGAAGACCTACTCTTGCATGAATTTTCGTGCATCAGGCCTCTACTATATATATTAAAGCCTAATATGCAAATTGTCCCCTTGGGAGTTCGACCGGGAGACTGAGAGTTCGATCACTCGCTATGACATGCGCTGACCACCAGGGGCGGCGCGGAATGAAGGCCCCAGCCAGCAGCCAGCAGCCAGGGAAGGGAGGCCTCAGCCGGCAGCCGGTAGGCCCCAATCAGCCCTGATCGCCAGCCAGGCCTAGGGACCCTACCTATGCACGAATTTTGTTCACCGGGCCTCTATTTTGGGAATAGAAGACTACCTAATATCCTCTAGGGTAGTAATGTCTCACAGGATTTCTTTAATCTCTGTGCTAGGCCTTTTCATTATTTATTTATTTTTTTAAATATATTTTATTGATTTTTTACAGAGAGGAAGAGAGAGGGATAGAGAGTTAGAAACATCGATGAGAGAGAAACATCGATCAGCTGCCTCTTGCACACCCCCTACTGGGGATGTGCCCACAACCAAGGTACATGCCCTTGACCGGAATCGAACCCGGGACCCTTGAGTCCACAGGCCGACGCTCTATCCACTGAGCCAAACCGGTTTCGGCGGCCTTTTCATTATTGACAGTACCCTTTTTACTATGATCTTCAAGTAGGCCTGTCACTTTCTTATATGTCACATGATACGATCAAATCCATGAACTGAGCTAGACTACATTATTTTACTTGTGATGTTTTATGGAGAGAGAAGTTTTATGAGTTTCTCCAAACTAAGCAGAAGTCATTTCTACACAATAAACATAGTTTTATGACATTGACGATAAATTAGCATTTGTGAAACAATTTTGCTAATAGTGCATGGGAATGTTGAATATGCAGCATATGAAAACAAGCTTATACCATTTCTTGTTTAGGGCATGCTTTTTACATGGGCCTCCAGTAAATAAGCATTCTTGTAGATTGGTTCCTCTTCGTGTGATTTATGACTCCTGTCATAAAACACTGCTGGGGCCCTGGCCGGCTTGGCTCAGTGGATAGAGCATCAGCCTGCGGACTGAAGGGTCCCAGGTTCAATTCTGGCCAAAGGAACATGCCTGGGTTGCGGGCTCGGTCCCCGGTGGGGGGCATGCAGGAGGCAGCCGATCGATGATTCTCTCATCATTGATGTTTCTATCTCTCTCTCCTCCCTTCCTCTCTGAAATCAATAAAGAAATATATTTTTTAAAAATAATAAAAAAATAAAACACTGCTGGGTTTTTGTAACAGTCTAAATTTCTATTCTTGTTGAATTTATAGTGGCTGCATTAATTGAGTTTGTGAGGTTTACAATTTAATTCACACCTTTCATTTAATTTTAAATGTATAAGTTTTTCTCAGTAGTATTTACATTTGATTATATCAGTGTGATACAAAAGTCAAAGCTAATGTGCTAGGATTTTAGAAATGCTAACAAGTAGAAGCTCCCCTAAATATAGTTGAGACTTTCATTAAACATTTAAATTCATTTGTTGATTTGTTCATGACAACCATTCTGACAGGCATGAGATGGTACCTCATTGTTTTGATTTGCATCTCTCAGATGATTAGTGACTTTGAGCATGTTTTCATATGTCTCTTGGCTTTCTATATTTCCTCTTTCGAAAAGTGCTCATTTAGGTTCTTTGCCAATTTTTTATTGGATTTTTTATCTTCCTTTTGTTAAGTTGTATGAGTTTTTGATGGAATCTTTAGAGTTTCCTATGTACAATATCATGTTATCTGCAAGTAATGACAGTTTTACTTCTTTTTTTTCTCCAAATTGGATGCCTTTTATTTCTTCTTCTTGTTTGATCACTTTGGCTAGCACTTCCAGTACTATGATGAACAGGAGTGGTGAAAGTGGGCATGCCTGATTGTTCCTGTTCTTAGGGAAAATGGTTTTATTTTTTGCCCATTGAGTATGATGTTGGCTGCAAGTTTGTCATATAAGGCTTTTATTATGTTGAGGTATGATCCCTCTATTCCCACTTTGCTGAGTGTTTTTATCAGGAAAGGGTGTTGGATTTTGTCAAATACCTTTTCTGCATCAATTGATATGATTATGTGATTTTTCTCTCTCAATTTGTTTATGTGATATATCTTATTTGTTGATTTGCAGATATTATAAGAGCCTTGCATACCTAGACTAAATCCAAATTGGTCATGCTGTATGATCTTTGTAATGTAATGCCTGATCTGATTTGCTAGAATTTTATTGAGGATTTTCACAGCTATGTTCATCAGGGATATTGGCCTATAATTCTCTTTCTTTGTAGTGTCTTTATCTGATTTTGGTATTAGGGTGATGCTGGCTTCATAGAAAGAACTTGGAAATGCTTCTTCCTCTTGAATTTTTTGGAATAGTCTGAGAAGTATAGGTTTTAGTTCTTGTTTGATTGTTTGGTCAAACTCCCCTATGAAGCCATCCAGTCCAGGGCTTTTGTTTGCTAGAATTTTTTTGATTACTGTTTAAATTTCATCAGTAGTTATAAGCCCATACAGGGTTTTTTTAATTCTTCCTGATTGAGTTTTGGAAGCTTGTATTTTTCTAGGAATATGTCCATTTCATCAAGGTTGTCCAGTTTGTTGGAGTATCATTGTTTGTAGTATTTTTTTACAATGCTTTGTATGTCTGTGTGGTCAGTTGTTACTTCACCTCTTTCATTTCTGATTTTATTTTTTTGCATCCTCTCTCTTTGTTTCTTGGTGAGCGTGGCTAGAGGTTCATCAATCTTGTTTATCCTTTCAAAGAACCAGCTCTTGGTTTTATTGATCTTTTGTATTGCTTTTTTGGTCTCTATGTCATTTATTTCCATTCTGATTTTTATTATTTCCTTCCTTCTGCTTACTCTGGGCTTTTCTTGTTGCTATCTTTCTAATTCTTTAAGTTGCAGGGTTAGATAATTTATTACCATTTTTTCTTATTTTTTGAGATAGGCCTGTAGAGCTATGAACTTCCCCTTCAGGATTGCTTTCAATGTGTCCCTTAGATTTTGGATTGTTGTGTTTTCATTGTCATTTGTTTCCAGGATGCTTTTTATTTCTTCTTTGATCTCTTTGGTAACTCTGTCATTGTTTGATATCATGCTATTTAGCCTCCAAGTATTTGATTTTTTTCATTGTTTTTATTGTAGTTGATCTCTAATTTTATGCCATTGTGATCTGAGATGATGCTTGATATGATTTCTATCTTCTTGAATTTGAAGACACTTTGCCTGTGTCCTAATAGGTGATCTATCTTTTAAAATGTCCCATGTTCAATTGAGAAGAATGTATATTCTGTAGCTTTGGGGTGAAATGTTCTGAAGATATCAATTAAGTCCATCTGATCTAGTGAGTCATTTGGGATTGCTGTTTCTTTTTTGATTTTTTTTTTGTCTAGAAGATTTATCCAGTTATGTCAATGGGGTATTAACGTCACCTACTATTATTGTATTGCTCCCTTGATTATCTCAGAAGTTGTTTTTGTGTGTATTTTTTTTATGTATGTGGGTGCTCCTGTATTGGGTGCATATATGTTTACCAGAGTTATAGCCGTTTGTTGAATTGCTCCCTTTAGTATTATGAAGTGGCCCCCTTATCTCTTGTTATGGCCTTCACTTTGAGGTCTCTTTTGTCAGATATAAGTATTGCTACCCCAGCTTTCTTTTTTCATTTCAATTTGCCTGAAATTTATTTTTCATCTCTTCACTATCAGTCTCTATGAGTCCTTTGTTCTCAGGTGGGTCTCTTGATAATAGCAAATATATAGGTCATGTTTCCTTATCCATTCAGGTCGGCTATGTCTTTTGATTGGAGCATTTAATCCATTTATGTTTAAGGGTATTATTGGTAGGTACTTGTTTGTTGCCAGCCTGTATTCCTTCTTCCCTTTCTATTTTTTCTTTTTATAGCAGTCCCTTTAGTATTTATTGCATTGCTGGCCTGGTGGTAATAAAGTCCCTTAGCCTGTTTTTGTCTATAAAGCTCCTGATTTCACCTTCAATTTTGAATGATAGCTTTGCTGGGTTTAGTATTCTTGGATTCATTCCCTTGCTTTGCATCACATTGTATATTTCATTCCATTCCCTTCTGGCCTGAAGTGTTTCTTTCGAAAAATCAGTTGATATTCTAATGGGAGATCCCTGGTAGCTAACTTTTTGTCTCTCTCTGGCAGCCTTTAACATTCTTACTTTGTCGTTGATGTTTGCCAATTTAATTATGATGTGTCTTGGTGTCAGTCTTTTTGGGTTCATCTGGTTTGGGACTCTATGGGCTTCTTGGACTTGTGTGGATTTTTCTACCCAACATCATGGAAGTTTTCTGTCATTATTTCTTCAAATAAGTTTTCTATTCCATGCTCCACTTCTTTTCCTACTCGATCCCCTGTTATGTAGATGTTGTTTCGTTTCATGTTCTCCCAAAGCTCCCTTAGGCTCTCCTCCTGCTCTTTAAGTTTTCTTTCCAGTTGCTGCTGTGCTTGGTTTGTATTTGTTCCTTGTCATCTAACTCATGGATGCGGTCCCCAGCTTCTTCTAGTCTACTGTTGAAACTTTCCATTGTGTTCTTTATTGTGGCTATGTCATTCTTTATTTCCTCTTGATTCTTCTTCATTTCCCCTTCATTCTTATACATGTTGAATTTGCCTTCCATCCTTTTCAGTGTCCTTATAACTATTTCTCTGAATTCTTTATCTGACAACTTCATTATCTCCATTTCATTTATTTCCTTTTCCAGTGATTCCTCCTTTTCTTTCAAATGGGTTTTGTTTCTTTGACTCCCCATTTTTACTGTTCTTTTGTGGTTGTTTCTATGTATCAGATCAAACTGCTATGCCACTCAGATTTTTTGAGTTTGTCTTATATAGTAGATGTTTTGTGGGATCCAGAAGTTCCGTCTCTCCATTCTTCTGGGCTGGGAAATCTAGGGATGTCTCCTATGTGGGATATTTCTGTCCTCTTGTTGTTGGGTCTTGAGTGTGATTGTCCCATTTGTGGATGGAGTCTCCTCTCAGGGTGCCTGGTTATGTGGCTCACTTTCTACCATAATGACCAAACAGCACAAAATACAACTTGACAAGACATGACACAAAGGGAACAAAACACGAAATGTGCTCACGACACCAATAATCCCAATATAAGTGACCACCGGAGAAAGGAGAGTTAGTGGAGAGAAAAGAGAGCAAAAATGATATTGAGGAAAGACAAAATGGTAAGACAGACCAGAAAAGGAAGAAAAAAAAATACATACACATACACACACACAGAGCGAGAGAGAGAGAGAGAGAGAGAGAGAGAGAGAGAGCGAGAGAGAGAACACACCACAGAACAGATAAAACAAAAAATGCAAACAATAAACACCCAGAAAGAGGGTGGGGACAGAATCTGTAGAGGCAGAGCTTATATACAGAAAATAAGGTTAAGGAATTGAATGAATATCGGGAGGACTTCAATTCCATAAAGAGGAGGTAGAAAGAGGATGAGTGGTTTAGAAGAAAAGAAAGAGAAAGTAAAATAATTTTAAAAATTAACAAAATCAGTAAAATAACAATAAAAATTAAAAATAAAATGAAAAATTAATGCGAAAAAAATAAACAAAGTAAAGGAAAATTTTTTAAAAATAAAAATAAAAAAAGTGAAGTGTTGTTTATTTCAACCAAGTTTTATGCCCCAGGGTGCCTTGTTTAAGATCCCACTCTAGCTGAGACCGGTTTGGCTCAGTGGATAGAGCTTCAGC
Organism: Ia io; assembly: GCA_025583905.1. Classification (NCBI taxonomy): domain Eukaryota; kingdom Metazoa; phylum Chordata; class Mammalia; order Chiroptera; family Vespertilionidae; genus Ia; species Ia io. Next base: position 55,318,904 of record JAJQQW010000001.1, read on the forward strand.
CTGCGGACTGAAGGGTCCCGGTTCGATTCTGGTCAAGGGCATGTACCTTGGTTGCGGGCACATCCCCAGTGGGGGGTGTGCAGGAGGCGGCTGATCGATGTTTCTAACTCTCTATCCCTCTCCCTTCCTCTCTGTAAAAGATCAATAAAATATATTTTAAAAAAAAGATCCCACTCTACTGTACTGTCTGCCACTTCTCAGTTTCCTGTTAGGTAGTCAGCACCATGCTGAAGTTACAAGCGATCCACCACTCCTCCTTTTTGTGTCTCCACTGCCTTGACTGCCAGCAGGTGGGTCCAATCTGCCCACTAAGCCTGTCTGCCCGGCTGTCAATTTAATCTCTCAAGTGGCTGTTTCTCACAGTGCTATAGTTACAGAGATTGCTGTATCACTTTCTGTGACTGAATAGCCTCTCTTCAACCCAGTCCCTGAGGGCTCTTAGGAGATGTTCAGATTTTTTTGTGTCCTTTGTACCACTCCAGGTGTAGTCTGTGTGTGGCTGTATTGGCTGCCTGGAGACTGCTCTTCTCCACAGCCTCTCCCCAGACTCCACAGTCTGCACCTCCACCTGCACCTCAGCCACAGGTGAGTATTTGTATTTGAAAGGTCCTAGAAATTGGGTTTAGCGAATAAAAACAAAGACCAAAAAGAGGGGAAAGATCTTCACCACTGCAAACCCCTCTTCCCCTGGCACAATGTGGCTTGGGCAGTTGTTCAGGCTGCCCCCTCTGGGCTCAGCCTCTCGTGGATGTGGGCATAGATCTAGAATCCCCTGCCACCATCCGCCCTCTGGACTTCCTTTTCACAGTCAGATGTTACACCTGTCCCCAGGGTACATGGACTTGGTGCCATATGGCTTCCTTCTGACCCTCTGGGCTTGGAAGTCTTGTAATTATCTCCAGCCCAAATCTCTGATTTTACCATTGTCCAGGCATCCTCTGCCCTTCCTGGCTGTGAATTGTCTCATCAACTGTGTCTACTTCACCAATTCTGGGTGGATATTATTCGATTTAGTTGCTCCTTCTATCTGCTCCGGGACAAGGAACAGGACACATCTGCCTATTTGGCCACCATTTTGTTCTCCTCTTCTGTAAATTATTCTTTATTTCAGTTGTGTATGCTTCATTTCTGACTGGTCCTTTTTTATGTTGATGTTCTCACTGAGGTCCTTGAAATTCTCAGTAAGTTCCTTGAGCATCCTTATAATCTTTGTTTTGAACTCTGCATCTGGTAGTTTTCTTGGTCCCATTTCATTTAGTTCTTTTTCTGGAGATTTCTCCTGTTCTTTTATTTGTGACATGTTTCTCTGTCTCCGCATTTTTGCTGCTTCCCTTTGTTTGTTTCTATTTTTATTAAGTAGATTTGCTATGTCTCCCAGATTTGGCAGAGTCACCTTGTGTAGTGGGTGTCCTGTAGGGCACAGTGACTCAGCGTCCCAAGGTATCTGCACCCCTGTGTACACTGTCCTGTTATAGTTGAGCCTTTATTTATGTTGGCATCCCTGTGAGAGATTGACACCCAGGCCAATCAGTTGTGAAGATCGGCTGCAACTGCAGTGGAAGACCTGCTGTATAGCAGCTGACCCTATGGAGCAGGACTTGCTTCAGTGGGGCTTTGCTGCTCACTGAGTGTGGATAGTGGCTACAGTGTTTGGACAGGTTATGGTCCGAACCTGTGGTCCCATGTGGCTAAGTGATATAAGCTGCGGGAGGTGCAGTAAGTAAACAAAGCTTGATCAGGTGCATGTAACTGAGTAGATTCGAAACCCATTAGAATGTTGTAACCACACCTTACTTTGCCTCGTGGAATCTGGCTATAAAATAAAGATTCAAATTGCAGGCTGTTGCACTGCCTCTCCATCAGAGAGGGCAGCATCCCACCCAGACCCAGCTTTATTCTCTTGTCTGTCTTTTCTTAATCCTTCACTGCCCCCTCTCAGGCTCACTGAACCTGGCTGTGCTGATGTGGCCCAACTAAGTATGCCCCTTGTGTGTGTCATTCATGGAGGTTGTTGGATTATATTCTGGTGTGTTTGAAATTGATCACTAGGTGCACTGGCCCTGGGGCTCCCTGGGTAATACAAAGTCAGCCTCTGTTTGTGCTCTTACTGGGGCCACCCAGCATGAGCTCCAATGCAATCTTCAGATGGCTGCTACTTGTGTTGAGCTTGAAGGAGCCCAGGAGAGGCCAACCTGTGAACCTAGGCAGGCTGCCCTGAGTGCTAAGCCTGGGCCACTTATTGAGAGGTACCGAGCTTGCTGATGCAAGCTGCTGCTTGTTTGAGAGATTTTAGGAAAATCCAAAGCATGAGGCAAAAGAGTTCAACTTTATAGAAAAGCTACTGGGAATGCCTTGAATGAGCCTACAACTAGGGAGGAGCAGGGTCTCAATGAATCAATAGGGCAGGACATAAAGTGTGAGCCAAGTTGATGGAGATTAAGATATGATGCAGCCTGTCAGCTCTGTGGCAGGGAGGGTTCAGCAAAGGAACCATGGTCTGCCAGTACTTGTGTCTGGGAGAAAGCTGCCCCTCCAGCTCTTGCCCTGATTCCAGACAAGTTAGTTCCTCCTATAATGTCCCAGGTTACTTTCAATCTGCTGCCTCAGTGCTGGAGCTCAGAGGGAGTGAGTCCGAGTAAGTGCATGAACAGGCCCTTTAAGAGGAACTGCTTGGGACTTGGGCAGCTTCTGTGTCACTCAGCCACAATCCTCACTGTTTTTTTACAGCCAAAAGTTGTGGAGACTTCTCTTCCTGTCACTGGAACCCTGGGCTGTGTGCCTGGTATGGGGCAGGGACCCCTTGCTCCTTAGGGAAACCTCCACAGCCACGATATCCCTTCCTATTTTAAACTGCCATAGGTGAGTGTGGAACCAGCCAGTTCCACAGTTCTGCCCCACATTTCCACCCCTTCTGCTGGTCTCAATGTGTTTCTTCGTTAATTCCCTAGTTGTAGGACTTCGGATCAGCTAGATTTCTAGTGGTTCTAAATGATGGTTGTAAATTTTTATGTGGCTGTGGGAGGTGGCAAGTACTGTGTTTACCTATGCTACCATCTTGACCAAAACTCATTATTTGTGATTTAAAGAGAGAAACAAAACTCGTGGGTACTATATCAGCCAGTTTTGCTCAGTGGATAAGGCATCAACCCTTGGACTAAAGGGCCCTGGGTTCAATTCGGTCAAGGACACATTTCACAGTTGCAGGTTCAATCCCCAGCCCCAGTTGGAGTGCATGCAGGAAGCAAACAATTGATATGTATCTCACATTGATGTTTCTCTCTGTGGGTCTCTCCACTCCCTTTCTTTCTCTGTAAAAATCAATGAAGTAATATCCTTTAATGAGGATAAAAAAAGAACAACTTGCGGGCCCTAGTCGTAATAAAACAAAATTTTGTTAAACTACCTATATATGTACATGTTTGTGTGTTATACATACACTGCTCAAGAATACTGTACCTGACCCTTAGCCTCTGGAACATCCTATATAATAAAGAGGTAATATGCAAGTTGACCATAACTCTGCCACAAATATGGCAGCACCCACAGCAGAGGCAGGGTTTTCCATAACACAAGATGGCTGCACCCACAGTGGAGGCCAAGTTCCCCTAATGAGCCTTAACAAGCAATCAACAGGGACCTGAGGCTGCACCCCCCCAACCCCGTGGGGCTTGACAGGGGACCTCAGGCTGCACCCCCACCCTGGTGCCAGGCCAGGGGACCTCAGGCCAGCCCCCCACCCAGCAGGGCTGGACGGGGGACCTCAGACCATGTCCTCCACCTGGCAGGGCATGACGGGGGACCTTAGGCCATGCTCCCCATCCAGCAGGGCTTGCTGGGGGAACTCAGGGCACACCCCCTGCCCCAGCACCAGGCTGGGGGACCTCAGGCTGCACACCCCTGCCCGGTGGGGCTTGACGGGGGACCTCAGGCCACGTCCTCTGCCCAGCGGGTCTTGACAAGGGATCACAGGCCACATCCCCCACCCGATGGGGCTTGACAGGGGACCTCAAGCCACACACCCCCACCCCAGCCTGGGATGGGAGACCTCAGGCCGCACACCCCACCCCGGCGTCTAGCCTGGGGACCTGAGCCTGTGCCCCCTGCCGGCGTGACTTGACAATTGTGGGACCAGCCAGGTCTGGATCTAGCCCAATGAGGGGGGCTGGCTGGGTCTGGGTCTCGCACAATTTTGAGGCGCACGTGGGTGGGCAGGGACTTGACTCTGGGTCCCGTGGTGCACCCCTGACTCTGACAGGAGGAAGATTTTCATATACATTTTACTAATTTTCTTTCATCTCTGACACTTCTATTATAGAGAAAAGGCAAATAACAATATAAAAATATTTCCTCCAATTAATCCCCTTTTAATGTGCACAAATTTCATGCACGGGGCCACTAGTTTATAATAGGAGACTCAGACATTAATAGAGCTTAGACAGGTGAAGTCCTCTATAGGTACATATATGAACGCTGTATCCTTATAATTTAAATAATATTTAAAGTTCATAGATCTTTATCCTATACGAGGGGCTCAGTGCACGAATACATGCACCTTGAAGGGAACTGTGGGCCGCGAGGCTGTGGTGAGCACAGTGGTGGGTATCAGCCCATCCTCCGTGCCCCCACCTGGCCCCTCCAACCACAGCCCCCTTCCCGTGTCTGCTGGCAGCCCCGCTCCCACCGCCACTGCTCCCATGTGCTGATGGCACTGGCCCCATTTGCACCCACTGACAGCACAGAGCGATTGGGGCTGGCGCCAGCAGTAGCTGTGAGAGGGGCCAGCACCATCAGTAGGTGCGAATGGCAGCTGCCAGCCCCGATTGCCCCTCAGGAGCAGGGGGAGGTAGAGAAGCCCTGAGGGGCAATCAGGGCCAGCAGCCACCGCTCCCACTTGTTGATGGCGCCAAGCGATTGGGCCGGGCGCCGGCAGCGGGTGTGAGCAGTGGCTCAGGCGCCAGCAGTGGGTGCAAGCGGGGCCAGCACCGGCAGTAGGTGCAAATGCCTGGCTGGACAGCAGTGCATGGGAGTAAATAATTTTCAGTAAGCACCAGAGGCTAGCCCTAATGACAGTGACCAGTGCTCCACCTTGGTCTGATGCCCCTGCTTATCTGCTCCACCATCCCGCTGCAGCCAACACCCACCATCTTCCATGCTTTGCCGCCTGCTGCCAACACCTGCCTTGTTCCATGTGTGCCCCCTGGTGGTCAGTGCACGTCATAGCAACCTGTTGTTCAGTTGTTCGGTTGTTCTGCCATTCAGTCTATTTTAAGGTGACCAGATCATCCCGCTTTTGGCGGGACAAAACCGATTTTTAACAATTTGTCCCGCATCCCACGGTGTTTCCAAAAATAGGGACTTTTTTAAAACGCCGTGGGACGTGGGACAAATTGTTAAAAATCGGTTTTGTCCCGCCAAAAGCGAGACGATCTGGTCACCTTAGTCTATTTGCATATTAGGGTTTTATATATATAAACTAGTGCCCAGTGCACGAATTCATGCATATTGAAAGGAAATTAATTAGGAGAAATATTTTAATATCGCTATTCACGCTTTCTCTGTAATAGAAGTATCAACCAAATTCATGATCAACAATGACAGACCGAAACACACGCGTGCGATTGGCGCCAGCGAGAGCTTTATATGTTTCACGCATGCACAAAGTCAACTTAGCCTTTTACATATATAGAATAAAGTTTCTTAATTAGACCTGCTTTCTGATGTAGCTAAACTTTTTTTAGCCCAGTGAAGCACCCCAACTTCTCTTTCAGGTAATTGTCAGCAACACAGCAGTAAATATCAACATGAAGCAGATTATTATTGTAAGTCCGCAGGGAGAATAAAGGATAACATATTTAACTGCAGCAGTGTTTGACTATATTCTGTGCAGTGAGAAAACCTGAAGTCATTTTCAAGGTTCACCATTGCTTACTTCTTTTCAGTCAGGTCAAGTTTCCTAAGCTTTCTAAATATCCATTTTCTGGCTAATGAGAAGAAAGTAGGATTCCATCAAGTCTCCTATCTACCTACGCCAGGACTTCTGTGAGAATCAAATGAGATGAGGCACAGGAAAATGTTTCACAGACATTTGGTTACAGTGTAAAATGTTTTGCACCTGGGTATTAAAGCAGGTCATGTTTCTGGGCTAAAGAAAGTCCAAGGAGGCTAGTTGCTAGGGAGAGGAAGCCAGGCATTACTACGTGATGTCATTACCTGGCACCCACAGCCACCATTTCTGGGATGGGCTGTGGGCTTCATTTTGCTCCATGGTGTCTCAGCAGCGTCAGCTGTAATTTGGTGGAGTGTCGCTCAGGGTTGGTGGCAGGGCCTGTGTCCCACTTGGGGCAAGCCGAGTGTTGCTTTGTGGGTACCAGGCCCGCAGTGCTGTTTCTATGTAAATGGCCAGTGTGCGTCATGGCAGTTCCTTTGTTTAGTGTATGCCCCCTGTTAGTCAGTACGCGTCATAGTGACCGGTCAGATGGACACTTCGCATATTAGCCTTTTATATATATAGATATCAAGGGTTGGCAAACAGTGGTGGTCAGGCCATATCCAACCTACTACCTATTTTTTTTAAATAAATGTTTTTAGATAGCAGCTTTATTGAGATAAGATTCACATACTATACAATGCACTTTACCCATTTAAATTGTATCACTTAGTAATTCTTGGTTTATTCACACAGTTTTGCAATCTTACCACAATCAATTTTAGAATATTTTCAACACCCCTACAAGAAACCCTATACCCATTAGTAGTAATTTCCTATTTTCCCCTAATACTCACAGTCCTTGAAACCACTATTCTTTCTATTTCTATGAATTTGTCAATAATGGACTTTCCATATAAATGGAATCATGTAATATGTGGTCCTTAGTAACTGACTTCTTTCCCTTAGCAAAGTGTTTACAAGGTTTAACCCATGTTGTGGCATGTATCAGTACTTAATTCTTTTCTATAACTGAAGAAAACTCCATTATATGAAAGTACCACATTTTATTTATCTGCTCACCAGTTCCTGAACATTTATGTTATTTCTATCTTTTGGCAATTATTAAAATGCTTCTATGAAAATTTGTGTACAAGTTCTTATGTAGACTTATGTCTTTAATTTTTTGGATATATACCTTGGAGTAGAATTACTGGACCGTATTTGAACTGTGTGTTTAACCTGTTGAGGACTGCCTGATTGTTCTCCAAGGTAGCTGCACCATTTTACATTACTACCAGCAGTTTATGAAGGTTCCAATTTATCTACACTCACAAACATTCATTATTATCAGCTGTTAATAAAGCTTTATCAGAACACCATCACACATTCATTTACATATTGTCTATGACTATTCTCACAGGGTGGTGGCAGAGTTCAGTAGTTGTGACTCACACTGTGTGATTCACACTATATGACATGCAAAGGGAAAATATTTACTATGTGGCTCTTTACAGAAAAAATGTGCCAATTCCTGATATAGAGGTATTCTCTTGAAGTTGAAAGTAGTCATGTTTTGAATACTGTAGTGAAGTCTGCTAATTAGATAAATTCTCTAGTACATTTCTTTGTGTGACTCTCTTAAGTGGTCTATGGAAACCTATACTTGCTTAAAACAAAGTAAACTGTAAAACCAGCTTCCAGGTTATATGTTAGATAGAAATTAGATGATTAAAAAAATTTTGTGGGGATGCAAGGCTGGTACAATATCTGTAAATCAATAAACGTGATACATCACATAAATAAATTGAGAGACAAATGTCACATAATCATATCAATTGATGCAGAAAACGCATTTGAAAAATCCAACACCATTTCTTCATAAAAACTCACAACAAAGTGGGAAGAGAGGGATCATACCTCAACATATTAAAAGCCATATATGACAAAACTACAGCCAACATCATACTCAACAGGCAAAAACTAAAACCATTTTCCCTAAGAACAGGAACAAGACATGGATGCCCACTTTCACCACTCCTGTTCGACATAGTACTGGAAGTACTAGCCATAGCAATCAGACAAGAAGAAGAAATAAATGGCACCCAAATTGGAAAAGAAGTAAAACTGTCATTATTCCCAGATGACATGATATTGTACATTAAAAAAACCTAAAGATTCCATCAAAAAACTACTAGACTTAATAAATTAATTTGGAAGTGTAGCAGGATGCAAAATTAACACCCAGAAATATGTGGCTTTTTTATACACCAACCAGAGGCCTGGTGCACTATATTTGTGCACAGGTGGGATCCCTAGGCCTGGCCGGCGATCAGGGCCAATGAGGTTCCCCACTCCCTGCCTCCCCACCTCCCTGCCTCCTTCCCTTGCCTCACACATACCACCACCCTGTGGTTCCTCACCTCTCTGCATCCCCACCTCCCCCCATCTTCCCTCACTGCCCACCTCTGCCACCACTCACCCCCAGTTCCCCATCCCAGCCTGGGTCCCAGCCCAGATCGGGCAATCACGGCCTGCTGGCCATGGGGAGGGACCAGAAGGTTTGCCGGCAGGGGGGCCTAGGGAAGGACCTGGGAGGTTTGCCACTGGCCCTGATGAGGGAGCTGGCCATCGGCCCCCCTGGGAAAGGGGCCACATCCGCCGCCACCCACCCCCAGTTCCCTGTCCCAGCCCGGGGTCCTGGCCCAAATCAGGAGATTGGGGCCTACCAGTTATGGGGAGGGACCGGGGGGTTGGTCGGTCGGCCCCATTAATGATCGGGGCCTGCGGGCTGGGGGCAGCTCCTGAGTTGAGTGTGTGCCCCCTGGTGATCAGTGCATATCATAGTGACTGGTCATTCCAGTCATTAAAGTTGTTCCAGTCGTTCCGTCATAATGGTCACTTAGGCTTATATATATATAGATAATGAACTCACAGAAAGAGAAACGAAAAAAACAATCCCATTTACCATTGCACCAAAAAAATTAAGATACCTAGGAATAAACTTATATAAGGAGGTAAAAGACCAGTCCTCTGAAAACTACAGGACATTGAAAAAAGAGATAGAGGAAGACATAAACAAATGGAAGAATATACCATGTTCCTGGATTGGTAAAATCAACATCATTTAAATGTCCATACTATCCAAAGCAATCTATAGATTCAGTGCAATCCCCATTATAATGCCAACGGCATATTTCAAAGACCTGGAAAAAACTCTCCAAAAATTCATCTGGAATAAAAAAAAGACCCTGAATAGCTGCAGCAATCTTGAGAAAGAACAATGTTGGAGGGATCACAATACCAGATATCAAGCTATAATACAAAGCCACTGTTCTCAAAACAGCCTGATACTGGCTCAAGAACAGACATATAGACCAATGGAACAGAACAGAGAACCCAGAAATTGACTCAAGCCAGTATGCTCAATTAATATTTGACAAAGGAGGCAAGAGCATACAAAGGAGTCAAGACAGTCTCTTCAATAAATGGTGTTGGGAAAATTGACAGATACATGCAAAAAAATGAAACTAGACCACCAACTTACACCATACACAAAAATGAACTGTATAAATGGATAAAGGACTTAAACGTAAGATGGGAACCATACAAATCTTAGAAGACACCATAGGCAGCAAAATATCAGACATATGTCGTAGCAATATCTTTTATTGATACAGCTCCTTGGACAGTGGAAACTAAGGAAAAAATTAAAAAATGGGACTATCTATATATATAAAAGCCTAAGCGACTGTACAACTGACTGGTCAACTGGTCGCTATGATGCACACTGACCACCAGGAGGCAGATGCTTAATGCAGGAGCTGCCCCCTAGTGGTAAGTGCACTCCCATAGCCAGTCTCCCTGGTGGGCTGGCCCTTTTCAGCCCCCATTGCCGGCCAGGCCAAGGGACCCCACCTGTGCACAAATTCATGCACCTGGCCTCTAGTATCAAAATAAAAAGCTTCTGCACAGAAAAAGCAACCAACAACAAAATAACAAGAAAGCCCACTGCATGGGAGAACATATTTGCTAATGCTATCTCTGATAAGGGTTTAATCTCTAAAATTACAGGGAACTCATACAACTTAACAAATGGAAGATGAACATTCCAATCAAAAAATGGGCAAAGGACCTAAATAGACACTTTTTGAAAGAGAACATACAGAAGGCCAAGAGACATATGAAAACATACTCAAAGTCACTAACCATCTGAGAGATGAAAATCAAAACAACAATTAGGTACTACTTCACACTTGTCAGAATGGCTATCAACAAAGCAACAAACGACAAGTGCTAGTGAGAATGTGGAGAAAACGGAATCCTCTTGCACTGCTGGTGGGAATGCAGATTGGTGCAGACACTATGGAAAACAGTATGGAGTTTCTTTAAAAAGTTAAAAATGGAGCTCCCATTGGACCCAGTGATCCCACTTATAGGAATATATCCCAAGAAATCAGAAACACGAATCAGAAAAGATATATGCACCCCTATGTTCATAGCAGCACAATTTACAATAGCTAAGATTCGGAAACAGCCTAAGTGCCCATCAGCAGATGAGTGGATTGGAAAACTGTGTTACATCTACACAATGGAATACTATGCTGCTATAAAAAGGAAGGAACTTTTACCATTTGCTACAGCATGGATGGACCTGGAGAGCATTATACTAAGTGAAATAAGCCAGTCGGAGAAAAATAAATATCACATTATCTCACTCATTTGTGGAATATTATGAATAACATAAACTGATGAACAAAAATAGGTCCAGAGACAAAGAAACACAGAACAGACCCTCCAACCTCAAAAGGAAGGCAGAGGTGGGGGCAGGGAGGGGGTGGCAAGAGATCAACCAAAGGACTGGTATGCATGCATATTAGCATAACCATTAGACACGGACACTGGGGCAGTGGGGGTTTGTTCTGGTGGGTGGCAGTGGCCTGGGAGGGGTCAATCGGGGAAAAAGGAGACATAGTAATACTTCAAACAATAAAAAAGAAAAAAGAAGAAAGATGCTGATGAGAAGGTAAGAGAAATAAAACAAAACAAAAAACTTTGTGTTAGCCGAAACCGGTTTGGCTCAGTGGATAGAGCGTCGGCCTGCGGACTCAAGGGTCCCGGGTTCGATTCCGGTCAAGGGCATGTACCTTGGTTGCGGGCACATCCCCAGTAGGGGGTGTGCAGGAGGCAGCTGATCGATGTTTCTCTCTCATCGATGTTTCTGACTCTCTATCCCTCTCTCTTCCTCTCTGTAAAAAATCAATAAAATAAAAAAAAAAAAAAACTTTGTGTTAAATTGTAAAAATACCAGAAAAAAGTAAGTATAGTACCAAAATATTAAATAGCAGTAAACATGATGTCTCAGAACATAGAAATTATATATCTTGGAGTATCATAGAATGGGGAGGAAAAGGTTAAGTTTGTAAGGCAGAAATAGTGTGGGAGGGATTTTCAGAGATAAGATATATTGGACAGACTTTTAAAGATACGGCAGGTGTTAAACCTTGGAAAAATCTTCAGTGCTCAGTTTGTTCCAAGAAGCATCTACAGCCCAGTTCCTCCTGCCTTGTTTTCCACTAAAGGGATCTGGATAGACTGGGGTGGCTATCCAGATATTTCCAGTTTTGGTAAGGGAAAAAAGATTATAAATGAGAAGGGCCACCAGGATGGGGATGGTAGGGGGAAGAGGAGAAAGTTGAATCAGTCACACAGAAAACTTGATTTGTTGGCCACTGAACAGTTTTGTTTACTTTCAATTGTGTATACACAAATAACATTGAATGTGCTAAAAAAACAGCATTGAACAGCCATCAAGGAGCGTTGGACTGAAGTAGGGAAAGTTAAGGAGCCTTGCCCAAAATTATTTTGGTCTTTTTCTGTGGCCACACAAATGTGTAGCTTAGCAACTGTGTTCAACTGTGAGACACACTAGTGGTGCTTTGTGTGATTGTGAAGTGACACTCGTTTGAAACAGCTGCTTTCATTGTGAAGGAGCCTTATTCCTAGAGGATTTATTAACTGCCGTGTCCCAGTGATGGAGTTCTATTTTAAATATAGTGTAAGAAATCATAGGCCTGGACTAAGGAATAAACCAATAAAGCATATGATGTCTGGCTTCTCTTTTGTGAATAAACAGGTGAAAATATCTTTGATGCCAACTCAGAACTGGGAGACTTGACAAAGCATCTGTACTATAACCTGTCTAAACTCCCAAACTATTACTGGAGCAAAACAACATGCACACACACACTCAAAATGAAAAGAGATTTGAGTGACACATATAGGATATTTTCATCTTTCTTCACTTGTACTGCAGAATTACTTCTTGTATAGAATGAATTGAGTTCACATCAACAAATTATTTTCTGTGCATCATTCACCAGGTCACAGAAATAGTCATATTCTTCAGAATTTCAGACTTGTGGCATACATGTGAAGTATAAATGTATCTGTAGATTAATAACAAATTATAGAATAAGGAATTAACTTCTGTTATGTCAGAAATAAATTTAGTTAAAATTAAATATAGTGGGGCTGGGGATGAGTACACTATTGTCCTTAGAGCTTAAAAGTCAAGCAGAGCAGTGAAATAGTTCTCATTGCATGAAATAAAGGTATTTTCATAGAGGATCTGAAAATTCTTGGAACTGTCTGCAGAAGAGATGTTTGATGAGCCCCACAATAAGGAATACAATCAGGCCTTATTTTTTAGCAGAACCAAAGGTAACATCAAAATGGCCAAATTAACGGGGATATTGGGTGAAGAAGTCATCTCAGATTCCTTTAGGCAAATTTTTCAAATAACTTCTCTGGAACACTATATTTTCTCTCTATGCTCTTCCTTAATACCCTACAGTATAGCATTCATCCACTGTCCACATTCTATTAAAACCAATGTCAATGTAATTTCAAACTAAATTCCCAAACCCATTGGCCTTTACTCAATCTTCATTCTTCATGGTTTATTTGCCATAATTGATGTACCTTCTCAAAAGTATTCATTGGTCTCAGTAATACTGTGTCATCCTAGCTTTCTGCTTTTAAAAAATGTGCCTTCGCCCTAACTGGTTTGGCTCAGTGGGTAGAGCGTCCGCCTGTGGACTCAAGGGTCCCAGGTTCGATTCCAGTCAAGGGCATGTACCTTGGTTGCGGGCACATCCCCAGTAGGGGGTGTGCAGGAGGCAGCTTATCGATGTTTCTCTCTCATCTCATCGATGTTTCTAACTCTCTATCCCTCTCCCTTCCTCTCTGTAAAAATCAATAAAATATATATTTTTAAAATGTTCCTTCTGTATCCCTCCTCGTCTCTTTCCCCCTCCTTTTCTGTATTAATTCTCTTGTAAGACTATCTTTTAGGTTGCAGTTAATATAGTAGTCTCTTGTCATAGCTTCAGAAAGCAGACAGGTGATCTCTTAATATAATTTAACATCTCAGGTAGCCAATGGCAAAGCTTTCCTGAATGAAGAGGGGGGAAATTGAGGCAGAGAGGTACTTTGTAATTTTGTAAGTGTTAAAATGACATATTAATAGTGGATCTAACTTGAACATAAGGTTTCTGATTCCAGGACCTATTTATGAGCCCTTTAGAAGATGTTTTTCCACTTTTATTCTATCAGCACATCTTGGGTATCATGAGTACTTTTTGCTTAACAGTGCAATTGCTGCTTAACAAAATGATCCAATCCTTAACAAATCCTAGTAGCTCTGATTTGTATTTGAATGATTTTGGTGAATGAAAATATATAAAGGAAACTTAGTAAGTGAATAAGACCTATACCATGAGAAGGCCTTTTAAGTCCTCTTTTGCCTAGGTGTGTGTGTGTGTGTATGTGTGTGTGTGTGTGTGTGTGTGAGAGAGAGAGAGAGAGAGAGAGAGAGAGGAGGGAGAGGGAGAGAGAGAGAGAGAGAGATCAGATCATACTTTTTCCTGTTATGTTGCTTAGCTACATAGTTTATTTAATCCTAGTTCAGATGATAGTGCATTAATAAAAAAAGAATATCCATTTGTGACCAACTCAATGATTGAAATAGCCTGCTGCCAGGATTCCCTTAATATACATAGTACACTTGTATATCAGTAAGACTTTTTAGGCCTGCAAGTATAGCAGAACCAAGGATGAAACACCTGGTAACCAACTCATTGTTATTATTCTCATTTTGTGTGGTATTACAGAATAGTGTGTTTAATATGGACCAGTGTTTGACTGTCTTGGAGTAAGTAGAGCAAAGTTTCTGGACAGTCTGCTCCACACTATAATAGTTAAATATACCACTGGTACCAGCTGTTCACCAATAGTGCAGGTTGCCTTATAGAAGTTATTGGATGAATTATAAATTGTGGAAGCCAGTAATTTTCTTCTTACTTATTTGTGTAATGTTTGCATACATACACCCCCCCCAAAAAACAGGCAATTGAAGTCGTATGGTAAGTCAAATACAGTGGTTTGTTTTTCATTGGAATAAAATATTGCCCTTTGAATGGCATATATGCTTGTATGTAATTTATGACAGGGAAGATGTACCTCCTTGAAACTTTTTTACCCTTTATTATGGAAAATTATATAATTCTATATGTTATATGTTTGGATATGTTATATGTTTGGATATGTGACATATGTTATATGTAAAACAGGAGACTCTACTCCTCATGTAAAATACATCACCCACCTTCAACAACTATTAGGCAACCCCCCTGGTCATTTTTCAAAAACAAAATTTGATTTTATAAAATTGGAAAATGAATTATAGATTTTCTGTTTATATCTAAGAACTTGATAGAATTTAGAGATAATTTGGATATAATAATAAAAATAGATACTAGTATATATTGGTACAAAACCTCTTTTTAAGTGCTTTGCTTGTATTAAATGCCTAATCCTAACAAAGCCCCATTTTGTGGGAACTATATTATTACAATTTTACAGGTAAAAAAAAATCATCTGAGGCCCAGAAAAGTGAAGGAATGTGTCTAGGGAACCCTGCCTGTAAGTGAAAGAATTGGGATTTGATCCAGGAAACCTGCCTCAAAACACTATTTTCTTAACCAACACAAAAGGGATAAGATGGAGAAAATAAATGTGATATCCTATTGAAGGTCAATCAAAAATGAAAGCTGTATTGTATAAAATTATAATGTATGCCAATAGGTAAATTCTAACTTTGTAAACATTTGATTAACTCAACTTTGACAAAGTAAAGTCATACCAGTGTATTGAAAGAGAACCCAATTAATATGACAGAAACCCTCTGATACAAGTTTTATTTTGTAGTCTGTATTCTATCATATCATATCTGCTTTATCAATTAAGATCCCTTTAATTGCAAGATAACAGAAAATCCAAATCCAAGTGGCTTTGACAAAACAAAATATCTTCACATATATCTTGGTAAGAGGCTCACTATTAGCACCTGTCCTTCCTGTATTTATTCACTCAACAAATATTTAGTGAATGATTTTTACTCAGAAATGCTTAAGTTGAAATCTGAAGGATGAATAGGAGTTAACTAGGCAATGAAAAGAGTGACTAGGAGAGATTCTGGATAGGAGAAATACCCTATGCCAAGACTCAGTAGCATAAAAAAAAATCATGGAATTGTGCTATGTATATTCAAGGAACTGAAAGGAAACTAGTGTGTCAGGCACAAAGAACAAAGGAAAGAGTGTTTAAAAAAAACACAACAAACTATCCCAGCTGGTGTGACTCAGTGATTGAGTTTAGACCCATGAACCAGGAGATCATGGTTCAATTCCCGATAAGGGCACATGCCCTGTTGGGGGAGTGCAGGAAGCAGCTGATCAATGATTCTCTCTCATCATTGATGTTTCTTTCCCACTCTCCCTCTCCCTTCCTCTCTCTAAAATCAATAAAAACATTAAAAAAACCCTAAGTTTGAGATGGAGGTAGAAGTCAGACTCTGTGGGGCATTGTAGGCCATAGTGAGGGTTTTAGCCATTAGCATAATAGTAATGAGAAACTATTGAAGGGCTTTAAGGAATGCTGTGATCAGCTTCACATTAAAGTTTTTTGAACTTTTTATTTGGAAATAATTTAGACTCACAAGAAGTTTCAAAAATAGTAGAGGGAGTTCCAGTGTATCCCTTACCTTATTTCCCCAGTGATAACATCTTCAATAACCATAGTATAATTATCAAAACCAGGAAACTGACATTGATACACTACTAATAAGTTACAGACCTTTTTTGTATTTCACCATTTAGCTATAAGTACTTTAAATATCACTCTGGCTGCACTATAAAGAATGCTTTGAATAACCAGAATGAATGTGGGGAGACCACTGAGGAGGCTATTGAAACTGGTAAGGTGAGGAGATGGTGACTCAGACTAGGTTGTTGGCAGTGAAGATGCTAAAAATTAGATTCAGTAGATATTTAGGAGGTGAAATAAATGAGACTAGGTGAATCAATTAATGGAATGTTGAGAGAAGAAAAGTTAAGAATGACTCTAGGTTTCTGGCTTGGAGAACTAAATAGAAGGTGGTACTATTCACTGAGATAAGGACTAGGTTTTTAGAAGGGAAATCAGAAGCTCCCACCTTGTAGAAGTGTTGAGTAGGCAGTTGGATGTGAAACTCAGAAGAGTCTCTGAAGCTCAGAAGAGGAGCTACTTAACATTATATATATGGGTGTACTATGACATTTAACATTCCTGTTAGACATCAGAATTGCTTTTCAAGTTTTTCCTTTTTTAATAATATATTTTTATTGATTTCAGAGGAAGGGAGAGGAAGAGAGAGATAGAAACATCAATGATGAGAGGGAATCATCGATTGGTTGCCTCCTGCACACCCCCCACTGGGGACCGGCCCGCAACCCTAGGCATGTGCCCTTGACCGGAATCGAACTCGGGACCCTTGAGTCCACAGGCCGACGCTCTATACACTGAGCCAAACCAGCTAGGGCTCAAGTTTTTCCTTTTACAAATAGTGGTGTAGTAAACATAATTGTAGCTAAACTTTTAACTTCCTTATTTCCTCAGAATAAATTCCCAGAAGTGTAATTTCTGAACCAAAGAACATGTACATTTTATTTTTATTACTATTCTTTAAATCATTAAAAACATAATCTGATACTTCATTCGTGGATTTTAAGCTAGAGTACTTGATGTGGAAGGTCTTGAAACCTTCTGGTAGACTATAATATTGCTGTTAAGCACCAAGAGACATTGTAACCAATCAAAAAAGTTTGTGGTGCTATCTGTGGAATCATTGGGTTCCCAGGCATGGAACAAAGTTCCATATTCTAAGAGAGGTTAGATGCTGGACAATAATGGAAGGAGGTGAGAAAATTACGCAAAGGAAAATCAGTGTCTGAAGTTTTGTCAGTCACTGATAGAGTATGTTGTGATAGTACCATCTTTATCCATTTCTTACTATACATTTTTTATTTAAAATATTAGATAATTTTTCTACTTTTTAGGAAAGTAAATTGTTTCTATAGAATTCATTCCATGTCCAATTTTTGCTGTTTCTTAAAGCAAAGCGTATTTGAAAAGTTACCATTAAAGAGACTCATAAATAAAGTGTCATATTTTCCATGACATCTGCACATTTACTAATACCAGAACTGTGTTGCACCTAAGAGCATTATGGAGACTCTTTGCATAGTTCCAAATTTGATCCAGGGAGTGCCTTGTTTAGCCACATTTATTATGTGTTCCTTGTTGGCCAGAGCAGAGCCTGACATCTAAGTAGAATAAAGAATATTTCTGTGTACAGTACATTCTTTGAAACATAATTGTAGTGTAATGGAAAGATCATTAAAACAATACTTTAGAAAATTTAGGTAAAACTATAGGAAACTATAATTATGACCTTGGGGTAGGGAAATTCTTATGATAAGCTATAACATAAAGAATTGATAAATTTGACACATTATTAAAATATTTTATTTCTGTTCATCAAAAGACACCATTAAGATGTGGAAATATAATTACAAATTGGGAGAAAATATTTGTAACACATGTAACAAAGGATTGTTACTAGACTATATAAAGAATTTCTCAAATCAGTTACAAAAATGATAGCCATTAAAAAATGGTTTGACTAGGCAGTTCACAGAAGAGAAAATATGTATGATCAGCAAACATTAAAAGACTCATTCTCACTAGTAATCAGGAAAATACAAGTTAACACCACTGATTTAACATTTCACACCTATCAAATCTGCAGAAGTTACCAAGTCTGACAGTTCCAAAATAAAGAACATTGAGACACTATTGGCAGGAGTGTAAATAGGTAGAGCCACTTTGGAGAACAATAAAGCAATTTTGTGCCAGAATAAAGAGCATTGAGACACTATTGGCAGGAGTGTAAATAGGTAGAGCCACTTTGGAGAACAATATGGCAATATCTATTAGGTAGATATTACAGGTAGACCTTATAGGTGAATTCCTAGAGAAATTCTCTCATTATAACTCAGGAGACATGCACATGAATATATTTTTAAAGGCAGATTGTTTCTAATAGCAGGATATTGGAGATAATTTGAGCCTCCATGATTGGAGAATAGATAAGTAAATTATCATATACTAGAGGCCCAGTGCACAAGATTCGTGCACTGGTGTGTGTGGGGGGGGGTTGGGGGGGTGGGCGGGGATCCCTCAGCCCGGCCTGCACTCTCTCGCAATCTGGGACCCCTCGGGGGATGTCCACCTGCCAGCAGACAGACATCCCTCTCTCAGTCCAGGATTCTTGCAATCTGGGACCCCTTGCTCCTTACCGCCCGCCTGCAGCAGAGGCGGGAGAGGCTCCAGCCACCGCCGCTGCACTCACCAGCCATGAGCCCGGCTTCTGGCTGAGCAGTGCTCCCACAGGGGGAGCACACTGACCACCAGGGGGCAGCTCCTGCATTGAGCGTCTGCCCCCTGATGGTCAGTGCGCATCATAGCGACGGGTGGTTCCACCATTCAGTCGATTTGCATATTACACTTTTATCATATAGAATTTATACAGTGGAATTTTGTAGAGTAGAGTAGCAATTTACAACCTTTTTCATCTCATGGCACACATAAACTAATTACTAAAGTTCTGTGGCACACCAAAAATAGATTTTTTGCAGATCTAACAAAAAATAGGAATAATTTGGATTCATTCACACAGGATGGCTATTGTGTTGGCTGTTGTCATTTTTTTATTTGACAATCTTAGAGAAAAGAAGTCAGTGCCTCTGACTAAATAGTCAGGTATTGCATATTTTAAAAATTTTGTGGCACACCGGTTGCAAATTACTGCAGTAAAGGAAAATGAATGAACTAGAGCTATATGAATCAATATAGGTGAATATCATAAACAGTGCTGAGCAAAAACAGCAAGTTGCAGAATTTATATATGTATATATACAGTTTGTATGAGATTTAAAAATATCCCAAACAATTCTATATATTTCTTAGAAGAAATATGTATTTTACTTAGAAGTCTATATACTGAGGCATGGAAATGATAAACATTAAATTCAAGATGGTGCTTAATTGTTGAGCAAAGAAAGGCAAGATGATCAGGGATGAGGTACAGGATAGGAATTCAACTGTATTGGCAATGTTTTATTTCTTCAGTTAAGTAGTAGGGACATGGGTTTATTGTGTTATTCTTTGTGCCTTATTATAAATTTTAAACATTACAAAAGGGATTTTTAAAGAGTATTCGGTTGAATGTAGAGTTGGGAGGAAACCCTATCTTGCCAGTAACCAATAGTATGGCCGTATAGGCCAGTAACTTCACAGAGACAATTGGAACAATTTTTATAACGGAAAAAGTGTGTCTATTTAAATTCATTGTCAGACTATAATAAGCACTTGTCAATGACTTCCTGGTAATATCTGTGCTGCTTTACTCAGTTTCACCTAAATTCATGAAAATAAAAAGAAAATTATGTATAAAGCACACAAAGTATTAAAACCTTGCAATGTCAGAACACTTGCCTTTTGTCTAACACATACCTGACCACATTGTGTTTAAATTGAGTTCTCTTTTTCTTTCTTTTTTTCCCCCTCTCTTTTTCTTTACATTTGTATTGAATTCATTGGGGTTACATTGGTTAATAAATTTATATAGGTTTCAGGTGTACAATTCTATAATATATCATCTGTACTCCACCCAAAATCAAGTCTCCTTCCATCACTATTTATTCTCCCCTTAGGCTCTTCTACCTACCCCCACCCTGCTTTCCCTCTGGTCATCACCAAACTGTTGTCTGTGTCTAGGAGGGTTTTTGGTGGATATTTATGTTTGTTTGTTTTTGCCTTGTGAGTTCTTTATTCTACCCCTGGGTACTAAGATATTTTGCTAGGCCTAAAATAGAAGGTTCTACATGATTGAGAATCAGCTATCTGTATTTAAAATGGTCAAAAGGAAGATTCAGTAGTTACTGGTTTTTTCTTTTAGTATGTTAAGATTTTTGTGGGTGGCTGTAATAATTTTTATAGCTGATACAGATACCAAGCGATTTGAGATACATCCATACCAACCCTTCTGTGAATATTCTCTGTGTTGAAATGGACTGTCTTTTTAGCATTTAAAAAAGATGATTAAAAATGATTTTTAAAAATTTTTTAGGAAAATGGTTCATGGGCCATGCATGATACCTTACATCAGTGAATTCTATTTCTCTTTATCATCAGTATCATAGTTTATATCTGAGAAAAGATATGCTTTACTTTCTAATATTTCTTTAACTAGAGACCTGGTGCACAAAATTCATGCAAGGGGCTCGGCCCTCGCAGCCCTGGCTTTGTCCAGAAGGTCATCTGGAAGGATGTCCCAAAGGTCATTTGGCTATCCAGTCTAATTAGCATATTACTTTTATTATTAAAGATATCCTATATAATAAAAGGGTAATAAGCAAATTTTTGACCCTAAAGGCAGAACGACCAGGAATGACTGATCTCTATGACATGCATTGACCACCAGGGGGCAGACGCTCAACACAGAAGCTGCCCCCTGGTGGTCAGTGCGCTCCCACAGGGGGAGCTGGCTCAGCAACAAGCTGGCAGGTGGAAATCCCCCGAGGGGTCCCAGACTGTGAGAGGGTCCAGGCCAGGCTGAGGGGACCCCCCACCAAGTGCACAAATTTTCATGCAATGGGCCTCTAGTAAAGTAGATAAGATTTATGATTATTTCTTTTTTTTGAGAGAGAAAAAACATCAATGTGGACACAGGCTAATGCTCTAACCACTGAATACACCAGCCAGGGCAAGGTTTATGATTATTTCTTTGGAAATATACAATTCAAAGGACCATAGACACCAAAGTTGGAAACATAAAATTCATTTTTAATGCTTTTTTTTTTGTTAAAAGTACTACATATGTCCCCATTATCCCCCATTGTCCTCTTCCAACCCGCCCCCACTCCCCTGCCCAGGCCTTCATCCTCCTATTGTCTGTGTCCATTGGTTATGCTTATGTGCATACAAATTCTTTGATTCTTTGGTTGATCTCTGCCCCCCACAACCCTCCCCTGCCTTCCTTCCCTCTGAGGTTTCACGATCTGTTCAATGCTTCTATGTAACTGGATCTATTTTTGTTCATCAGTTTACGTTGTTCAATATATTCCACAAATGAGTGAGATCATGTGATACTTATCTTTCTCTGACTGGCTTATTTCACTCAGCATAATGCTCTCCAGACCCATTGATGCTCTTGCAAATGGTAAGAGTTCTTTATTTTTTACAGCAGCTTAGTATTCCCTTGTGTAGAAGTACCACAGGTTTTTAATCCACTCATCTGCTGATGGGCACTTAGGCTGTTTACAAATCTTAGCGGTTATAAATCGCGCTGCTGTGAACATAAGGGTGCATATATTCTTTCTGATTGATGTTTTTTATTTCTTGGGATATATTCCTAGAGGTGGGATCACTGAGTCAAATGGCAGTTTCCTTTTTACCTTTTTGAGGAAACTCCATGCTGTTTTCCACAGTGGCTCCACCAGTCTGCATTCCCACCAGCAGTGCACGAGGGTATCCTTTTCTCCACATCTTCGCCAGCACTTGTCATTTGTTGATTTGTTGATGATAGCTATTCTGACGGGTGTGCAGTAGTACCTCATTGTCCTTTTGATTTGAATCTCTCAGTTGATGAGTGACTTTGAGCATTTTTCATATATCTCTTGGCCTTCTGTATGGCCGCTTTCGAGAAGTGTCTTTTTAGGTTCTTTGCCCATTTTTTGATTGGATTGGTTTATCTTCCTTTTGTTAAGTTGTATGAGTTCCCTATAAATTTTGGAAATTAAACCCTTATCAGATGTAACATTGGCAAATATGTTCTCACATGCAGTGGGCTCTCTTATTATTTTTTTGATGGTTTCTTTTTCTGTGCAGAAGCTTTTTACTTTGATGTAGTCCAATTTGTTTATTTTCTCCTTAGTTTCCATTGTCCTAGGAAATGTATTGGTAAACATACTGCTATGAGATATGTCTAATATTTTGCTGCCTGTGAATTCTTCTAAGATTTTTATGGTTTCCCATCTTCCATTTAAGTCTTTTATCCATTTTAATTTTTGCATATGGTCTAAGTTGGTCGTCTAGTTTCATTTATTTGCATGTATCTGTCCAGTTTTCCCCAACACCATTTATTAAAGAGACTGTCTTGACTCCTTTGTATGTTCTTGCCTCCTCTGTCAAATATTAATTGAGTATAATGGCTTGGGTCAATTTCTAGGTTCTCTATTCTGTTTTAATGGTCTATATGTCTGTTCTTGTGCCAGTACCAGGCTGTTTTGAGAACAGTGGCTTTGTAATATAATTTGATATCTGGTATTGTGATCTTTCCAAATTTGTTCTTCTTTCTCAGGATAGCTATGGCTATTCAGGGTCTTTTTTTATTCCTTATAAAATTGAGAGTTTCTTCTAGGTCTGTCAAACATGCCATTGGTATTTCAATAGGGGTTGCATTGAATCTATAAATTGCTTTGGTTAGTATGGACATTTTAATGATACTCATTCTACCAATCCATGAATAGTGTGTATTCTTCCACTTGCTAAATCTTCCTCTATATCTTTTTTTAATGTCCTGTAGTTTTCCAAGTACAGGTCTTTTACCTCCTATTTAAGTTTATTCCTAAGTATCTTATTTTTTGTTGTTGCAATGGTAAATGGGATTGTTTGTTTGTTTGTTTTAGTTTCTCTTTCTGTGAGTTCATTATTGGTGTATAAAATGGCCATAAACTTCTGGTTGTTAATTTTATATCCTGCTACATTGCTGACTTCATTATTAAATCTAGTACTTTTTTATGGAGTCTTTAGGGGTTTTTTTTGTGTGTGTGTGTGTGTTTGTTTTTTTTTTAACATACAATATCATGTCATATGCAAATTATACAGTTTTACTACTTCTTTTCTAATTTGGGTGCCTTTTATTTCTTCTTCTTGTCTGTCTCTATGGCTAGCACTTCCAGTACTATTTCAAACAGGAGTGGTGAAAGTGGGCATCCCTGTCTTGTTCCTGTTCATAGGTGAAATGGTTTTAGTTTTTGCCCATTGAGTATGATGTTGGCTGTAGGTTTGTCATGTAAGGCTTTTATTATGTTGAGGTATGATCCCTCTATTCCCACTTTGCTGAGGGTTTTTATCAAGAATGGGTGTTGAATTTTGTCAAATGCTTTTTCTGCATCAATTGATACGACTACGTGATTTTTATCTCTCAATTTGTTTATGTGATGTATCACGTTTATTGATTTGCGAATACTGTACCAGCCTTGTATCCCTGGAATAAATCCCACCTGGTTATAGAGTATGATTTTTTTAATATATTGCTGGATCTCATTTGCTAGAATTTTGTTGAGGATTTTAGCGTCTATGTTCATGAGGGTTATTGGCCTGTTGTTCTCTCTCTTTGTGGTGTCTTTATCTGGTTTTGGGATTAGGGTAATGCTGGCTTCATGAAAAGAGCTTGGAAGTGTTCTTTCCTCTGGAATTTTTTGGTATAGTCTGAGGAGAGTAACTTTTAGTTCTTCTTTGAATGTTTGGTAAAACTCCCCTGTAAAGCCATCCGGACCAGGCCTTTTGTTTGCTGGAAGTTTTTGATTACTGCTTTAATTTGTTCAGTAGTTATTGGCCTATTCATGTTTCTGATTCTGATTCTTCTTGATTGAGTTTTGGAAGATTGTATTTTTCTAGGAATATGTCCATTTCAGCTAGGTTGTTAAGTTTGTTGGAATAGAATTGTTCATAGTATTTTTGTTTTTTACAATCCTTTGTGTTTCTGTAGGGTCAGTTGTTACTTCACCTCTTTCATTTCTGATTTTGTTTATTTGGATTATCTCTCTTTTCTTTTTGGTGAGCCTGTATAGAGGTTCATCAATCTTGTTTATCCTTTCAGAGAACCAGCTCTTGGTTCTGTTGATCTTTTGTATTGGTTGGTGTGTTTTTTCTTGTTGTTGTTTTTTGTTTATTTTGGACTCTATGTCATTTATTTCCTCTCTGATCTTTATTATTTCTTTCCTTCTACTAGTACTTACTCTGGGCTTTTCTTGTTGCTCTCTTTCTAATTATTTAAGCCTTAGGGTTAGATAACTTATTACCAGTTGTTGTTTTTTGGGGGGGGTTTTTTGAGATAGGCCTGTAGTGATATGAACTTCCCTCTCAGGATTGCTTTCACTGTGTCCCATAGATTTTGGGTTGTTGTGTTTTCATTATCATTTGTTTCCAGGATATTTTTTATTTCTTCTTTGATGTCTCTGGTGACACAATCATTGTTTAATAGCATGCTATTTAACCTCCAAGTGTTTGATTGTTTTTTTATTGTAGTTGATTTCTAATTTTATGCCATTGTGATCTGAGAAGATGCTTGATGATTGCAATCTTTGAATTTGTAGAGATTTGGCCTGTTTCCTAATATGTGGTCTATCTTTGAAAATGTCCCATGTGCACTTGAGGAGATTGTATATTCTGTAGCTTTGGGGTGAAATGTTCTGAAAATGTAAATTAGTTCCATCTGATCTAGTTAATCATTTAGGATTGCTGTTTGTTGATTTTTTGTCTAGAAAATTTATCCAGTGATGTCAATGGGGTATTAAAGTCCTCTACTATGATTGTATTGCTGTCGATCTCACCTTTTTTATCTTCCTGAGGTTTTTTTTATGTATTTGGGTGCTCCTCTATTGGGTGCATATATGTTTACCAGAGTTATATCCTCTTGTTTAATTGCTCCCTTTAGTATTATGAAGTGGCCTTCCTTATCTCTTGTTATGGCTTTCACTTTGAGTTCTATTTTGTCAGATATAAGTATTGCTACCTCAGCTTTATTTTTTCTTTTCCATTTGCCTGAAAATTTTTTTTCCATCTTTTCACTTTCAGTCTGTGTGACTCCTTTCTTCTGAGGTGGGTTTCTTGTATACATCATATATATATGGGTCATGTTTTCTTATCCATTCTGCCACCCTATGTCTTTTGAATGGGGCATTTAATTCATTTACATGTAAGGTCATTATTGATAGGTACTTTTTTATTGCCATTTTTATCCTTTATGTCTGTGTTTCTCCTTCTCTTTCTATTCCTACTTCTTACACCAGTCCCTTTAACATTTCTTGCATTGCTAGCTTGGTGGTAATAAACTTCATTAGCCTTTTTTTTTTTTTTTTTTTTGGTCTGTGAGGCTCCTGATTTCCCTTTCAATTTTGAATGATAGCCTTGCTGGATAGAGTATTCCTGAATTCAGTTCCTTGCTTTTCATTACACTGTATACTTCATTCCATTCCCTTCTGGCCTGGTGTGTTTCTGTTGAGAAATCAGTTGATAGTCTAATGGGACATCCTTTGTAGGTAACTTCCTGTCTGTTCTCTTGCAGCCCTTAAGGTTCTTTCTTTTTTTCTTTTGTCATTAACCTTTGCCATTGTAATTACAATGTGTCTTATTGTAGGTCCTCTTGGGTTCCTCTTCTTTGGGACTCTGTGCTTTTGTGACTTTTTCTCCCCCTCAGATCAATGAAGTTTTCTGTTATTATTTCTTCAAATAGGTTTTCTATTCCTTCCTCAACTTCTACTCCTTCTGGCACTGCTGTTATGTGGATGTTGCTTTGCTTCATGTTGTCCCAAAGCTCCCTTTAACTCTCTTCCTACTTTTAAATTTTTTTCCCGTTGTTGTTCAGACTGGGTATTTTTTTCTACCCTGTCTTCTAATTTGCTGATTTGGTCCTCAGCTTCTTCTAGTCTACTGGTAAAGTGTTCCATTATATTCTTTATTGCAGCTCTGTTATTCTTCATTTCCTCTTAATTCTTACACATGTTGGTGAATTTCTTATCTAGATGCCTGTCCATTTTTATAACCATTACTCTGAATTATTTCTCTGATAAATTTCTTGCCTCTATTTCACTTACTTGCTTATCTGGAGATTCCTACTTTTCTTTCCTTTCAGGTTTTTTCTTTGTCTCCCCATTTTACTGTCTCTTTGTATTTCTTTTCTTTTTTTTTTATGACTGGTTGTTATGGTCCTTAGACTGTACGGTCGCTGACTTTTTATATATATACATGTAAAAGTATGTGTGTGCTTATTAAAATGTTATTTTTTTTATTGCAGTATTATATGTGTACATATCTTACCATTGCCCCTCCCACCCCACACCCATACATGCCCTCACCCCCCAGAGTTTTGCGTCCATTGGTTATGCTTATATGTATGCATACAAGTCCTTCGTTTGATTTCTTATCTCCCCCACCTCTCCCTAACCTTCCCCCTGTAATTTGACAGTCTGTTTGATGCTTTACTGTCTCTGTATCTATCTTTTTGATTTTCAGTTTATAATGTTCTTTATTATCCATAAATGAGTGAGATCATGTGGTATTTTTCTTTCATTGACTGGCTTATTTCACTTAGCATAATGTTCTCCAATTCCATCCAGGTTGCTGCAAATGATGAGAATTCCTTCTTTTTTATGGCAGCATAGTATTCCATTGTGTAGATGTACCACAGTTTTCTGATGCAGTCATCTGCTGACGGGCACCTAGGCTGTTTCCAGATCTTAGCTATTGTAAATTGTGCTGCTATGAACATAGGGGTGCATATATCCTTTCTGATTGGTGTTTCTAGTTTCTTCGGATATATTCCCAGGAGTGAGATTACTGGGTCAAATGGGAGTTCCATTTTCAGTTTTTTGAGGAAACTCCATACTGTTCTCCACAGTGGCTGCACCAGTCTGCATTCCCACCAGCAGTGCACGAGGGTTCCTTTTTCTCCGCATCCTCGCCAACACTTGTCGTTTGTTGATTTGTTGATGATAGCCATTCTGACAGGTGTGAGATGGTACCGCATTGTCGTTTTGATTTGCATCTCTCGGATAATAAGTGACTTTGAGCATGTTTTCATCTGTCTCTTGGCCTTCCTTCTGTCTTCTTTTGAAAATATTCTGTTTAGGTCCGTTGCCCATTTTTTTATTGGATCATTTATCTTCCTTTTATTAAGTTCCATAAGCTGCCTGTAGATGTTGGAGATTAAACCTTTATCAGTGATAGCATTTGCAAATATGTTCTCCCATAGAGTGGGCTTTCTTGTTGTTTTGTTGATGGTTTCTTTTGCTGTAAAAAAGCTTTATTTTGATGTAATCCCATTTGTTAATTTTCTCTTTAGCTTCCATTGCCCTAGGGGCAGTGTCAGTGAAGAAGTTCTTTTGGCATATGTCTCAGATTTTGTTGACTGTGGATTCCTCTAGTATTTTTATGGTTTCCCGTCTTATGTTTAAGTCCTGTATCCATTTTGAGTTTATTTTTGTGTATGGTGTAAGTTGGTGATCTAGTTTCATTTTTTTGCATGTATCTGTCCAATTTTCCCAACACCATTTATTGAAGAGACTGTCTTGACTCCATTGTATGTTCATGCCTCCTTTGTCAAATATTAATTGAGCATAGTGGCTTGGGTCGATATCTGGATTCTCTATTCTGTTCCATTGATCTATATGTCTGTTCTTGTGCCAGTACCAGGCTGTTTTGAGAACAGTGGCTTTGTAATACAGCTTGAAATCTGGTATTGAGATCCCTCCTACTTTATTCTTCTTTCTCAGGATTTCTGTGGCTATTTGGGGTCTTTTCTTATTGCAAATGAATTTTTGGAGAGTTCGTTCTAGGTCTGTGAAATATGCTGTTGGTATTTTGATAGAGAGTGCATTGAATCTGTAGATTGCTTTGGGTAGTATGGACATTTTAATGATGTTGATTCTATCAATCCATGAATATGGTATGTTCTTCCATCTGTTTACGTCTTCCTCTATCTCTTTTTTCAGTGTCCTGTAGTTTCCCGCGTATAGGTCTTTTACCTCCTTAGTTAAGTTTATTCCTAGGTATCTTAATTTTTTTGGTTTGATTGTAAATGGGATTGCTTTTTTAGTCTCTCTTTCTGTAAG
Organism: Ia io; assembly: GCA_025583905.1. Taxonomy (NCBI): domain Eukaryota; kingdom Metazoa; phylum Chordata; class Mammalia; order Chiroptera; family Vespertilionidae; genus Ia; species Ia io. The sequence goes on from JAJQQW010000001.1 coordinate 55,347,170, forward strand.
TTCATTATTGGTGTATAGAAATGCCAAAGATTTCTTGGCGTTAATTTTGTATCCTGCTACATTGCCGAATTCATTTATTAAGTCTATTAGTTTTTTGATGGAATCTTTTGGGTTTTTTATGTACAATATCATGTCATCTGCAAATAAGGACAGCTTCACTTCTTCTTTTCCAATTTGGATGCCTCTTATTTCTTCTTCTTGTCTAATTGCAATAGCTAATACTTCCAGTACTATGTCAAAAGGAGTGGTGAGAGTGGGCATCCCTGTCTTGTTCCTGTTCTTCGGAGAAATGGTTTTAGTTTTTGCCCATTGAGTATGATGTTGGCTGTGGGTTTACCATATATAGCTTTTATTATGTTGAGGTATGAGCCTTCTATTCCCACCTTGTTGAGAGTTTTTATCAAGAAAGGGTGTTGGATTTTGTCTAATGCTTTTTCTGCATCAAGTGATATGACTATGTGATTTTTATCTCTCAATTTGTTTATGTGATGTATCACGTTTATTGATTTACAGATATTGTACCATCCTTGCATTCCTGGGATAAATCCTACTTGGTCATGGTGTATGATCTTTCTGATGTACTGCTGGAGCCGATTTGCTAGAATTTTGTTGAGGATTTTGGCATCTATGTTCATGAGGGATATTGGCCTGTACTTCTCTTTCATTGTGTTGCCTTTATCTGCTTTTGGTATTAGGGTGATGCTGGCTTCATAGAAGGAGCTGGGAAGTGTACCTTCCTCTTGAATTTTTTTGGAATAGTCTGAGGAGGATAGGTTTTAGTTCTTCCTTGAATGTTTGGTAAAACTCTCCTGTGAAGCCGTCTGGCCCCGGGCTTTTGTTTGCTGGAAGCTTTTTGATGACTGCTTCAATTTCTTCCATACTTATTGGCCTATTGAGATGTTTAGATTCTTCCTGATTGAGTTTTGCAAGATTGTATTTTTCTAGGAATATGTCCATTTCCTCCAGGTTGTCCAGTTTGTTAGAATAGAGTTGTTCGTAGTATTTTATAACAATCCTTTGTATTTCGTCGGGGTCTGTTGTTATTTCACCTCTTTCACTTCTGATTTTGTTTATTTGGGTCCCTCTTTTTGCTTCTTGGTGAGCCTGGCTAGAGGTTCATCAATCTTGTTTATCCTTTCAAAGAACCAGCTCTTGGTTTTGTTGATATTTTGTATTGTTTCTTTGGTCTCTATGTCGTTTCTCTCCGCTCTGATCTTTATTATTATTTTCCTTCTGCTTTTCTTGTTGCTCTCTCTCTAACTCTTTGAGTTGTTGGGTTTGGTAATTTATTACCATTGTTTCTTGTTTTTTGCAGTAGGCTTGTAGAGCTATGAACTTCCCTCTCAGGACTGCTTTCGCTGTGTCACATAGATTTTGGATTGTTGTGTTTTCATTGTCATTTGTTGCCATTATGTTTTTTATTTCTTCCTTGATGTCTTTTAACCCAGTCATTGTTTAATAGCATGCTGTTTAGTCTCCATGTGTTTGATTTCTTTGGGTTGTTTTTATTGTAGTTGATTTCCAGTTTTATGCCATTGTTATCTGAGAAGATACTTGATATGATTTCTATCTTCTTGAATTTGGAGAGACTTTTCCTATGTCCTAACATATGGTCTATCTTTGAAAATGACCCATGTGCACTTGAGAAGAATGTATATTCTGTGGCTTTGGGGTGAAATGTTCTGAAGATGTTGATTAATTCCATCTGGTCTAGTGAGTCATTTAGGATTGATGTTTCTTTGCTGATTTTTTGTTTAGAGGTTTTATCCAGTGGTGATAGTGGGGTATTGAAGTCTCCTTCTATGATTGTATTGCTGTCAATCTCTCCTTTGATATCTTCCAGGAATTTTTTTTATGTATTTTGGTGCTCCTGTATTGGGTGCCTATATGTTTACCAGAGTTATTTCTTCTTGTTGGATTGCTCCCTTTAGTATTATGAAGTGGCCTTCATTATCTCTTGTTATGTCCTTCACTTTGAGATCTAATTTGTCAGATATAAGTATTGCTACCCCAGCTTTTTTTTCATTTCCATTCACCTGGAAAACCTTTTTCCATCCCTTTACTCTCAGTCTGTATGCGTCCTTTTTTCTGAGGTAAGTTTCCTGTAGACAGCAGATATATGGGTTTTGTTTTCTTATCCAATCTGTTACCCTATGTCTTTTGATTGGGGCATTCAATCCATTTACATTTAAGGTTATTATTGATAGGTACTTATTTGTCGCCATTTTTATTCTATACCCGTGTGTTCCTTCTTTGCTTCCTATTTCTTTTTTTCTTTTTTTTACAGCAGATCCTTTAGCATTTCTTGCATTGCTGGTTTAGTGGTGATAAACTCCCTTAGTCCTTTTTTGTCTGTGAAGCTCCTGATTTCACCTTCAATTTTGATTGATAGCCTTGCTGGGTACAGTATTCTTGGATTGAGACCCTTCCTTGGCATGACTTTGTATATTTCATTCCATTCCCTTCTGGCCTGATGAGTTTCTGTTGAGAAATCAGTTGCTAGTCTGATGGGGGTTCCTTTTTATGTAACTGTCTGTCTCTCTCTGGACGCTTTTAAGATTCTTACTTTGTCATTGGTGTTTGCCAACTTAATTATAATGTGCCTTGGCATCGGTCTTTTGGAGTTCATTTTGCTTGGAACTCTGTGAGCTTCTTGGATTTGTGTTTGTTTTTTCTTCCCTATTTCAGGGAAGTTTTCTGTTATTATTTCTTCAAACAGGTTTTCTATTCCTTGCTCAGTTTCCTTTCCTTCTGGTACCCCTATTATCCTGATGTTGTTTTGTTTCGTGTTGTCCCGAAGTTCCCTTAGGCTCTCCTCATGCTTTCTAATTTTTGTTTCTAGAAGCTGTTGTACTTGGGTATTTTTTTCCATGTTGTCTTCTAGCTCACTTATGCAGTCCTCTGCTTCTTCTAGTCTACTATTGATGCTTTCTATTGAGTTCTTTACAGCAGCGATGTCATTTTTCATTTCTTCTTGGTTCTTCTTCATTTCCTCTTGGTTCTTACTCATATTGTCGAATTTGTCTTCCATCCTTTTCAGCCATCTTATGACCATTTCTCTGAATTCTTTCTCTGATAGGTTGTTTGCCTCTAATTCGTTTACTTCCTTTTCTGGTGATGCCTGCTTTTCTTTCCTATGGAGGCTATTTCTTTGTCTCCCCATGGTCTCTCTTCTCCGGATGTGTGGTTATGTAGTTCTCTCTCTCCGGCGTTGATTTAAAGTTACAAAATACAACACAGCCAGGCACAACACACAAGGCCCTGAACAGAATTTTATTCACGATATTAATAACCTCCAATAAAGGTGACCACCAGAGAAAGACAAATTAGGGAATAGGAGAGGAAGAGAAAGAGTAAAAAGAAAGAACAACAACAACAAAAAAAAGAGTGTGAATCTGAACTTGGGAAAAGAGAAGAAAAAAAAAAGAAAAGAAAAAAAGTAAGAGAGACAAGAACGATACTCTTCTTTGTATTTCTTTCTATGTAATGTGAGTTGCTGTCACTTTCTGGCCTTGGGCAACCTGCTTGAGGTCTGAGAAGTTGAAGCCCCTAGCCATCCAGCAGTTCGGGACTCCTTATCCCAGAGGCTGGGTCTGCCTTGATTTTCACGCCTTTATTGTCTCTGCTCTGAGTTGTATTCCTTTCCCCCATGTATCTGGTTCCTCAGTTGTTTTCTGCAGGTGCTTGTGTTCAGTGGAGGCAGGTGCACACTTCCTCTAGTGTGTGACTCCCTGTGAGGTCCCAGAGCCCTCTGGCATGCAATTCACTGCATGGCCCTGGTGCCTGTGACAGGGTGGCATCTTAGGACCCTCTGGCTTGCACTGTCTGAACAGTCATGGGGGCTGGGAAGGGCTTCAGGCCATGTGTCTCTAGTTCACACCCATTGGCACGGTCCTGGGGCCAGGGCAGGGAGGGGCGTGTGGTCCCTCTGGCTGCACTCACAGCATGGGGTCCTGAAGCACAGGATCTGGATGTGCTGGGAGTGCATGGTCCTGAAGTGCAGGGACTTGGAGTGTGGGGGGCTGGCACATGGTGTCCTGACAAGTGGGGCAGTGGCGCCAGGTCCTGGCACCATGACCAGGCACACTGAGTCCGGGTGTGTGGTCTACTGGGTCTGGGCTTGCAGAGTCCTGGCGCATGGGGTCCTGAAGTGTGGGGACCGGTTGTGCAGTAAAATTCTTTAGTCTGCCTAGAATGCTGAGGTTGTGACTTACTCATTGTCTCCACATCTGTGACGTACTATTACAAGATCGTGTTAACCATCATTTCTCTTATGAGAACAAAGCTAAAAGAATCAACCGAGGGCAATAGCTGAATCTCACTCCTGAGAAAAAACCTTATGAAATAGGATAGGCAATTATCTAACATGATTGGCTACTAGGAATGATCTTCATGTAACTAAATGGTCTCTTAGGACTCCTTCCAAACTTTGAATTTTGTAAAAATAATTTAATTGAATCTTGTTACCAAAATAAATAATGTAGTTTTTAATAGGTAGAATTGTTTATAGCAAGTATCTACCAATTTAACATAGAAATCTAGAATACTCTGTTATTATAGAATCTTTGTTATTGACATTGTTGTTATTATTTAAGCTGGAACATTAATCTAATAAATGAGGCAACACAGGATCAGAAATTAAGTAACTTGCCTAAAGTAATAAAGTGGCACAGGACTAGAACCTACATCTGTAGTTCTACTCCTAGTTCAAAGTTTTCTATCACATCACCCTAGTGACCTTGGGCTTTCTGTTCTGGGACTGTTTGGAGGTGAGTATTTCTTTTAACAATCAATGGCTTTCTGAAACATCCTAACTAATTCCTCTGAGATGTCCAGGGCCAACATACGCGAAATTTTATTCTGTATCAGAGCTACAGGAAGCTCCAGAAACCTATTATGGGGCCTGGGTAATTATAGTCAGTCTTTCCCCCAATACACTCAAAGGAGCCAGGTTTACTTTTGCTCACTACTGCATTTACAGTGCCTGGCACAGAGAAGTTACTTAAATATATGTTTAATGAGTGAATAGATATAAATGAAATTAGCCTTTTTTTTATTACTAATCAGACATATATTGTTGCACTGGGCAGCTGGCTATTTTCAAAGCTGGGTATATCTTCTCTTTTGTTTTTCAAAATGCTTCCCCAATATAAATCTTCTTTTATTATTATTAGTTTTTTTAATTTTACCCTATCTGCTTGGAAACATGAGACAAAACTAAACTAAACAAACAAACAAACAAAAAAACCTTTCACTGTTTCCCAGGTAGGAGCTTCCATGTTGGTTTGCTTGTTGTGGTAAAGTCCAACTTGTTGCAGCAATTAACAACATGTCCTGCTGTTAAACTCAGCACCAACACAAAATGCTTTAATTAACCAACCACATGCCGAGATGCTGGTTGAAGTTAAACATCTTGGGTCCCTGTTTGTACTCTAACTCAGTCAATACGATCAGGATATGCTATATGTGTAAAAGGACTCAAAGCTGTACAAATGGCAAATAGGTCTCTTAACGTTTATATGCTTGCGTTTGACTTGATAGATAATATGCTCTGACATTGGAAAATGCAATATACAAAAATTTGAATATTAAAATGAACAAACCAAGGTTTAGGTTGCAGTATGTCTACCATTTATTGACTACTATGTGCCAAGCATTATGCTGAGGGCTCTATTTTTTTTCTAATTTTTTTGCAAAATCCCTACGTGACAGACATTATCCTCAATACACTAAAAAAATAGGTGTGGAGAAGTTAAGTATTTTACCCATTGTCACATGGTAAATAAGACAGAATTTAAGGTCTGGTTACCTGAATTGATAATTTACAGTACTTCTCTTATACCATCTACCTTTTGTAATATATAGTAGAAGGAACACTGGATAAGTAATCAAGATATCTGGAATTTAGATCTTGTTCTGCCTTGGGGAAGTCACCTAATCACACTAGACTGCAATTTTTCTATTTGTATAATGGAGAAGGATCATTTATTGTCAATGTTAGGGTATGCCTGTGTTGACAGTATTTCATAAACTCATTCTGTGAACAGGAGAGAATGTTTAATATAGTGATTATCAATATAGCCAACGTTTTTTGTATTTTGTTGGATGTGCATGTTTATTCATCCAGCAAATATTTAAGTACTTAAAATATTCAAGGCCCTTTGCCATGTGCTGGAGATAAAATGGTGTGGGGAGACAAAAAAAGATAGTGAATACTACCTTTAAGGAGTTTACAGTAATTTAGTGGGATCGAGATAGACACCAGAAATCACCAATAAATATAAAACTTATAATTGTGTTACATGCTACAAAAGAGAAAAATATGATGCCATGAAAGCATAGGATAGGGTTCCTTGATTCAGTCATGACAATGAGGAAGGCTTTCCTGAGGAAATGATGCTAAGGCTGAGATCCAAAGGAAGAGTAGGAGTTAACTGGATAGATAGGGGAATAGGTAAGTAATTTCCAAGCAGAGGTAATGACACATGCAGGGTCCTGCGTGACTTTTAACAAATGAAAGGATTCAAGTATAGCTGGATCAGAGTGGAAAAGAGTGAAGCAAAAGGAAGCTTGAAGGGTAGGTAGACACTAAACCATGCCAAGGCTCATAGGCCATGTTAAAAACTTGGTTGCATTTTGGTTAAATACAGCTTGATTTTTACTTTTCAAAAAAGGAATGGTATAATTTTACATGGTATACTTATGTTTACCCAGTGTTTTTACAAAGAAATTATGTGGTTATATGCCCTCCATACCTCAACCAATTAAGAAGAGTAAACAATAGTTAGAAATGTGACTAAGTGATGAGTGACATACAGTTGTGAATAGGAACTAAGAAGAAAATTCTAAAGGTAAGAATTAAAATCTGACACATAGTAGATTCAATCCACTAAGTAGTCAAAATTTAATATATAACTTATATTGTTGAACAGTTATAGTATGAGATAATGCTAAATAAGAAAAATAATGCTGTATATGAGTAGGAGCTAAAGTGAGTGCTGATGAGAGAGAAATAGAAATGGCTGTGGGCTAGGATAGTCTGGGAAAACATTATGAAGATGATTGGAATTGAATTCATCCCTGGATACTGGGTAAGATATGGATTACTGGACAAAGGCATATATAGACACTCCACTGTGTCTCAAAAACACAGAATAATAATTTCAGATTGGGAAGGACAGAAAGGAGGAAATTGATTTCTTAGCCTTTGTCTCTACTAAAGACAAGTTGCAGAATTATTTCCTAGACTGGATCCTGTGTGTGTCTACCTAGCAACCACTTCTAATGACATGCACTTTCAAAGTACAGTAGTACCCTAGAGACCATCTGGTCTACTTACTTTATTGAATATACTAGAGGCCCAGTGCACAGATTCGTGCACCAGTGGGGTCCCTCCGCCTGGCTTGTACCCTCTCTCAATCCGGGACCCCTCGGGGATGTCAGGTAGCTGGTGTGGGCCCAATTCCTACAGGCCTTATCCAGACAGGAGGGAGCCTGATTCTGTGTGTTGAGCATCTGTCCCCTGGTTGTCAGTGTGCATCATAGCGACCAGTTGACCAGTCGACCAGTTGTTTGGTCACTTAGGCTTTTATATATATACTAGAGGCCCAGTGCACAAAATTCGTGCACAGGGAGGGGTGTCCCTCAGCCCAGCCTACACCCTCTCCAATCTGGGACCCCTTGAGGGATTTCCGACTGCCCATTTAGGCCCGATCCTAGCTGGCTCCCAACCACTTGCCTGCCTACCTTCCTGATTTCCCCTAACCACTTCTGCCTGCCAGCCTGATCACCCCCTAACCACTCCCCTGCCAGCCTGATTGATGTCTAACTGCTCCCCTGCCAGCCTGTTTTCCCCCAACTTCCCTCCTCTGCCAACCTGGTCACCCCTTAACTGCCCTCCCCTGCAGGCTTGATCACCCCCAACTGCCCTCCCTTGCAGGCCTGGTCCCTCACAACTTCCCTCCCCTGCTGGCCATCTTGTGGTGGCCATCTTGTGTCCACATGGGGGCAGGATCTTTGACCGCATGGGGGAAGCCATCTTGTGTGTTGGCGTGATGGTTAATCTGCATATTACTCTCTTATTAGATAGGATAGAGGCCTGGTGCATGGGTGGGGGCCAGCTGGTTTTCCCTGAAGGGTATCCTGGATCAGGGCTCCCTTGGGGAGTGGGGCGGCCTGGGCGAGGGGCCTGTGGTGGTTTGCAGGCCAGCCACACACCCCTGGCAACCAAAGCAGAGGCCCTGGTATCTAGAATTTATCTTCTACAATTGAAACTTTGTAGCCTGGAGTGGAGCCAAGCCTTCTGCTTGCTCCATGGAGGCAGCCATTTCTGTTGGGATTTATTTATCTTCTATAATTGAAACTTTGTAGCCTGGAGTGAAGGCCTGGGCCGGCCAGGGCTGCAGAAGCTTGGCTTCCTCTATCGCCAGGGGCAACCCTAGGCTCCTGCTCTTTCCAGCTCCATGGCTGCCACCATTTCTGTTGGGATTTATGTAACTTCTGTAATTGAAACTTTGTAGCCTTAAGTGGAGGCCTGGGCTGGCCAGGATGTGCGGAAAGCTTGGCTTCCTCCATCGCCGGGGAAACCCAAGCCTCCCTCCTGCTCTCTCTGTGGCTGCAGCCATCTTGGTTGGGTTAATTTGCATACTCTCTCCTGATTAGCTGGTGGGCATGGCTTGTGGATGTAGCGGAGTGATGGTTAATTAGCATATTACTCTTTTATTAGATAGGACTAGTGGCCCAGTGCACGAAATTCATGCACAGAGGGGGTGTCCCTCAGCCCAGCCTACACCCTCTCCAATCTGGGACCCCTCAGGGGATGTCCAACTGCCGGTTTAGGCCTGATTCCTGTGGGCCTAAACCAGCAGTTGGACATCCCTCTCGCAATCCAGGACCACTGGCTCCTAATCGCTCACCTGCCTGCATGCCTGATCACCCCTAACCACTCTGCCTGCCAGCCTGATTGCCCCCAACTGCCCCCCCGGCCGATCTTCTCCCCCCAAACTGGCCCCCCTTGCTGGCCTGATTGCCCCCAAATGCCCCCCCTGCCGACCTTCTCGCCCCTAACTGCCCTTCCCTGCTGGCCTGCTGGCCCCCAGCTGCCCCCCTTGCCAGCCTGATCAACCCCAACTACCCTCCCCTCCTGTCCTGATCGCCCCTAACCACCTCTGCCTCGGCCCCGCCACCATGGCTTTGTCTGGAAGTACATACGGAAGGTCTCCCGGTCTAATTAGCATATTACCCTTTTATTGGTATAGATAGATTAGGAAGTAGGCTCCTGTCATACATTGGTTCAGAGCTACCAGTGTCTACCCACCTGATAACTAACAGGGAATACTAGGAGAGATATTATTTAAGAAAGAAGTGGGATAGGAGAAGACCTGAGTGTGTCAGTGAAAATAATATGAATTTTGGAATCAGAAGACCTGGCTTTCCAGTCCTGGTGCTGCTTTGAACTTAAATTTCCTCAAGTATAAAATGGGGCTAAGAAAAATACTTCCTCTATAAGTAGGTATGAGGGGGTAAATTATATTATGAGTAAACATTTTTGTAGTAAAAATACTTTGTAAATTATGAAACCTTATGCAAATATCAATGTTACAGGATATACCAAACCAAGTTATATAACCAATGACAGCAACTGTAGTGACTTTAGAGTTGTGTTTCGGCTTCTTCTGATTTTATCTCTATTTTGTTAATTTTATTATTTTTATTATTGGTATATGGTACATTTATTATGTCATTAATTATATGGAAAGGTTGCAGATTACAACCAACCAAAGGAAAAAACCCATAGACAGTGTTAGGGAGGGTTTCAAATATGAAACTTCCATTGTCATCCTGGCATCAGTATGTGTCAGTACACAGCGTATTGAGTATTGCCAACTCAGGAAGCTCACCTGAGCTTCAGTGTCCAGACTTTTTATTGAGGCTTCATTACACAGGTATGATTGATTTTTAGCCCATTTGATGAACTCCATCTTTAGGTTGACTGATCCAAAGTCCCCATCCTAAGTGATATGGTTGGTTTTTCTGGCATGACCAGCCCCCACCATAAGATTCTCAGGTGCATAATATCATACCTGCACTCCTGAGTAAAGTTGGATGCAGTTACATCTTGCTGGCAAATATTGTGTTTGACAAGAGGGCTGTTGAGGTACCCCATGAGTAGCCAGGTAAATGAATATTGAATCCCTCTGAAGGTGAAGGCAAACTATAGCTGAGAGGATATTGAAATAGGCAACAAATATTAATGAAATCTATAAAGCAAAATGTTTTTCAGTTGTTGATTGGATGGAATCAGTCATTTTACAATTTTTATTTATTTAGTAATTTTAGAATGGAAAGGAGAGGGAGAGAGTAACATTGATGTGAGAGAGAAACATTGACGAACCCACAACCTGAGTGTGTGCTCTGACCGGGAATTGAACTAGTGACTTTTCAGTTCATGGGGCAACACTCGACCAACTGAGCCACACTGGCCAGAGCTAGAGTCATTAATTTTAATATTATTGTGTTTGGGGGCATTAAGGTTGCGATAATTCACTGTTAGACATCATGTATATATCAGGTTTAGGCATTGACCAAATTGGGGTGTTCAAAGGAAATTCAGTGGGAATAATGGCCTCTTTCTTCAGTAGGCCTTATATAATGGGCCTTAATTCCTGTAGACCTTATTTGAATCATATTGGCCCATATTAATTATTTTAACTATGTCGGAATGGGAAAGAACTCTTAGGGTACTATTTGTCAAGCTTATTTTACATGCCAAATACTTAATTTTATTTCAATCTGTTACTTGTTGAGTCAGAGCATCAATGCCCATTATGGGATATTTTATGTCAATGAACACTATGGCCATGGGGAATTTAGGCAAGGTAATACTTTCAATTGTGAAGGTGAAGTATACCCATTTCCCCTCTATTTTATGTTTGGTAAGTCCTTTAAAAATATAGGAAGTAGCTTTTTAAATTTGTGGGATTCTTGGTTATAATTATAACTGGAGGTTCAGTATTGGTTAAGGCCAAGAAGATTTGCCAATTGGTGCATCTCAGTAGATGTTACAATTAATTTAGGACCTACATTGTAGAGAAAAATCCAATTGGCACCCTTATAACCTTTTTGTTTTAGAAATTGTTTTAGTAAATTTTGGGTTTCTAGTTGGGGTAAAATCATGGACCTCTCTTATTTTTTGTCTCCTCTCTTTTTATTGGGACATTTTCCTCTTTTTTTATTTTTATTGGACATATTTTGCAGGGAGGAGGTTCTCTATTCCCTGCTCACATTTTTAAGTGTCTTCCTCTAGAGCAGTGGTTCTCAACCTTTCTAATGCTGCGACCCTTTAATACAGTTCCTCATGTTGTGGTGACCCCCAACCATAAAATTATTTTCATTGCTGCTTCATAACTGTAATTTTGCTACTGTTAATGAATCGTAATGTAAATATCTGTGTTTTCCAATGATCTTAGGTGACCCTGCTAGTGGTTCTCAACCTGTGGGTCGCGACCCACAGGTTGAGAACCACTGCTGTAGAGCCTAAGACCATCGGAAAACACGGATATTTACATTACGATTCATTAACAGTAGCAAAATTACAGTTATGAAGTAGCAATGAAAATAATTTTATGGTTGGGGGTCACCACAACATGAGGAACTGTATTAAAGGGTCGTGGCATTAGAAAGGTTGAGAACCGCTGCTATAGAGAGTCCCAATTCAGTACCATCAGAGGTAAGGGCCTCTTCCATACTGGTTGTTGCTTTAGTGGGCTTAAGGGTCCTGGGCTTACATTGATTTTGAATTAACCTCATAGCATGTTGACAAGCCATGGCATTCATTTGAACCCAGAGTCTTTGTTGGTCCTTTTCACAGTCATCCAATAGGGTGATGGTGTCCTCTGGATCTTTCAAAGGAGTAGGAGTAAAGTATCAAGGATGCTTTTCATAAGGTCCAATGCCAGTAGATGCTATGCGTGTTTCTATAACCCTACTATAAGGACCTTTTTTGGTGACATAGACAGCAGCAGCAGTAGCAAAGGCATTTCATGGGGTCCTATTGAGTCATCTGATTTCACAATGTGGACTTCAGCAAGCAACCACCCAATGGGCCCATATATTATACATGATGTAGTCTTTCCCCTGAACAATCTAGAAAATGAGTCCCACCACCTCATTAAGTCATCTATATACATAAAAAGCCAGTGACTGTAACGCCATAATGACCAGATGACCGGTCGCTATGAAGCCCACTGTGGCCAGCAAACCCAGCCCCCCCTGGCCAGCCCCACCCCTGATCAGCCTCTCCCACCCCAGTTGAGGGCGGGGCAGCTTGCCACCCCCTCACGGACCCTTGCCCAGGCTGACGCCACCCTGATGGGGGCGTGGCTGGCCTGCAAACTGCCCGCGGCTCCTTGCCCAGTCTGGCCCCACCCCCAATGAGGACCCCCCCCACCCTGATCTGAGCCATGGCCCCTCACCCAGGCCAGCCCCGCCCCCAGCAGGGACCCCCACCCTAATCGGGGGGTGGCCCCTCACCCAGGCTCACCGTGCCCCCAGCAGGGACCCCCACCCTGATTGGGGGCATGGCAGCCTGCAAACCAACCATGGCCCCTCGTCCAGTCCAGCCCCACCCCCCAGCCAGGACCCCACCCCGATGGGGTCGTGGCTGGTCTGCAAACTACCACAGCCCCTTGCCCCGGCCAGCCCCACCCTCCAGCGGGAATCCCCGACCCAGATCCAGGGCACCCATCAGGAATCCCCCCCGAGCCGGCCCCCACCTGTGCACCAGGCCTCTATCCTATATAATTATCCTATATATAATAAAAGGGTAATATGCAAATCGAACCTAAAGGTGGAACGATCAGAAGGACCTCTGGACCAGTCACTATGAGGCGCACTGACCACCTTTTGGTTCCTTTCCCTGGCCGGCAGGCTCCGATCCCCTGATGGCAAATGGGGATCCGGGGGGTGGGTGGCGGCGGGGGATGTGGGCAGCACCAGGCCAAGGCCCCCACCCTGCTGGTCACCCCACACACAGAGGGCAACCTGTGGTGGGGGCAGGGCTGGTGAGTGGGCGGTAACAGCAGACTTCTCAGTCCCTTCCCCCGGCTATCAGGCACTGATCACCCTATGGTAAAAGGGGAACCGGGGGTGGGTGGTGGCGGAGGGGCGGGGCTGGCTGTGTGCAGCCAGGGAAGATGGCCCTGATCATAGGCCAGGCCTAGGGACCATACCCGTGCACAAATTTCGTGCACTGGGCCTCTAGTATAATCATATGAAACCCACAGATAGGCCCCAGCTGATATACACAACCCAAGGACAACTTTAAGGAAGGCCTCAATCTCAGATACCTATCCTTAAACATCATCTAGTGAAACTTCTGAATTAGGTTGGTTAAAGCCATAATAGAGGCTCAGTAGGACATAGCAAACAGTACAGTGCAGCGCAACTCATAGTAAAAGCTGGTCAGCAGGCAGCAGCATGACTCAAAGTGCACCCTGGGCAGCAGACAGCAAGCCAAAAGCAAGAGAAGAAAGACCCCCAGATGGTGATAGTTATTGCCTCAACATCCTACTCACAGTGCCAATTTTCTTATAGTTACCCTGCAAGATATGGGATAAATCCCTCACCTAAAATGCTGTTTGAACACGCTAAAAAAGAATGAAAAGTTTTATTACTGACATAATAGGGTTTTCTAGGGAAAGCAAGGTTGGCTCCTAAGTCAGTCTGAAATAGTGTGAGTGAAGAGAGGGTGAGTGGCTTTGTTTTTTATGGTATTTAGGTGGTAGGGCCAAAGTAAGGTTTATATGCTCGCTGTGGCTTACATTACTTAAACTTCCCTGCCAGCACCATGAAGAGTCCCCAGACCTTTCTTGTCAGTTTGCCCTGATATGGGGCAAAAAGGGAAAGAAAGAGGGATGGGACTTGAAAGCTATCATTGGTTATACATCAAAATTGGAATCAGACTCTTTATTATAATGTTCATCTCTAAAAATAAATTTCATTGCCACCAATAGAAGGCAAAGGAGAAGCTTGCCAGCTAAACAAGAAGGCTAGAATGAAAAGAAAAGCATGTTCAACTTTTTAAAAAATGACTAATGTTTTAAAGTAGTGATATTAATAATTTGAGATATCTTCTTATTAAATTCATCAGCCTTCTTTTTGCCATTATATTAAAAATTAAAATGTAGCAGTGATATTTATGTCCCTTTCACTGTGTAATTCTATTTTTGGAGTCCTATATAGAGTTTATATTATGCTTTATTTTGAAAATATATGGTTTTATTTGTAATATTTCTTACTTGTTATTTAAAGCTAAATATTGCCCCCCAGAAGCTGAGACCTCTGGTCTGCATTAATGGCCTGCATTCTATACCACAAACTAGTTGTGCTGTGTTAGGAAAACCTTTTATTCTCTGCTTCATATTCTTCATCTGTAAATTGATCCATCCAGCAAAAGGTTTTGAAGTATCTTCTATCAGATGGATATTGAAGAAGGTGCTGAGGGTACAAAGCTAAGCAAGGCATCGTTCCTGCTCTCAAAGAGCTTGCAGCGTGGTGGGGCATACATGTCTGCAACTGCAATATGGTATGCTAATTGTCATGTGTAAAGTGTGCACATGGTGCTGGAAATAATAATTATATGGACAATATTTTTACCATTTTCCTCATATTAAAGTACTTTGAAATGTATAAAGCAAAACAAAAGTATAAGTAAATACCCTGCTGCCTTTTGTCTACTTCATTCATTTTGAGCTTAGAACTTTTGATACTCTTAAAGTATATTTTTGGCATTTGAATTACCTTGGGGCAGTATTTAATATATTTCTAATTAAGATACAATTTTAGTTTGAATGGTCCTATTCTCCAGATTATGGAGTTGTGTGTTCCTCTTACCATAAAGACTGAATGCTGCCGCAGCAAATGACACAACTGTGGAGATTGTTAATACTATAAAATTAAGGATTCTAAAGACTTCAACTGGGCCCTTAGCACACCATTTAACAATCATTGTCTATCCTTAATTATTCCCCTCTCCTGTTGGCAGTGGTTGCCATTGCGACCCTTTACTGCCTTTCTCATGGCTACTACTCCATGCATTCTCCTTGATACAACCCCTACCAGTCCCATCAGTCTTACCTCCATCATTCTCCAAGACACAGGCTCCATCCCTACCTAACTATTGAGTGGGCTGTGTTGCTTTAGGTATCTGTACCTTTGCTCTTGCTATTCCTCTGCCTGGAATCCACTCCTGACACCAAACTTAACTAACTTCTACTTTTTTCAAGACTCATTTCACGTATCTGTACTCTGTGAACCTTCTTTGACAGCCCAGGCATAGCTGGCCACTCCTTCTTGTACATCACCACTAGATAGAGTATTTTCTGCGACTTTCGAATGTTTTATATTGTGTTGCACTGTTTTCTTTTATAACTATCTCCGCTAATAAACTGTGAAGTCCTAGAAAGCCGGGACTCTCTCATTTATCTTTGAATCCCTAGCTTCTAGTATAGTGCCTGGCAGAAACATAAATTTATTGAGGGAGAAAACATATTTATTGAGGGAGAAAAGGGAATGAAACTACATAAATATTAGAACTATAGAGCTTCTTTAAGAACACAAAACCACATTATTATTACCTTCAAACTTCTAAGTTAATTTTCAGTGGTATATCCCTGTTTCCTTTTTCTCTCGAACTTTTGGAATTTTTTTTTCCATTTAATAGATGCTGAAATGTGTTTTTAAAGAACTTCACAGAGACAGCTGTCTGACAGCTGTACACCATCTGTGCTTTCAGGCCTGGGTAAAAACATCTGGCTACTTGAGAATAGAAGCTCTGTACTAAAGGAGTTTCCCAGATTGGTGGTGATTAGTATTCTACAAATGTGCCTTGCATTGTCCTGCTTTGACATGATAATGTATACAGCTTGTACTCTAAACTGTGAAGTTTCTTTTTGTTTGTGCACCTCAATGAAGTTTGAAAAATAGTATTAGCATGTTGGTACATTTTGGCCATAAAAATGTTTTTGTAGTAAATGACAACATCACAGTAAAGTAAGTGATTAATCCAGAGGAGTGTGTACATATGTACTCACACACTTATGCTATTAGGCAACAACCTATACTGTAGAAAAATTTCTCTTCAAACAAAATAATCAATGTATATTCCAAACACCCTTTTCTTTATTTCCCTGATATGGAACTACCTCAGAGACTATTCCATTAAAAAAAGACTTGAAATAAATGAAGTTCTGTGCACCTGCAGTGCTATCTATCTATACTTAACCCTTCTTGGTCAGTGTCCTCTAACCTATTTATACAGACCAATTCTGATAAATATTTTATTAACTACTGTGATGAGCACCACATGCACACACAGATGGTCTATTTCTAGGGTTCTGCCTTTAATAAAGCTGTGAGGAGCTATCAGTAATGATAGTGTTTGAATTTCCAAAATTGCGTTCAAATACCTACCATATATCTCAGGTTTCATAACTGTGATCCAGGTTCCTCCAATTTAATTTATGTTACATTCTGCAATCAAGGAATAAAATACTTCTTAAATGGTTAGTATCACTAATAATTTAGAAGGAATTTATGAATTTAGTAATACCCTTCATTAGCTTAACTTGAATTAAATGCAGAAATGACAGCAGTTCAGATTTCTGTCCCAAGATCCTGACGTGTGTGTGTGTGTGTGTGTGTGTGTGTGTGTGTGTAGATAGGAGTAAGCATACAAATGGAAGTCTAATATGCCAGCACTTAAAGGCACTATTATAGGGCACTTAAGACCATACCATGATTCTTGCTTCCATTAGAATGCAATCTTCTTGAGAGGACCATTTTAAATTTTTAAATTATTGATATTTAGAGAGAGAGGAAGGGAGAGGGAGAGAGTGAAACATTGATTCGATCCACTGCCTCCTGCATGACGCCCCCTACTGGGGATCCAGCCCATAACCCAGGCATGTGTCCTGACCGGGGATCAAACTGGCAACCTTTCAGTGCACAGGACAACACCCAACCAACTGAGCCATGCTGGCCAGAGTGAGAGGACTATTTTGAATTCAATTTTAAGTCTCAATAGCATCTAACATCATGTTTTGTATAAATCAAGTTATTATCAGATGATTGTCAAATATACACTGAGTGACCAGATTATTATGATCTCTGAATGCATAATAATCTGGCCACTCAGTATATATATTAGAAGCCCGGTGCATGAATTCGTGCATGGGTGGGGTCTGGCCAACCTGGCCATGGGGAAGGGACATGGGTGGTTGGCCAGCCTGCCTGCTGTTCGAACTCCTGGTTGAGGGGACAATTTGCATATTAGCCTTTTATTATATAGGATATACACTGAGTGGCCAGATTATTATGCGTTCAGAGATCATAATAATCTGGCCACTCACTGTACTTGGTGAGTATGCCACAACACTGAAATTTAGAATTGGGGCCCTAACTCTTTACCTTCCAAATTTTGTAGGTGTTCCCAGAGGTAATATGGTTTTAAAGTAACTTACTAAGAAACAATAGTGTCTCCAGAGGAAGCATAATGTCTAGATGATCTAGACTCCCTAAGCAACAGTTGAAGGACCTGGGTCCTAGAGCAGAGTACTGAATGCAAGAAATACTTGCCTTTGAATATAAGAAAGGGCAGAACTAGAGTTAATGAGGGAAATTTCTGAAAAGCAATATCTGCTTAGATTAAGAAAAAATTTCTAGTATCTGAGATGCCTCACAATTGAGTGGAATGCCTTAAATACCATTTAAGCAGTACAGGAATGACTGTGTGGAGGACATTATGTGGGAGATCAGACTAAGTAAATTCTGTCATCCTTCCAATAGTCTATAAAAGATAGAAAAGGCATTGAATGGTAGTCATGTTTCTTGTTATATCATACTTTTCATTAGCCCACCAATGAAAAGTATTCACCTTTTAAAATTGTTATACTATTTTATTCAATGACAGTGTTCCCTTAGCTCTGTGGTCGGCAAACTGCGGCTCGCGAGCCACATGCGGCTTTTTGGCCCCTTGAGTGTGGCTCTTCCACAAAATACCACGGCCTGGGTGAGTCTATTTTAAAGAAGTGGCGTTAGAAGAAGTTTAAGTTAAAAAAATTTGGCTCTCAAAAGAAATTTCAATCATTGTACTGTTGATATTTGGCTCTGTTGACTAATGAGTTTGCCAATCACTGCCCTAGAGTATTCTTTCCCTAGATAGAGCTTCAAATAACAGTGCCATTTTTATCATTCATATCTCAGCTCAAATACCATTATTTCAGAAAGGCCTTCCCTGAGCATCCTTTTTAAAATAGTTCACCCCCACACTTACCTCTATCTCCTATTTCTCTCTATCTTATCACCTTGTTTATTTCCTTCAGATAAATCATTATACTCCGTAATTTTCACGTTTGCTTTTTTCCAATCTTTCGCTACTCAAATTTAAGCTCCATGAGGACATGCATGAAGCTTGTCTGTCTTATTCACAGTTAAATCCCTAGTTCCCAGGACAGTGTCTTGCATAAACTAGGAACTCAGTGAATATTTGATATATGGCTATATGAAGACCCGCGTACACATGTTGGGTTTTCTGTTATGTTAAAGCCATTAGGGGGCTGGAAGGTCCTTGCTTAGAGACATTTTGTACTTCTCTTCTACCAAAAATAAGGGATTTGGATGTCCAAGATTGAAAAATTTTCCATTTGTACTATGTAACAATAAGTGGCACATTTTCTTTTTTTTTTAATTTTTTAATTTTTTATTTTTATTTTATTGTTTTAAGTATTACACATAGTAGTACATATATCTCCTTTTTTTTCCCATTGACCTTCCCCCAGCCTCCCCTAACCCCTGTCGCATGCCCTCATCCCATCCCCCACCACCACCCCCAGTGTCTTGTGTCCATTGGTTGTGCTTATATGCATGCATACAAGTCCTTCGGTAGATCTCTTACCTCCCACCCCCCTCTCCAGCCTTCCCGCAGTAATTTGACAATCTGTTTGATGCTTCTCTGCCTCTGTATCTATCTTTTTTGTTCATCAGGTTATAATGTACTTTATTATCCATAAATGAGTGAGATCATGTGGTATTTTTTTTGTCACTGACTGGCTTATTTCACTTAACATAGTGCTCTCCAGATCCATCCATGCTGCTGCAAATGGTAAGAATTACTTTTTTATAGCAGCGTAGTATTCCATTGTGTAGATATACCAGTTTTCTAATCCACTCATCTGCTGATGGGCATATAGGCTGTTTCCAAATCTTCCAATGGTGAATTGTGCTGCTATGAACATAGGGGTGCATATTTCCTTTCTGATTGGTGTTTCTAGTTTCTTGGGATATATTCCTAGAAGTGGGATCACTGGGTTAAATGGGAGTTCCATTTTAGTTTTTTGAGGAAACTCCATACTGTTCTCCACAGTGGCTCCACCAGTCTGCATTCCCACTAGAAGTGCACGAGAGTTCCTTTTTCTCCACATCCTCGCCAGCACTTGTCCTTTGTTGATTTGTTGATGATAGCCATTCTGACAGGTGTGAGATGGTACCGCATTGTCGTTTTGATTTGCATCTTTCAGATAATTAGTGACTTTGAGCATGTTTTCATATGTCTCTTGGCCTTCTGTCTTCTTTCAAAAAGTTTTTATTTAGGTACGTTGCCCATTTTTTTTATTGGATCATTTATCTTCCTTTTATTAAGTTGTATGAGTTCCCTGAAAATGTTGGAGATTAAACCTTTATCAGTGATAACATTTGCAAATATGTTCTCTCATGCAGTGGGCTTTCTTATTGTTTTGTTGATGGTTTCTTTTGCTGTGCAAAAGCTTTTTATTTTGATGTAGTCCCATTTGTTTATTTTCTCTTTAGTTTCCATTGCCCTAAGAGCGGTATCTGTGAAGAAATTGCTTCGGCATATGTCTGAGATTTTGCTGCCTGTGGATTCCTCTAGTATTTTTATGGTTTCCCGTGTATGTTTAAGTCCTTTATCCATTTCGAGTTTATTTTTCTGTATGGTGTAAGTTGGTGGTCTAGTTTCATTTTTTGGCATGTATCTGTCCAATTTTCCCAAAACCATTTATGAAGAGACTGTCTTGACTCCATTGTATGTTCATGCCTCCTTTGTCAAATATTAATTGCGCATAGTAGTTTGGGTCGATTTCTGGGTTCTCTATTCTATTCCATTGGTCTATATGTCTGTTCTTGTGCCAGTACCAGGCTGTTTTGAGAACAGTGGCTTTGTAATACAGCTTGAAATCTGGTATTGAGATCCCACCTACTTTGTTCTTCTTTCTCAGGATTGTTGTGGCTATTCGAGGTCTTTTTTTATTCCAGATGAATTTTTGGAGAGTTCTTTCTAGGTCTGTGAAATATGCCATTGGTATTTTAATGGGGAGTGCATTGAATCTATAGATTGCTTTGGGTAGTATGGTCATTTTAATGATGTTGATTCTACCAATCCATGAATATGGTATGTTCTTTCATCTGTTTATGTCTTCCTTTATCTCTTTTTTCAGTGCCCTATAGTTTTCCGCATATAGGTCTTTTACCTCCTTAGTTAAGTTTATTCCTAGGTATTTTAATTTTTTTGGTGCGATGGTAAATGTGATTGCTTTTTTAGTCTCTCTTTCTGTAAGTTCACTATTGGTGTATAGAAATGTCATAGATTTCTTGGCGTTAATTTTGTATCCTGCTAAATTGCCAAATTCATTTATTAAGTCTAATAGTTTTTTGACGGAGTCCTTAGGGTTTTTTATGTACAGTATCATGTCATCTGCAAATAAGGACAGTTTTACTTCTTCTTTTCCAATTTGGATGCCTTTTATTTATTCTTCTTGTCTAATCACAATGGCTAATACTTCCAGTCAGTGATGGCGAACCTATGACACGCGTATAACCACTGACACGCATAGCCATTTCTGATGACACGAGGCCTCATGCCGAGGATGAAACATTTGCTGCTCCTGAGGATGAAACATTTGCTATTAGAGTCTTGGAGTTAGTTTTTTCCTCAAAGTGATACACTACCTGAGATATGCTCAGTTTTTTGGTGAAGTTTGACACACCAAGCTCAAAAGGTTGCCCATCACTGCTTCAAGTACTATGTTGAACAGGAGTGGTGAGAGTGGGTATCCCTGTCTTGTTTCTGTTCTTAGGGGAAATGGTTTTAGTTTTTGCCCATTGTGTATGATCTTGGCTGTGGGTTTATCACATATGGCTTTTATTATGTTGAGGTATGACCCTTCTATTCCCACCTTGCTGAGAGTTTTTGTTAGGAAAGGGTGTTGGATTTTGTCAAATGCTTTTTCTGCATCAATTGATATGACTTTGTGATTTTTATCTCTCCATTTGTTTATGTGATGTATCATGTTTATTGATTTGCAGATATTGTACCAACCTTGCATCCCTGAGATAAATCCTACTTGGTCATGGTGTATGATCTTTCTGATGTACTGCTGGATTCAATTTGCTAGAATTTTGTTGAGGATTTTGGCATCTATGTTCATGAGGGATATTGGCCTGTAATCTCTTTCATTGTGTTATCATTATCTAGTTTTGGTATTAGGGTGATGCTGGCTTCATAGAAGGGGCTTGGAAGTGTTCTTTCCTCATGAATTTTCTAGAATAGTCTGAGGAGGATAGGTTTTAGTTCTTCCTTGAATGTTTTGTAAAACTCCCCTGTGAAGCTGTCTGGCCCTGGGCTTTTTAATGAATGCTTCAATTTCGTCCATAGTTATCAGCCTATTGAGATTTTTAGAGTCTTCCTGAGTAAGTTTTGGAAGGTTGTGTTTTTCTAGGAATATGTCCATTTCCTCCAGGTTGTCCAGGTTGTTGAAATAGAGGTGTTCATAGTATTTTTTTAACAATCCTTTGTATTTCTGTGGGGTCTGTTGTTATTTCACCTCTTTCATTTCTGATTTTGTTTATTTGGGTCCTCTCTCTTTGCTTCTTGGTGAGCCTGGCTAGAGGTTCATCAATCTTGTTTATCCTTTCAGAGAACTAGCTCTTGGTTTTGTTGATCTTTTGTATTGTTTCTTTGGTCTCTGTCATTTTTCTCTACTCTAATCTTTATTATTTCCTTCCTTCTACTTACACTGGGCTTTTCTTGCTGCTCTTTTTCTAGCTCTTTGAGTTGTAGGGTTAGGTAATTTATTACCATTGTTTCTTGTTTTTTGCAGTAGGCTTGTAGAGCTATGAACTTCCCTCTCAAGACTGCTTTCGCTGTGTCCCATAAATTTTGGTTTGTTGTGTTTTCATTGTCATTTGTTGCCATGATGTTTTTTATTTCTTCTGTGATCTGTCTGGTTACCCAGTCATTGTTTAGTAGCATGCTATTTAGTCTCCATGTGATTGATTTTTTTGGATTGTTTTTATTATAGTTGATTTCCAGTTTTATGCCATTGTGATCTGAGAAGATGCTTGATATGATTTCTATCTTCTTGTATTTGAAGAGACTTTGCCTGTGACCCAATATATGATCTGTCTTTGAAAATGACCCATATGCACTTGAGAAGAATGTATATTCTGTGTCTTTGGGGTGAAGTGTTCTGAAGTTGTCAATTAATTCCATCTGATCTAATGAGTCATTTAGGATTGATGTTTCTTTGCTGATTTTTTGTTTAGAGGATTTGTCCAATGGTGATAGTGGGGTATTAAAGTTCCCTACTATGATTGTATTGCTGTCAATCTCTCCCTTGATATCCTCCAGGAGTTTTTTTGTGTATTTGGGTGCTCCTATATTGGGTGTGTATATGTTTACCAGAGTTATTTCTTCTTGTTGGATTGCTCCCTTTAGTGTTATGAAGTGGCCTTCCTTATCTCTTTTTATATTCTTCATTTTGAGATATAATTTGTCAGATAGGTATTGCTACTCCAGCTTTTTTTATTTCCATTCTCCTCAAAAACCTTTTCCATCCCTTCATCTTCAGTCTGTGTGCGTCTTATTTTCTGAGGTGGGTTTACTGTAGACAGCAGATATATGGGTCATGTATTCTTATCCACTCAGTTACCCTATGTCTTTTGATTGGGGCCTTTAATCCATTTACATTTAAAGTTATTATTGATAGGTACTTGTTTGTCGCCATTTTTATTCCTTACCCCTGTGTTCCTTCTTCGCTTCCTATTTCTTCTTTTTACAGCAGACCCTTTAGCATTTCTTGCATTGCTGGTTTGGTGGTAATAAACCCCCTTAGTCCTTTTTTTGTCTGTGAATCACCTGATTTCACCCTCAATTTTGATTGATATCCTTTCTGTATACAGTGTTCTAGGATTCAGACCCTTCCTTTGCATGCCTTTTTATATTTCATTCCATTCCCTTCTGGTCTGATGTGTTTCTGTTGAGAAACCAGTCACTAGTCTGATGGGGGATCCTTTGTAGGTAACTTTCTGTCTCTCTCTGGCTGCTTTTAAGATTCTTACTTTGTCGTTGGTGTTTGCCAATTTAATTATAATGTGCCTTGCCGTCGGTCTTTTGGAGTTCATTTTGTTTGGGCTTTGTGAGCTTCTTGGATTTGTGCGGGTTTTTTCTTCCCTATATCAGGGAAGTTTTATGTCATTATTTCTTCAAACAGGTTTTCTATTCCTTGCTCAGTTTCCTCTCCTTCTGGAACCCCTATTATGCGGATGTTGTTTCATTTCGTGTTGTCTCACAGTTCTCTTAGGCTCTCCTCCTGCTTTTTAATTATTTTTTCTAGAAGCTGCTCTACTTGGGTATTTTTTCCTACCTTGTCTTCTAGCTCACTGATGTGGTCCTCTGCTTCTTCTAGTCTACTGTTGATGCTTTCCATTGAGTTCTTGATAGCAGCGATGTCATTTTTCATTTCTTCTTGGTTCTTCTTCATTTCCTCTTGGTTCTTACACATACTGTTGAATTTGTCTTCCGTTCTTTTTATCCAACTTATGACCATTTCTCTGAATTCTTTCTCTGACAGGTTGCTTGCCTCCATTTCGTTTACTTCCTTTTCTGGTGACACCTGCTTTTCTTTCATATTCAGGCTGTTTCTTTGTCTCCCCATGATCTCTCTTCTCCAGGTGTCTGGTTATGTAGTTCTATCTCTCCTGCTTTGATTTAAAGGCACAAAATACAACACAACAAGGTACAACGCAGAAGGAACTGAACACAAATGTATTCACGATATTAATAACCCCAAATAAAAGTGACCACCAGAGAAAGGCAAATTAGAGGATAAGAAAGAAAGAAAAAGAGAAAAAAAATGGAGTGCAAAAGTGAAATTGGGAAAAGGAAAAAAAAAGTAAGATAGAAAAGAAAGAGAATAAGAAAGAAAAGGAAAAAACTGTTTATATAGGGAGAAAACTCCAATAGAATAGCTACTAATACCAACAAATGCCAGCAACAAATCCTAGAGATGAATGCAAACTACAAACAACAACTAATATCAAGCAAGGTGAGGGAAAACAGAATCAAAAAACAAAACAAACAAAAAGAAAAACCAAAACAATCTCAAACAAGCATAAAAAAACGGATATAATCAACAATCAAGCAAACAACAACAAAAGGACAGAGAGAAGAAAAAATTTTGGATAGTGAAGAAAGAGATGTGTGTATGGACTTGGAGCAGAGGGTTGGAAATTAGATATATAAATAGCGTGAGATTTTAACAGGGGTAAAAAGAAGGAATAGGGAAAATCTAAAGCAGGAATAGGGTAAGAAAAACAGGATAACAAAAGGGGAAAAGTGAGGAAGAGAGTGTTGGCATAAAGGTAAAGTTGAGATTGAGTAAAATGATGCTAAAGGAAAGATGAAAGTATAGTGTAGAACACTAATCCCAAAGTAAAATAAAGATAAAATAAAATGACACTTTTTTAAAAAAGATAAAATTGTAGTAGTAATAATACTGATTGGAAATAAAAATGTAATAATTAAAAAGGTAAAAATCAAGTGAGTAAAAAAGAAAAAAAATTTAGTTTCTTAAGTAAAGGATGAAAAAAAATAAAAATGTGCAGTAGTGAAGGTCATTCACTTCCTCTACTGTTCTGTTTGGCACGCCTGTTTCCTAGTCAGGACAGTATTGAAGTTGCCTGCGTTCCACTGCTCCTCAGTGTTGTAGGCCACAGTCTTGATTTTCAAGCAGGCAGTACGTCTTTATTGTATATACTTCTTTATTTGTGTTTAAACAAGAGTCAATTTGTGATTCAATCCCTGGATGGCAGTGTTTCTGAATTGACCTCCGGGTCTATAGGTCCTCTCTCGCTAGTGTTTAGATTTTGTTTTCCCTGTGGCACTTAATACAGGTTTGGGGGAGTGGGGTGCCCCAGAGCTGGATCTCTGATGGTTATTCCCTGCTCTGATCCCCAGGTTCCACAAAAACAACTTTCCCCTGCAGTCTCTTAGAGTGTCCCCAATTGGGTGATCCTATGTATTGGGCTTAGGAATCAAAAGCAAGGATTTGAACAGAAAGAAAAAAAGAGAGAGAGAGAGGAAAGAGCCAGAGTAAGTGCACGACCTCCGGCGCTGTGCGCAAGTCTGTGCAGTCTTTTTTCCCCTTGGGTCTAAGCACCTGGCACACTTTTAAAATTTTTAGACTGTCCTTTTGCGCCCAGTTCAGCTATGGGTTGCTTTTTAGAGTTCCCTTCTGTTAGCAGCTCTGCGGACCCCCTTCCACATTCGCAGATCACACCAGCCCCAATGGCCATGGACTTTTCTGGGCACAGACTTCACCGGATCCTCCAGCTCCTGCCATGAGCTTTTCTCTCTCCTGCCCGGACCACAGACCTTACCTTATCCCAGGGGAAATCTGACCTTTCCGTGAGGGGGTGCAGAGCTCTCCTCTGAATCCGCGTGGTGCTCGCCCCACTTGGGAACCGGTGTTCTCGGGTTCGCAGCTGTTCGCTGGGTGTTGCTGTTGTAGATTTTCAGGCTTCCCACAACATCCACTCTCCCCTGTCTGTCTTCTTCATCATATTCTAAGTGCCAGCAAGGAGGGAACTGAGTCTAGTTCAGCACTGTGGTCCCAGTACTTGGTAGGTGTTCTGCAAATATTATTGTGTGAGTTAATGAACTGACCCATCTCAACCAGAATCACCATCACTGATAGTGGTTAGTATATGTGTATCATGGTCCATTTTCTGACACTGCTTTCAATGATAGGTTTTCTAAAATATAAATTTAAGAACTGGAGCAGTCATAGAAAATACAGTTATTAGGATTAAAATTTTGTGTGCTATATTTAACAATAAATGATGGCCATAACAGATGGTTGTTTGTGAAGATATATGTGAGTGCTTGGTTATTTGGGCTTCATCCAGGTGATTTGCAATAACTTAATTACTTAATTGATGGCAGTGATGGGCAACCTTTTGAGCTTGGTGTGTCAAACTTCGCCAAAAAACTGAGCATAACTCGGGTAGTGTGTCACTTTGAAGAAAACCCATTATTTCGCAAATGTTTCATCCTCAGGAGCAGCAAATGTTTCATCCTCGGCATGCGGCCGCCTCAGCGGCCGCGTGTCATCAGAAATGGCTACGTATGTCAGTGCTGACATGCGTGTCATAGGTTCGCCATCACTGACTGATGGAATCAGAAATAGAAACACCTGAGACATTATAGGAGAACCTGCTTCTGAAAACACTAAGAAAGTGCTCTTTGTGGCATTCCCCCTGCCCAGGATCTAGTGAAGCTACCCATTTCCTTATGTTAATGCTCACTAGTCATGTTTCTATTTTTCCTCCTAACATTACTGACGTTTAAAGATAATTTCCTCAGTTATATGTGAGTGTTACTAACATCAAGTCACATTTCTCTTTTCATAAATTTTCTAAAAGCACATCTTTTTAGCAAAATATGTTCGTTTCCAATGACATTATAGTTTTCTATGACTCTATTTTCTATATTGTAAAGTATTATCTAATGTGTTTTAGACAGGTGTTTTGATCACTTTCTTACTGACATTAACAGTCAACAATTTCGATTATTCCTAGTCTTCCTGCTTCATTTACCCCTATATTCTTTCTTCCCATCTTTTTATTTTGCTTCTTCCCAATAATTTTTTAAATTTATCTTAACATTTTTATTGTTCGATATACCATAAATTATCATTTACAAAATAGTTTCTATCAATAAATGACTTATTAAATTTACTGAAAATTTTAACTGAATTATTTAAAGCCAGAATGG
The DNA here is from genome assembly GCA_025583905.1 of Ia io. Classification (NCBI taxonomy): domain Eukaryota; kingdom Metazoa; phylum Chordata; class Mammalia; order Chiroptera; family Vespertilionidae; genus Ia; species Ia io. The sequence goes on from JAJQQW010000001.1 coordinate 55,374,297, forward strand.
CTCCCTGTTTCCTTTGAAAGACAAAAAGCTATACATGTCTACACCTGCTAATCTGACCCACAAATCAGTGTTCAGCAAAATGTGTGTGTGTGTGTGTTAAATTCCAAAATACTGGCTACTGGTGAGATAATCATTTATTAGGTATTAGCGATATGTTTTACGTGCTATCATTATGGCTTTTCAAGTTCTAAATATGAGAAAGTCCTAGAAGTTTTAAAAAAACAATTCTGCATAGACCTCAAGATATTAAGCTTTCATAAACATTATTTGTATAAATGTCATGTAAGATTGCCTTTGAAAGTAAAAAGGAAGGAAGGAATTCAAGGAAGAATAATACTTGTATAAAGTCACAAATGACTTTTAACTACGCAAAACATAAAAAGTATGATAACTAATTGTGTATCTTTGGGGTATCCCATGAACATTTGATTGAAATAGTGAGTAGGACAGTGTTTGATATGAAATAAGCTTATAGAAATGATCAGGTGGCTAAGCGGGCATTTGATGAAATCAGTATTTCCCAAATGCCAGCTGATTGTGTGTTTGTAGACCAGCTTTTCTTTCTTTTTTAAAATCTTTATTGTTAAAAGTATTATATATGTCCTCCTGTTTCCCCCATTGACACCTTCTAGCCCATCCCTGCCCCACCCTCCAGGACTTCACCACACTGTTGTGTGAGTCCTTGGGTTATGCATATATGCACACAAGTTCATTGGTTGATTTCTTCCCAAGCACCAACTCATTCTCGCCTTCCCTCTGAGATTTGACAGCCTGTTCCATGCTTCTGTGTCTCTGGATCTATTTTATTCGTTATAATCCACATATGAGTGAGATATTGTGATACTTGTCTTTCTCTGATTGGTTTATTTCACTTAGCATAATATTCTCCAGGTCCCTTCATGCTGTCTCAAAGGGTAAGAGATCCTTCTTTTTTACTGCTACATAGTATTCCATGATGTAAATGTACCACAGCTTTCTTATCCTCATCTACTGATGGACACTGCACTTGGCTGTTTCCAGATCTTAGCTATTGTAAATTGCTCTGCTATGAACATAGAGGTGTGTATATTCTTTCTGAATGGTGTTTTGGGTTTCTTAGGATATATTTTCAGAAGTGGGATCACTGGGTCAAATAGCAGTTCCATATTTAATTTTTTAGGAAACTCCATACTGTTTTCCATAATGGCTGTACCAGTCTGCATTCTACACATCCTCACTAGCACTTGTGATTTGTTTATTTGTTGATGGTAGCCATTCTGAAAGCTATGAAGTGATATCTCATTGTCATTTTAATTTGCATCTCTCTGATGATTAGTGACTTTGAACATTTTTTCATATGTCTCTTGGCCATCTGTATGTCCTCTTTGGAGAAGTGTCTATTTTGGTCCTTTGCCCATTTTTTAATTGGATTGTTTGCCTTCCTTTTTTTTTTTTTAAGTTGTATGAGTTCCTTATATATTTTGGTTATTAACCCTTTATCAGATGTTTCATTGGCAAATATATTCTCCCATACAGTGGTCTCCCTTTTCATTTTGTTGATGGATTCTTTTGCTGTGCAGAACCTTTTTATTTTGTTGTAGTCCCATTTGTTTATTTTCTCCATTGTTTCTCTTGCCCTAGGAGATGTATCAGCAAACATATTGCTATGAGAGATGTCTGAGATTTTGCTGCCTGTGCTTTCTTCTAGGATTTTTATGGTTTCATGGCTTACGTTTAAGTCTTTCTTTTTTTTTTTTTTTTTTTTTAGTTTAATTTTGTGTATGGTGTAAGTTGATGGTCTAGTTTCATTTTCTTTTCATGTACCTGTACAATTTTCCCAAAACCACTTATTGAAAAGACTGTCCATTGTATGCTCTTGCCTCCTTTGTCAAATATTAATTGAGAGTAATGACCTAGGTCAATTTCTGGGGTCACTGTTCTGTTTCATTGATCTATATGCCTGTTCTTGTGCCAGTACGAGGCTGTTTTGATTCCAGTGGCTTTGTAATATAGCTTGATATCTGGAATTATGATCCTTCCACCTTTATTCTTTGGCTATTTGGGGTCTTTTTTGGTTCCATATAAATTTTTTGAGTATTTATTCTAGAACTGTGAAATATGCTGTTGGTATTTTGATATGGATTGCATTGAATCTATAGATTGCTTTGGGTAGTATTGACATTTTAATGATACGCATTCTACCAATCCTTGAGCACAGTATATTCTTCTACTTGTTTATATCCTCTTTTATTTTTTCAACATTCTGTAGTTTTCCAAGTACAGGTCTTTTACCCCCTTGGTTAAGTTTACTCCTAAGTACCTTAATTTTTCTGTTACAATGGTAAATGAGATTTTTTTTTTTTTAGTTTCTCTTTCTGAGAATTCATTATTGGAGTATAAAAATGGCATCAATATGCATCCTGCTACATTGCAAAATTCATTTATTAAATCTAGTAGTCTTTTGGTGGTGTCTTTATGGTTCTCTATACACAATATCATGTCTTCTGCGAATAATGGCAGTTTTATATCTTCCTTTACAATTTTGATGCCTTTTGTGTTTTCTTCTTGTCTGATCACTGTGGCTAGGACTTCCAGTACTATCCTCTATAATAAAGAGGTAATATGCAAATTGACTGTCACACTCTCACAAGATAGCTGTCTATGACCAGGCCAGCAAGGGGGTTAGTGAGGGGGGTTAGTGACTGAACAAGCAGGCTGTGTGGGGTGCCCAGGCCGCGAGGGGGCGGGCAGTAAGGGCAACCAGGCCAGTGGGGGGTCAGTTAGGGTCAACCAGGCCAGCAGAGGGGTGCAGTTGGGGGCAACCAGGCCAGCAGTTGGGGGCAATTAGGCTGGCAGGGGGGCAGTGAGGGGTGACTAGGCCAGCAGGGAGGCAGTTAGGGGTGACCAGGCCAGCAGGGGAGTAGTTAGGGACAATCATGCTGGCACACAGAGGCAGTGAAGGGTGATCAGGCCAGCAGCAGGGACAGTTAGGGGCGACCAGGCAGGCAGGCAGGTGAGCGATTAGGAGACAGTGGTCCAGGATTGTGAGAGGGATGTCCAACTGCCGGGTTAGGCCCGATCCCTGGGCAGTCAGACATCCCCCGAGGGGTCTCGGATTGGAGAGGGTGCAGGCTGGGCTGAGGGAATCTACCCCCCATGCATTAATTTTGTGCACCGGGCCTCTAATATTGAATAAGAGTGGTGAAAGCAGACAACCCTGTCTTGCTCCTGTTCTTAAGGGAAGTGGTTTTAGTTTTTGCCATTGAGTGTGATGCTGGCAGTAGGTTTGTCATATATGGCCTTTATCATGTTGAGATATGATACCTCTTTCTATTTTGCTGAGAGTTTTATCAAAAATGGGTGCTAGATTTTGTCAAATGCTTTTTCTACATCTATTGATACAATCATCTGATTTTTGCCTTTCAATTTGTTTATGTGATGTATCATTTTTATTTTTTATTTTATTTTTTTAAATGTCTTTATTGATTAAGATATCACATATTTGTCCTCATCCCTCCATTCCCATCCCAAACCCCTCCCCACATATGCCCCCACCCCCCTGTTGTCCGTGACCACTGGTTAGGCTTATATGCATGCATACAAGTCCTTTGGTTGATCTCTCCCCCTTTCCCCCACCCTCCCCTACCTTCCCTCTGAGGTTTGACAGTCTGATCAGTGCTTCCCTGTCTCTTGGCCTGTTTTTGTTCATCAGTCTATGTTGTTCATTATTTCCCCTAGATGAGTGAGATCATGTGATATAAGAAATACACTTATAAGAACCGAAAATGAGACAAGCAATAATGGTTATGCTGAGAGGCAAATGAATCGGTCTGTAGTGAGTTTCTTTCTGGGCCAACAGTTCTTTTGAGACCCAATTTCAATGTCAAACAGTCCCTTATGTGTACATGTCAGCCATGACATTTCAGTTCTGGATGGTGGACAAATGGTGGTAATGCAGCTCTGACCATCTCTGGTTTTGTCCTGTGCAACCTGCAGTGACGCACAGCTGCTGTCTGCTAGTATGGCAAGGCGTCGTCAGCGTCTTCCATCTCTGGACTGCTTCTCTTCTGTCTTCATGGCTGGAGCAGTCCTATCAATTCCTCTCTGTTGCAGGAATGCACATGGTCTTGGAGTTGTTTTCTGAAAATATACAAACATATTCTTGACCAAAAGTTAATAAAGGAATCTTTTCTATAAATTTGACTTGGGATCCTTTTTCATTTTTTCCCCAAATTATTTTCTGTTGGTTTGTTTTGACACCATGTGTGTTTTTCATGGGTGTCTTGCTGTTAGCATTACAAATGAAAGTTAATTTTCTAAAGTAAAAATTTTCTAGATGTAATTTACTTACAGGATATTTTTCCTTGCATGGTATTCTTCTACTATCCCCCCTGTTTTATTTAAATATTAGGAGGCTTTTGGAAATTTTATAATGTAGTCTTGATAGCTTTTAAATTTTAATTTTTTGCACTAAAATATGACTGCTTTAGGTTCATTACATGTTACGCAATTTTACCATGAGATGAACTACCAATAAAAATTTTTGTTAACACTTTAGGAACACCTTTTTGTCCAGTACAATTTTTCTAGAATATTCGCTTATTTCAATTAGCCAATTTAAATTACTCTGAAAACATGACTACTGTTTTACTGTCAAATTTAATACTCTAACAACAATCTTGTTTTACCCTGTAAACATTAGTGGAAAGGATTATTTGCATTCTTGAGTAGGCCCTGAGCATTCCTGGTACTAGGCTGGATTTAGATATCAAAAACGCACTTCCCCACACCATGGGTACAAGACAACTCAAACAAGTCTTGTTGCAGTGAAAGGGCAGCTGTTGTTGGCCAAGTCTCTGTCTGTTACCTGGATCCTGATTTGAGCTGTGCATGGGAAGCGAAGCAGCCATGGGAGCAGGAGACCTCCCTCCGAAGGGTGAGGGTTCAGGCCCCTGCATAGTTGGGGGGGTGAGGGTCTGTGCCCCACATCTGTTGACCCCCAAGTTCTCTCCTGGTGGCCCCTCTGCGACTGTGCCTGTCTTAGATTGTTCCTTCCCTGAGGAATCTTACCCGTCTCTGGCTAACCAGCCATCCTCCGGGGCCAAACAGGGTGATGTGAAGTTCAGTTTTGTCTCCTTGGTAGCCTATGCCCCTGTGGCCTCCATGCCCAGCACCTGCCTTGGGATCCCCTCACCTGCTGGCGAGGCCCCAGCACTGATCACATATCTTGGGGAACCCAGGTTTCTCCTCCAGGGAGGGCCCAGCTCACCCCACTGGGCAAGAGACTGCTCCATGGTACCAGCCACCATGAGGCTTCAGCCTCAGCATGAACTGAAAGCTCAGGCAACAGCTGTGGGCAATTGGATTTTGAGAAGAGGGTCCCTCTTGGCCAAAAGGGCAAGAAGAGCCAATATGGAATGCTCAGGTGCCTTCCCAGGGGGCCCTCTACACAGTGGAAGGGATTAAATCCTTTTGTGTCCTTTTTAAATGGCTGCCAGACATTCAAAGAACTGGTTTGTAAGTTTGTTTGGGATAATTGTACATTATGCTGTTGTAATTCTAAAATATCAAGAGATGTGTTACCTTTGTCTCCAAGCACCAAAAAGATGATTTTTTATTGATTCCCAAGAGTGTGAGATACTATTATAGGTAATGGGGGTAACACAAATCTGGGAAAAAATATAATGACATTGTAGAATAATATCATGTAAGGATATTCTTTGCTCTAGGCCATGGCAATTCCATTTCAAACTGGCTGTCAATTTCTTTTTGTATAGACAAGGTATTAGTTACATTTTCTGCACCCCTTCCAGGAGCAAGTAGTGATAGTCCCTTCCTTTGGTTTCCACGCAAGTCTGAAACCTCTCTTTAATTTACACACAAAGGAGCAGTGGTTTGATTTTGTGTCATACAAAAGGGAAGCTGGGTGGCGACCCATGTGTAATTATACTTCCTTGCCCCACCCATGGTCCTCCTGGATTTCCAAGTTGTTTGGTACTATTGATGACTACATTAGGCGGGGGATCAGCCCACATAAGGGCTCTTACCCATGAAGGGTCAGGAACATAAGTCCAAAATACTTCCCATTTGCCCCAGGTAATATTACCATACAGCTGATGACTGCTAGCATGGCAGGAAAGACGTTCTCAGGCGTTCCTAGGGTTCTGGTTACCGCACAATTTCTTTTTATTTTTTTCATTTTATTATTATTTTTTTTTTACATATATGTCCTTATCCCCCACCCCCCAGTTGTCTGTGTCCATTGATTAGGCTCAACTGCTTGCACACTAGTCCCTTGGTTGATCTCTCCCCCTTACTCCCACCGACCCCCTCCTTCCCTGAGGTTCGAGGTTCTGATCGACATTTCTCAGTCTCTGGATCTGTTCTTGTTCATCAGTCTATGCCGTTCATTATATTCCACAAATGAGTGAGATCATGTGATATTTATCTTTCTCTGCCTGGCTTATTTCACTTAGCATAATGCTCTCCATCTCCATCCATGTTGTTTCAAATGGTAGGAACTCCTTTTTTAACACAGCATAGTATTCCATTGTGTAGCTGTACCACAGTTTTTTAATCCACTCATCTGCTGATGGGCATTTAGGCTGTTTCCAAATCTTAGCTATGGTGAATTGTACTGCTATGAACATAGGGGTGCATATATCCTTTCTGATTGGTGTTTCTAGTTTCTTGGGATATATTCCTAGAAGTGGGATCACTCGGTCAAATGGGAGTTCCATTTTCAGTTTTTTGAGGAAACTCCATACTGTTCTCCAGAGTGGCTGGACCAGTCTGCATTCCCACCAGCAGTGCAAAAGAGTTCCTTTCTCTCCGCATCCTCGCCAACACTTGTCGTTTGTTGATTTGTTGATAATTGCCATTCTGACAGGTGTAAGATTGTACCACATTGTTGTTTTGATTTGCATCTCTCTGATGATTAGTGACTTTGAGCATGTTTTCATATATCTCTTGGCCTTCCTTCTGTCTTCTTTCAAAAAGTGTCTATTTAGATCAGTTGCCCATTTTTTCTTTGGTTGTTTATCTTCTTTTTGTTAAGTTGTATGAGTTCTCTGAAAATGTTGGAGATTGAACCCTAATCATTGATATCATTGGCAAATATGTTCTCCCAAGCAGTGGGCTTTCTTGTTGTTTTATTGATGGTTTCCTTTGCTGTGCAAAAGCTTTTTATTTTGATGTAGTCCCATTTGTTTATTTTCTCTTTAGTTTCCATTGCCATAGGAGCAGTATCAGTGAAGAAGTTACTTCGGCATATGTCTGAGATTTTGCTGCCTGTGGATTCCTCTAGTATTTTTATGGTTTCCTGTCTTATGTTTAAGTCCTTTATCCATTTTGAGTTTATTTTTGTGTATGGTGAAAGCTGGTGATCTAGTTTCATTTTTTAGCATGTATCTGTCCAATTTTCCCAACACCATTTGTTGAAGAGAATGTCTTGACTCCATTGTATGTTCATGCCTCCTTTGTCAAATATTAATTGAGCATCGTGGTTTGGGTTAATTTCTAGGTTCTCTATTCTATTCCATTGATCTATATGTCTGGTCTTGTGCCAGTACCAGGCTGTTTTGAGAACAGTGGCTTTGTAATACAGCTTGATATCTGGTATTGAGATCCCCCCTACTTTGTTCGTCTTTCTTAGGATTGCTGCAGCTATTCGGGGTCTTTTTTTATTCCAGATGAATTTTTTGAAGGTTCATTCTAGGTCTGTGAAATATGCCGTTGGTATTTTAATGGTAGTGCATTGAATTTATACATAGCTTTGGGTAGTGTTGACATTTTGATGATGTTGATTCTACCAATCCATGAACATGGTATGTTCTTCCATCTGTTTATGTCTTCCTCTATCTCTTTTTTCAGTGTCGTGTAGTTTTCCTTGTATAGGTCTTTTACCTCCTTAGTTAAGTTTATTCCTAGGTATCTTAATTTTTTTGGTGCGATGGTAAATGGGATTGCTTTTTTAGTCTCTCTTTCTGTAAGCTCATTATTGGTGTATAGAAATGCCATAGATTTCTTGGCGTTAGTTTTGTGTCCTGCTACATTGCTGAATTCATTTATTAAGTCTAATAATTTTTTGATGGGGTCTTTACGGTTTTCTATGTATAGTATCATGTCATCTGCGAATAAGGACAGTTTTATTTCTCCTTTTCCAATTTGGATGCCTTTTATTTCTTCTTCTTGTCTGATCGCAATGGCTAGTACTTCCAGCACTATGTTGAACAGGAATAGTGAGAGTGGGCATCCCTGTCTTGTTCCTGTTCTTAGAGGAAATGGTTTTATTTTTGCCCATTCAATATGATGTTGGCTGTAGGTTTGTCATATATGGCTTTTATTATGTTGAGGTATGATCCTTCTATTCCCACCTTGTTGAGAGTTTTTATCAAGAAAGGGTGTTGGATTTTGTCAAATGCTTTTCTGCATTAATTGATATGACTATATGGTTTTTATCTCTCAATTTGTTTATGTGATATATCACATTTATTGATTTGCGAATATTGTACCATCCTTGCATCTCAGGGATAAATCCTACTTGGTCATGGTGTATTATCTTTCTGATGTACTGCTGGATTCAATTTGCTAGAATTTTGTTGAGGATTTTGGCATCTATGTTCATGAGGGATATTGGCCTGTAATCTCTTTCATTGTGTTATCATTATCTAGTTTTGGTATTAGGGTGATGCTGGCTTCATAGAAGGGGCTTGGAAGTGTTCTTTCCTCATGAATTTTCTAGAATAGTCTGAGGAGGATAGGTTTTAGTTCTTCCTTGAATGTTTTGTAAAACTCCCCTGTGAAGCTGTCTGGCCCTGGGCTTTTTAATGAATGCTTCAATTTCGTCCATAGTTATCAGCCTATTGAGATTTTTAGAGTCTTCCTGAGTAAGTTTTGGAAGGTTGTGTTTTTCTAGGAATGTATCCATTTCCTCCAGGTTGTCTACTTTGTTGGAGTAGAGTTGTTCATAGTATTTTTTTAACAATCCTTTGTATTTCTGTGGGGTCTGTTGTTATTTCACCTCTTTCATTTCTGATTTTGTTTATTTGGGTCCTCTCTCTTTGCTTCTTGGTGAGCCTGGCTAGAGGTTCATCAATCTTGTTTATCCTTTCAAAGAACCAGCTCTTGGTTTTGTTGATCTTTTGTATTGTTTTTTTGGTCTCTATGTCATTCATTTCTGCTCTGATCTTTATTATTTTCTTCCTTCTGCTCACTGTGGGCTTTTCTTGTTGCTTTCTTTCTAATTCTTTGAGTTGTTGAGTTAGATAATTTATTACCATTTTTTCTTGTTTTTGAGGTAGGCCTGTAGAGCTATAAACTTCCCTCTCAGGACTGCTTTCATTGTGTCCCATAGGATTTGCAATGTTGTGTTTTCATTGTTATTATTCTCTAGGATGTTTTTAATTTCTTCTTTGATCTCATCGATAACCCAATCATTGTTTAGTAGCATGCTATTCAGCTTCCTAGTGTTTGAATTTTTTGGAATGTTTTTATTGTAGTTTATATCTAATATTATGCCATTGTGGTCTAAGAAAATGATTGATATGATTTCAGTCTTTTTTAATTTGGGGAGACTTTGCTTGTGACCCAATATGTGGTCTATTTTTGAGAATGTCCCATGTGCACTTGAGAATAACGTATATTCCGTGGCTTTGGGGTGTAATGCTCTGAAGATGTCATTTAGGTCCATCTGATCTAGTGTGTCATTTCGAATTGCTGTTTCTTTGCTGATTTTTTTGTCTAGAGGATTTATCCAGTGATGTCAGTGGTGTATTAAAGTCCCCTACTATGAATGTATTGATGTTGATCTCTCTCTTGATATCTTCTGGGAGATTTTTTATGTATTTGGGTGCTCCTGCATTGGGTGCATATATGTTTACCAGAGTTATATCTTCTTGTTGAATTGCTCCCTTTAGTATTATGTAGTGGCCATCCTTATCTCTTATTATGGCCTTTACTTTGAGGTCTATTTTTCAGATATAAGTATCACAACCTCAGCTTTTTTCTCATTTCCATTTGCCTGAAAAATGTTTTTCCATCCCTTCACTCTCAGTCTGTGTGAATCCTTTGCTCTGAGGTGGGTCTCTTGTAGACAGCAAATATATGGGTCATGTTTTCTTATCCATTCAGCTACCCTATGTCTTTTGATTGGTGCATTTAACCCTTTGCACTCGCTTGCTTTTTTCTCAATTCCTTTATTCTACTCAGGATTTAATTTTTTTAAATACCCCACATTTTACAAAGCACGGCAGTAGAATAAAAAACTGGAGTTTCTTTTCATACAAACTTATTCATCTGGATTTTTTTATATTTCAAATTATTGATACATTCAATACAATTCGACATACGAGCTGCTACCGATGCTAACCGTGTTGAGTCACCCTCGACATCCGAGTGCAAAAGGTTAATCCATTTACATTTAATGTTATTATTGACAAGTTCATGTTTGTTGTCATATTTTTCCTTAGTGTTTGTGTTTCTTCTTGTCTTTCTCTTTCTTCTTTTTACAGCAGTCCCTTTAGCATTTCTTGCATTGCTGGCTTGGTAGTGATAAACTCTCGTAGCCCTTTTTTGTCTGCGAAGCTTCTAATTCCACCTTCAATTTTGAATGATAGCCTTGCTGGGTATAGTATTCTTGGATTCAGTCCCTTGCTTTGCATCACTTTGTATGTTTCATTCCATTCCCTTCTGTCCTGGTGTGTTTCTGTTGAGAAATCAGTTGGTATTCTAATAGGAGATCCCTTGTAGGTAACTTTCTGTTTCTCTCTGGCAGCCTTTAAGTTTCTTACTTTGTCGTTGGTGTTCGCCAATTTAATTATGATGTGTCTTGGTGTCGGTCTTTTGGGGTTCAACTTGTTTGGGATTCTATGTACTTCTTGGACTTGCATAGATTTTTCTTGCCAATATCAGGGAAGTTTTCTGTCATTATTTCTTCAAACAGGTTTTCTATTCCTTGCTTCTCCTCCTCTCCTTCTGGTATCCCTATTAAGCAAATGTTTGTTCGTTTTGTGTTGTCCCAAAGCTCCCTTAGGCTCTCCTCTTGCTTTTTAAGTCTTCTTTCCAGTTGCTGCTGTGTTTGTGTGTTTTTTCCTACCTTGTCTTCTAATTTGCTGATGCGGTCCTCAACCTCTTCTAGTCTACTGTTTAAGCGTTCCATTGTGTTCTTTATTGCAGCTATGTCATTCTTCATCTCCTCTTGGTTTCTTTTCATGTTGGTGACATTCTCATTCAGCTCCTTATAGTTCTCATTGAGTTGTGTGTATTTGTCATCCAGCTGTTTAAACATCCTTATAACCATTACTCTGAATTCTACCTCTGATAAGCTGCTAGCCTCAAATTCATTTAACTCCCCTTCTGGTGATTCCTCTTCTTCTTTCCTTTGGGGATTGCTTTTTTGTCTTCCCATGTTTTCCTGTAATGTTTTAACCCTTTGCACTTGCTTGCTTTTTTCTCGATTCCTGCTACCGATGCTAACCGTGTTGAGTCACACTGGACATCTGAGTGCAAAAGGTTAACCCTTTGCACTCGCTTGCTTTTTTTCTCAATTCCTTTATTCTACTCGGGATTTAATTTTTTAAATACCCCAGATTTTACAAAGCGCGGCAGTAGAATAAAAAACTGGTTTCTTTTCATACAAACTTATTTATTTGGATTTTTTTATATTTCAAATTATTGATACATTCAAAGAGTAATTTTAATCTCTATTATTTTTCATGGTGTGATATTTTTTGAAACATTCACCCACATGAAGACCTGGTTTACATTCACATGTTTCGCAAATATAAATCGTCTCTCTTCTTCCTCCTTTGATTTTTCTGTTAGAACAAACAACACAATCTTTGTGTTTTTTTTTAGGGTGAGGTGTGATTATATGGAGCTTTCCTTCTAAACGTTGCTCTAAGTTACTGGATAATAATCTACCCCTGGAAGTTAGTGTACTGGTCTAACCTTTTTCACGTGACTGATGTGTTTTAGAAACAAATAGCCTTTGAAGATACCATTGGTGAAGCTTAGGTGGTGGCATCAGTTGAGACGGCATTTGCATTTTACTTGTCCTTTCATGCTAATGAAAACAAGAAAAGATACTGGAAAAATAGACAAAAATCCCCCTTCCCCCCACGGTGAAACTGCGTGTCGAGTGTGGCTCGACATACGAGCTGCTACCGATGCTAACCTTGTCGAGTCACACTCAACATCCGAGTGCAAAAGGTTAATTGTAGATCCAATTGCTTTGCTACCCAGGTTCTTTTGGGCATGGTGCTACTGTCGTAATCTCTCAGTTCTCCTGGACTTGTTAATCTAGTGTAGCTCCCTACTTGAGCTATTTGGGTTCTCTTGATGTAGGCCTGCGAGCTTGAGAGGCACAACTGCGGTGTCTAGAAGTCAGCCGCCGTGGAGTGGAGTGTCCCAATTTTTGCTGTCTTGCACCCTTAATTGTAATCATGCATGCCCAGCAGGGACTCACAGTGGCTCCCAGGAACCATCTGTTGGGGTGATGGTGCTCAGGGGGCCTGCTTTTCGGAAAGGCGTGACTGTGGTGCCCAGAGTTCTGCAGTCGTGGGGTGGGCAGACCCAGCTTTTACTGTTGCACCTGTGGTGGATAGGTGCTTACTCCCAGTGGCGGCTCACAGGAGCACCCTCGGTATGTTTGCCAGCGAGGCACACTGAAGAACTCTGAAGGGCCCTGGCAGTGTAGCCGTGCAATTAAGGTGCCTGTGGACTGGTATCCAGGCTAAGTGAATTCAAAACTTCTACTGCTGGAGGGGAGTGCACCCTCCACCCCTGGCTTGTTCAAGATCACACCCAAGGAGAGCTCACAGTGGCTCCCACTAGCGCCCTGTGGGTAGATGGGCTCAGTGTGCCCGACTATTGGAACTTCGCCTTTGTGGAGGTGCGCTTTCTGGGCACAGAGTTCTGATGCACTCTGAGGGGTCCTGGCACCCCTGAGCCGCTGCAGTGAATGTGGACAATTATCCAGGAAGAGGGAATTCAGAATTTCTACTGTGGGGCCGCACGCCCTTGTCTGTACAGAATCACACCCTCGGGGGCTCTCAGCAGCTCCCAAGCGCTGCCTAAGGAGTGGAGTGCTGGCTACCTGCACTGCTGGAAACGAACGAATCTGGCTGGAAACCCGTGAATCTGGCTGGAAAGGTGCGAATCCGGCTGGAAACACGATAATCCATAGTTCTGCCGCTGGGGAGGGGGAGGTTGCACTTACTGCTGCTGAGCAGTGAACCTTTGGAGGTGGAGGTCCCAGGGTCCGCAGCTGGGGTTGCAGGATTTTGGCTGGAGTGGCTGCTGGGTCGCGGGGCAGTTACAAGGCCTGTCTGGGTGGTGGTGCTGATGAGTTCCTAAAAAAGGCCATTCTCCCCTTCAAGATGGTGTGGGCTCCTTGCTGGAGTCCCGCTATCCAGGGAGTGCCCACAGCGGTGGTAGTCTCTCCTTGTCAAGGAGAGCCCCTCTGCCAGCCCCTGCTGCTCCTGTGAGATTTAACTTTCCCTCACTCACTCACACACACACCACGCACATCCACACATTCTCCTTTCATACCCTCACTCACTCCCTCTCCCTCACCTCCGTCCTGCCAGCCGCCATCTTTTCTCCAATATTTTTCCCTGTATCACTTTTATTGATTTGAAAAAGTTGTACTAGCCTTGCATCTGTGGAATAAATCCCATTTAGTCATTTTAATATATTGCTAGATCCAATTTACTAATATTTTGTTGAGGATTTTAGCACCTTTGATCAACAGGGATATTTGCCTGTAATTGTATTTCTTTGTAACGCCTTTATATAATTTTGGTATTTAGATAATGCTGGTCTCATAAAATGAGCTTGGAAGTGTTCCTTCCTCTTGGAATTTTTGGAACAGTCTAAGGAGGGTAGATTTTAGTTCTTCTTTGTATGTTAGGTAAAACTCCCCTGTGAAGACATCCAGACCAGGGCTTTTTTTTGCTGGGAGTTTTTTTTATTACTGCTTCAATTTCACCAGTTGTTACAGGCTTATTCATGTTTTCTGATTCTTCATGATTCATTTTTGGAAGGTTGTAGTTTTCTAAGAATTTGTCCATTTCATCCTTGTTTTCCAGCTTGTTGGCATATAATTATTCATCGTATTTTCTTACAATCCTTTGTATTTCTGTGGTGTCAGATGTTACTTCACCTTTTTCTTTTCTGATTCTATTTATTTGGGTCCTCTCTCTTTGTTTCTCTGTCTGGCTAAAGTTTCATCAATCTTGTTTATCTTTTCAATAAACCAACTCTTGGTTTCATTGATCTTTGTATTGTTTTTTTGGACTGTATGTCATTTATTTCTGCTTTGATATTTATTATTTCTTTCCTTATATTTACTCTGGGCTTCTCTTGTTCTCTAATTCTTTAAGTTGTAGGGGTAGATAGCTTATTAGTGGTTTTTCTTGTTTTTAGAGGTATGCCTGTAATGCTATGAACTTCCCCCTCAGGACTGCTTTCACTGTGTCACAGAGTGTTTGGGTTGTTTTGTGTTCATTTTTATTTGTTTCCAGGAAGTGTTTGGTTTCTTCTTTGATCTCATAGGTAACCCATTCATTGTTTAATAACATGCCATCTAGCCTCCATGCGTTTGAATGTTTCAGGGTGTTTTATTATAGTTTATTTCTAATTTCATGCCATTGTGATCTGAGAAGATGCTTCAGTCTTCTTGAAGTTGTAGAGTCTTGTTTTGTGTCCTAATATGTGGTCTTTCTTTGAGACTGTCCCATGTGCACTTGAGAAGAATGTATATTCTGCAGCTTTGGGGTGAAATGTTCTATAAATGTCATTTAAATCCATTTGGTTTGGTGTATTGTTTAGGATTGCTGTTTCCTTCTTGATATTTTCTCTATGAGATCTATCCAATAATGTCAGTAGGGTGTTAAAGTCACCTGCTTTGATGTATTGGTGTCAATCTCTCCCTTAAAATTCTCCAGAGTTTTTTGTTTATTTGTTTGTTTGTTTTTGTATATTTGAGTACTCCTATATTGTGTACATATATGTTTACCAGGGTTATGTCCTCTTGTTGGCTCGATCCTTCTAGTATTATGAAGTGACCTTTATTGTCTCTTATGATGGCCTTCATTTTGAAGTATGTTTTGTCAGATATGACTATTGCTACCCCTGCTTTTTTTTCATTTCCATTTGCATGGAAAAAAATTTCCATTCCTTCACTTTCATCCTGTGTGAGTCTTTTGTTCTGAGGTGCATCTCTTGTAGACCACATATATATAAGGGTCATCTTCTATTATCTATTAGTGACCCTATCCCTTTTGATTGGAGGACTTAAGCCATTTACATTTAAGGTTATTATTCATAGCTACTTATTTGTTGTGATTTTTATTCTTTATGCCTGTGTTCCTCTCTCTCTCTTACAACTGTCCCTTTAGCATTTCTTGCAGTGCTGGTTTGGTGGTAATAAACTCTTTTAGCCTTTTTTATCTATGAAGGTCTTTATTTCACCTTCAATTTTGAATGATAGCTCTCTGAGTAGAGTAATCTTGCATTCAGACCTTTGCTTTTCATTACTTTGTATACTTCATGCCAGTCCCTTCTGGCCTTAAGTGTTTCTACTGAGATATCTGCTGACAGTCTAATGGGAGCTCCCTTGTAGGTAATGTTCTGTCTCTCTCTTACAGCCTTTAAGATTCTCTCTTTGTCTTTAATGTTTGCCATTTTAATTATAATGTGTCTAGTTGTGGGTCTTTTTAGGTTCATCTTGATTGGGACTCTCTGTGTTTCCTGAACTTGAGTGGCTTTTTCCTTCATTAGGTTAGGAAACTTTTCAGTCATTGTTTCTTCAAATGGGTTCTCAATTCCTTAATCTGTCTCTTTTCCTTCTGGTACCTGTATGATGCAAATGCTATGCTTAATGTTGTCCCAGAAGTTCCTTAAACTGTCCCAATTTTTTAAATTCTGTGTTCTGTTTTGCTGTTCTGGTCGAATGTTTTGTGTTAATGTCTTTCAAATTGCTGATTTCATCCTCTTCCCATCTTATGTGCTCTTGATTTCACCTAATATATTCTTTTTTTCTAATATATTCTTTATTTCAGTTATTGTAGTGCTCATTTATATCAGATCCTTGTGTCAAGTTTTTATCACTTTTTGTAAGTTCTCAATGAGTTTATCCATTCTTTCCCTAAGTTCATTGAGCATCCTTATAACCAATATTTTCTACTCTGTATCTGGTAGATTGCTTGCCTCCAGTTTGTTTAGTTTTTTTCCTCAAGTTTTCTCTTGTTCTTTCATGTGGGACATGTTTCTTTGTCTCCCCATTTTGGTTGTCTTCCTATGTTTATTTCTATGTACTAGGTAGATCTTCTACATCTCCCAGTCTTGGCAGAGTGGTCTTATGTAATAGGTGTCCTGTACTGCTCAGTGGTGCTGTCTCCCTGGTCACCTGATTCGAGTGTCCCTTGTGTGGCTTATGTGTACCTTCCTGTTGTATATTGTCAAGCCTTGATTGATGTTGGTATTCCAGTGGGAGGGATTGACCCTCAGACTGACTGCCTGTGAGATCTAGTAATGGCTACAACATTTGAGATATTGTGCAGGGTGCTGACCCCATGAAGCCTAACTTGCTTGAACAGAGTTCCTTTGTGGAGCAAATTGGGTGGTGCTCTGGTGTGGTCTGAAGCCAGTCACCAGGGTTGTTGGTTCTTTGACCTCTTGGGGAGGGGCCCCTATGTAGGCCAAGGTCAGTATCTGCCTGTGCCTGGCCTTGGGCCACCTGGTGGGAGGTACAAAGTGATCTGCAATTGGTAGTTGCCTGTGCTTTGCATGGAGGCTCCTGATTGAGCACATGCTATGAACCAAGGCTCGCTGCTTCTTGTGTCTGGCCCATATTATGACAGATACAGAAAATGGAAGTTTATTAATCCAACTAATGTACATTTTAAATGATATACATCCTATACTACATTTTAAGTCATTCTATAATATTTTTATTAAATAGTTGAATTTCTATCACAGCCCGGGCATGTGCCCTGACCAGGAATCGAACCGTAACCTCCTGGTTCATAGGTTGACACTCAACCGCTGAGCCATGCCAGCCAGGTTCCATTTTAAATTGTTTTAGGAAATGCAATACTGTTTTCCACAGACGCTGCACCAATCTGCATTCCCACCAGCAGTGTACGAGGGTCCACTTTTCTCCACATTGTAGCCAAAACATGTCATTTCTTGATGAGAGCCATTCTGACAGGTGTGAGGTGGTAACTTATTGTCATTTTGATTTGCATTTCTCGGATGATTAGTGACTTTGAGCATTTTTTCATATGGCTCCGGGCCTTCTGTATGTCTACTTTGGAGAATTGTCTATTTAGGTCCTTTGCCCATTTTTTTATTGGATTGTTTATCTTCCTTTGGTTAAGTGGTATGAGTCCCTATAAATTTCGGACGTTAACCGTTTATCGGATGTATATTGACAAATGTGTTCTCCCATGCAGTGGGCTCTCTTGTTATTTTGTTGATAGTTTCTTTTGTTGTGCAGAAGGTTTTAATTTTGATGTAGTCCCATTTGTTTATTTTCTCCTTAGTTTCCATTGCTCTAGGAGATGTGTCTGTAAACATATTGCTACAAGACATGTCTGAGAATTTTCTGCCAGTGGTTTCTTCTAGGATTTATATGGTTTCATGACTTACATTTAAGTCTTTTGTTCATTTTGAGTTTATTTTTGTGTATGGTGTAAGTTGATGGTCTAGTTATATTTTTTTGCATGTATCTGTTCAGTTTTCCCAACACCATTTACTAAAGAGACTGTCTTGACTCCATTGTGTGCCCTTGCCTCCTTTGTCAAATATTAATGGCTTGGATCAATTTCTGGGTTCTCTGTTCTGTTCCATTGATCTATATGTCTGTTCTTGTGCCAGTACCAGCCTGTTTTGAGTATAGTGCCTATGTAGTATAATTTGGTATCTGGTATTGTGATCCTTCCAACTTTGTTCTTCTTTCTCAAGAATGCTGTGACTATCCGGAATATTTTTTGATTCTATATAAATTTTTGAAATATTTGTTCTAGGTCTGTGAAATATGCCCTTGGTATTTTAATAGGGATTGCATTGAATCTATTGATTGCTTTGGGTAGTATGGCCATTTTAATGATGTTTTTTCTACCAATACATGAACATAGTATATTCTTCCACTTGTGTATATCTTCCTCTATCACTTTTTTCAATATCCTCTAGTTTTCAGAGTACAGGTCTTTTACATCCTTGGTTAAGTTTATTCCTAAGTATCTTAATTTTTTTAATTGCAATGGTAAATGGGATTTCTTTTTAGTTTCTCTTTCTGACAGTTCATTATTGCTGTATAAAAATGCCATGGATTTCTGGGTATTCATTTTATATTCCGCTACATTGCCAAATTCATTTATTAAATCAGGTAGTTTTTTGATATAGGGTTTTCTATGTACAGTATCATGTCATTTGCGAATAATGACAGTTTTACTTCTTCTTTTCCAATTTTGATGCCTTTTATTTTTTCTTCTTGTCTGAATTCTATGGCTAGCACTTCCAGTACTATGTCGAACAAGAGTGGTGAGAGTGGGCATCCCTGTCTTGTTCCTGTTCTTAGGAGAAATGGTTTTAGTTTTTGCCCATTGAGTATGATGTTGGCTGTAGGTTTGTCATATAAGGCTTTTATTGTGTTTAGGTATCATCCCTCTATTTTTAAAAAAATGGGTGTTGTGTTTTGTTGAAAACTTTTTCTGCATCAATTGATATGATCACGTGATTTTTATCTTTCAGTCTGTTTATGTGGTGTGTCACATTTATTGATTTGTGGATATTGTACCAGCCTTGCAGACCTAGAATAAAGCCCACTTGGTCATGGTGTATGATCTTTCTAATGTATTGCTGGATCCAATTTGCGAGAATTTTGTTGAGGATTTTAGCATCTATGTTCATCAGGTATATTGGCCTATGTCTTTATCTGGTTTTGGGATTAGGGTAATCCTGGCCTCATAGAAAGAGCTTGGAAGTTTCCTTCCTCTTGGATTTTTTGGAATAGTTGGAAGAGGATAGGTGTTAGTTCTTCCTTGAATGTTTGGTAAAACACCCCTGTGAAGCCATCAGGACCAGGGCTTTTGTTTTCTGGTTGTTTTTTTATTACTGTTTCAGTGTCATCAGTAGTTATTAGACTATTCTGGTTTTCTGATTCTTCCTGATTGAGTTTCAGAAGATTGTATTTTTTAGGAATATGTCCTTTTGGTCAGTGTTTTCCAGTTTATTGGAATAAAGTTGTTCATAGTATTTTTTAAGATCCTTTGTATCTCTTCAATTTTTATTTCACCTCATAATTTTCCAATTTTGTTTATTTGGATACTCTCTCTTCATTTCTGGATGAGTCTGGCAAGAGGTTCATCCATCTTATTTTTCCTTTCAAAGAATCAGCTTTTGATTTTGTTGATCTTTTGTTTTGTTGTTGTTGTTGTTTGGTCTCTATGTCATTTATTTCCACTCTTTATTATTTCCTTCCTTCTACTTACTCTGGGCTTTTCTTGTTACTCTCCTTCTAATTCTTTAAGCTGTAGGGTTAGATAACTTATTACAAGTTTTTTGTTTGTTTGTTTTTTGAGGAAAGTCTGTAGTGCTATGAACTTCCCTCTCAGGACTGCTTTCATTGTGTCCCATAGATTTTGAATTGTTGTGTTTTCATTGTCATTTGTTTCCAGGATGTTTTTTATTTCTTCTTTGATCTCTTTGGTAACCCATTCATTGTTTAATAGCATGCTATTTAGCCTCCATATATTTGATTGTTTTTATTGTAGTTGATTTCTAATTTATGCCATTGTGATCTGAGAAGATGCTTGATATAATTTCAGTCTTCTTGAATTTGTAGAGACTTAGCTTTTGTTCTAACATGTGGTCTATCTTTGAAAATGTCCCATTTGCATTTGAGAAGAATGTATATTCCATAACTTTGGAATGAAATGTTCTGAAGATATCAATTAGTTCCATCTGATGTAGTGAGTCACTTAGGATTGCTGTTTCCTTGTTGATTTTTTGTCTAGAAGATTTATTCAATGATGTCAATGGGGTATTAAAGTACCCTACTATGATTGTATTGCTGTTGATCTCTCCATTGATATCTTCCAGAAGAGAGAGAGAGAGAGAGAGAGAGAGAGAGAGAGAGAGAGAGAAACAATGTGAGAGATACACATCAATTGATTGCCTCCTGCACGCACGCTGACCAGGAGCTGGGGATCAAACCTGCAACCCAGTTATGAGCCTTTGACTGGGAATCAAACCCATGACCTTTGGTGCATGGGCTGACACTCTAACCACTGAGTAACATTGGCCAGGGCTTCCCCTTACTTTTTAGAAACTATCCCACAAATGTTTGCTACCAAAGAATTGTATGAGATGAGAGTGAGGGTAAGGGTGAGGAGAGGAAGACAAGATTATCAATTAGGTGGTGAATTAATTTAAGAATGGCATTATCAGCTAGGGCCGGGGAGCAATATGTTATTATAATTGTTATGAGCCTAAAACTAAAAGTTAGAATGGGCTGACTCTTGTAACAATTTTCCCCAAACTCTGCTGCAATATGTTAACATGTGTTATACAAAAGAAGAGAGATGTGATGACATTTAACCTGCTTTGCTTACTTATCACTCCCTTGCCTAAAATTCTTCAATAGCTACTCTCTGGCATCAACTACAAGTTCCTGCCCACCTTGAGAATATCATCTGGTGCAATGTTCATCTGAATTCAACTATACTCCAGCCACACAAGCCTTTCTTTTTCCCCCTCAAACTCACCAAGCTTGTTCCTAATTCAGGCTTTGCATGTGCTCCTCTTTCTGCCTAGAAAACTCTTCACCAAGCTTATGCATAGGTGGTGAGAGATTTCACTTATTTTACAGGTCTCACCTCACATGCTAGCTCCTCAGAGATATCTCCAAATCCATTCTTTTCTTTAGTTATTTCCTTCATAAGAATTATTGTGTATAATTATTTTTGTTGTTGTTGATTGTCAGTCATTCCCCTACTACAATGAAAGCAGAGACCCTGCCTATCTTGCTTACCTTCATATTTACAGAAAATAGAACACTGTCTGGCATGTGGTATGAGCCCAATAAATGAATGAATGAAATTAGTGAAAAGTTGTCAAAAAGAAAGTAGGAAATACTATATCTAGGAGTCTAGTTGATCAAAAGAAATGTCAATGGATTAGCCTCGTCACTATGGAGAATAGTACTAGGATTAGCAACAGGAATTTCAAAAGTCCTTATTAGAGTGCCAAGTTTTGTGCTCCAACTTTTTGTGTTGAGAGAGAAGGAGAATTTGGACAAGTTTAGGGGAGTTGGGATACAGAATTATTGCAGAAACACTAAGGCAATTCATTTTCTTCTTCCAGCAGATTCATTCTACTGTGTAATCTCCATTGAAAGCTGAATAATCAATATGGGATGTAAATTATAATGAACTAGAGTCCCGGTGCACGGATTTGTGCACAGATGGGATTCCTCAGTTTGGCCAGCGATTGGGGCCTATCAGGGCTGTCTTACCCAGTCCCAACTGGGTCCGATTGGAGCCAGCTGAGGGGAGGGACCACGGGAGGTTGGCCGGCTAAAGGAGGTTGGCTGTGGGAGCACACTGACCACCCAGCCGGCCGGGGGAAGGGACCATGGGAGGTTGGCTGAGGGAGCACACTGACCACCAGGGGCAGCTCCTGCATTGAGCGTCTGCCCCCTGGTGGTCATTGCGCATCATAGCAACTGGTCGACAGGTCGTTCGCTCCTAACAGTCACTTAGGCTTTTATATATATAGATTATAGCATTATGGAAATAAACTTTTGTACAGTAGATGAGTATTTTAAAAGCAATGAATTTGTGAGATTTGTGGCATCTTCCACCCATGAGAGCTCTTAGTAACAAGAGATCTGGATAATAGTGTGTTTTTTTTTGTGTGCTTTTTTTATCTTAACTAGGCTGAGTATAGTCCCACCTAAAGGTAATGGAAAAGATAAGGTTTCTACACCACTCTTTCAGTTTTGTCATTTTGCTTCTCTGACTTTGAGAAGACAGAAAAATATTTTTCCTTTTTTAAATTTTTTTAATGAATTTATTGGAGTGATATCTATAATAATAAAAGGGTAAAATGCAAATCGACCAAATGACCAAACAGCATAACAACCTTCCAGACGACCACGCATGGAAAACCCACTGGTACCAGGCCAGCCAAAGTGGGTGCAATGCAATTGGTCAGGATCTGGCCTTCGCCCCATGATGGTCCTTCAGAGGGAGGCCCAGGCTACCGGCCAGTGGGGCAATCGATCAATTGGGGGCCTCCAAGTTTGCCCCAAAGAGGGAAGCCCAGGCCACTGACCGGCGAGCTGCGACGGGTGGGCAGGGCCTCCCTCTGTGGGGCACAATCAGAGAGGCCCAGGCTACCCTGTGGCGGTGCTTCGACCAGTGGGTGGGCCTCCCTCTGCAGGGGCAATCCATCCAGCAGCCCTGGCAAAGTGGGCAGGGCCTACCTCTTTGGGGTGATCAATTTCGAGGCTCCCAGACAGGGAGAGGGCACAAGCCAGGCTGAGGGACCCCCCTCCCTCCAGTGCATGAATTTCGTTCACCAAGCCTCTAGTTAGTTAATAAAATTATATATGTTTCAGGGGTATAATTCTATAAAACATCATCTGTGTATTGTATTGTGGGGTCATCACACC